>LR738709.1:508527948-508579645 GCA_902687465.1 Secale cereale | reverse complement strand
GGGGATAAAAATATCATCTTCATCAAACATAGCATCCCCAAGCTTATGGCTTTGCGTATCATTAACATCATGGATATTTAAAGAATTCATACCAACACCATTGCAATCATGATCATCATTCATGGATTCTATGCCAAACATTTTATAGCATTCTTCTTCTAGCAATTGGGCACAATTTTCCTTTCCATCATTTTCCCGAAAGACATTATAAACGTGAATAATATGATGCAACCTCAATTCCATTTTTTGTAGGTTTCTTTTTACAAAACCAAACTAGTGATAAAACAAGAAACTTAAAGATTCGATTGCAAGATCTAAAGATATACTTTCAAGCACTCACCTCCCCAGCAATGGCGCCAGAAAAGAGCTTGATGACTACTACACAACTTGTTCTTGTAGACTCGTGTTGGGCCTCCAAGCGCAGAGTTTTGCAGGACGGTAGCAAATTTCTCTCAAGTGGATGACCTAAGGTTTATCAATCCGTGGGAGGTGTAGGATGAAGATGGTCTCTCTCAAACAACCCGGCAACCAAATAATAAAAAGTCTCTTGTGTCCCCAACACACCCAATACAATGGCAAATTGTATAGGTGCACTAGTTCAGCGAAGAGATGGTGATACAAGTGTAATATGGATAGTAGATATCGATTTTTTGTAATAGTAACAATAAAAATAGCAAGGTAGCAAGTAACAAAAGTGAGCACAAACGGTATTGCAATGATGGAAAACAAGGCCTAGGGTCCGTACTTTCGCTAGTGCAATCTCTCAACAGTGCTAATATAATTGGATCATATAACCACCCCTCAATGTGCGATGAAGAATCACTCCATAGTTCCTATCTAGCGGAGAACATAGGAAGAAATAGTTGGTGGGGTACGAAACCACCTCAAAGTTATTCTTTCTGATCAATATTTCCAAGAGTTCGTACTAAAATAACACAAAGTTACCCTTTCCGATCGATCTATTCAAGAGTTTGTACTAGAAAAACACAAGGTTATCTTTTCCTATTGATCTTTCAAGAGTTTGTACTAAGATAACACCAAAACATATTCAGATTTGTAATCCTCAATCCAACACAAAGAACCTCAAAGAGTGCCCCAAGATTTCTACTGGGGAAACAAAGACAAGAATGTGCATCAACCCCTATGCATAGATTACCTCAATATCACCCTGGGAATCCGCAAGTTGAGTGCCAAAACATATATCAAGTGGATCAATATGATACCCCATTGTCACCATGAGTATTCAATTGCAAGACATATATCAAGTGTTCTCAAATCCATAAAAGTATTCAATCCAAAGAAATCTCAAAGGGAAAACTCAATTCATCACAAGATAGAGAGGGGAAAACACCATATGATCCAACTATATTAACAAAGCCCCCGGTACATCAAGATCGTGCCATCAAGAACACGAGAGAGAGAGAGAGAGAGAGAGAGAGATACAACACATAGCTACTGGTACATACCCTCAGCCCCGAGGGTGGGCTACTCCCTCCTCATCATGGTGGCCGACAGGATGATGAAGATGGCCACCGGTGATGATTTCCCCCTCCGGCGGAGTGCTGGAAAGGGCTCTAGATTGGATCTCGTGGAGTACAGAGCCTTGCGGTAGCAGAACTTCTGATCTAGGTCTACCCTAAAGGGTTTCAGAATATTTGTGAATTTATAGGGTAAAGAGGCGATGCGGGAGGCCACCAAGGTGGGCACAACCCACCTAGGCGCGCCAGGGGGGCCTGGCCCGCCCTGGTGGGTTGTGCCCCCCTTCGGGCACCCCCAGGTGCAGCTTCAGCCCATTGTATGTCTTCTCGCCCATAAAAAATCTCCAAAAAGTTTCGTGGTGTTTGGACTCTGTTTGATATTGATTTCCTGCGATGTAAAAAACATGCAGAAAACAGCAACTGGCACTTGGCACCATGTCAATAGATTAGTCCCAAAAATGATATAAAATGACTATAAAATAATTGTAAAACATCCAAGAATGATAATATAATAGCATGGAACAAACAAAAATTATAGATACGTTGGAGACGTATCACCCTCCCCTGCATCGCTCGAGCCTAGCTCGCTGGAAACGGCCGATTCGGCCGTTCCTAGTGGGCCTGGCTGAGGGGTGCTTTGAGATTCGTGCTATGCGGGCAAAACATTAAACACATGCATCCAAATAGCCCATTTTCATCCTGCGCGGGCCTGGTTGGGCCTAATGCAGGATAGCAAACGTGTCCTTAGTACCGGAACAAACTCACAAAAGGCTCACAAAGCAGGGGCGGATCCACCTGAGGTCATGGTTGTATAGTTGTACACCTAAAATTTTCGGCAAGAAAACTATGTATATGGTGTATATTGGTTATGTGTGTTAACCGTGGTGTAGTTTATGTAATGCATCACGTTCATTTACATGCCTCGTGCACCTCATCCGAAAAGATCATCTCGTTTTGGCACACTTGTGCATGACCGGACTGGCCAGCACCACTATCTTGATCCGGCTCCAGTTACCATCTTTACTTTGAACCATCTCATCCCTCTGTTTCTAAATATAAGATCTTTTAAAAGTGTTTCGATAAAGAGGCTGAATTTTATCTTCTAGCACTCCCCTCCACCTAGTGCTCCCCTTCCCCGTCGTGCATCACTCTGACGTCGGCGTCCACCCTCCCGCTGTGTGCCACTTCGGCCACGGCGACCACCCTTCCCTCCTCCGGTCATGTCGATGAGCCCTCGCTCAATCACCTTCGTCGTTCCTTCCTGGGAGCGGCCGGTGGTCTCTGGGCTAGGCATCTCCTCTACTTCGAAGAAATCGATAGCGGACATAGATCCGGAGGCAGTGCATGACCCAGGGCTGGTGGCCGAGTCCTGTCGGCGCATGATCCCTTGGAAGGACGCCCCGCCGTCGCGGAAGACCCTATGGAAATGTAGGTGTGGTGTTGTGCAGTTGGAGGTGACACCGCGTCGCCCCTCCCATGTTCGCAAAGAGATCTCGTGAGAGATGCGCGACAAGTGCTTCCGCTGACTGGAGAAGGGGCACTTCTGGCGGGGCTACACGAACGGCATCTTGTGCATCCGGTGCGGCCTCCCGGGGCACAAAGCCAAGGATTGCAAGCGCCCGCACAACCCGTCGTCGTCGTCAGAGCGCAGGAGGGAGGTGGCGGTCAAGGTGGCAAGAAGGGCGGCGTCGCCCAGGGGCTGGGGCGGCTCCGCTTCGGGTGTGGCTGCGGATTCTCGCTGGGCCTGTGATACGTCTCCAACGTATCTATAATTTTTTATTTTTCCATGCTAGTATATATTCTGTTTTGGATGTTTAATGGGCTTTATATTATAGTTTTACATTATTTTTTGGGAATAACCTACTAACCCAAGGCCCAGTGCAAATTGTTGTTTTTTGCATATTTTAGTGTTTCGCATAAAAGGGATATCAACTGAGTCCAAACGGAATGAAACCTTCAGGAGAGTTATTTTTGGAATGATATCTTCACGAGAGACTTGGAGTACAAGCCATAGAAGAAACGTGGTGCCCACGAGGGGGCAGGGCGCGCCCCCCACCCTCCTGGGCCCCATGTTGCTCCACCGACGTACTTCTTCCTCTTATATATGTCCACGTACCCTGAAAACATCGAGACAACAAAGAAAACCCTAATTCCACCGCCGCAACCTTCTGTTCCCGTGAGATCCCATCTTGGGCCTGTTTCGGAGCTCCACCGGAGGGGGATCTACCACAGAGTGCTTCTACATCAACACCATAGCCTCACCAATGAGTTGTGAGTAGTTTACCACAGACCTTCGGGTCCATAGTTATTAGCTAGATGGCTTCTTCTCTCTTTTTGGATCTCAATACAAAGTTCTCCTCAATCTTCGAGGAGATTGATAACCCACAAGTGTAGGGGATCGCAATAGTTTTCGAGGGTAAAGTATTCAGCCCAAATTTGTTGATTCGACACAAGGGGAGCCAAAGAATACTCTTAAGTATTAGCAGCTGAGTTATCAATTCAACCACACCTGGAAACTTAGTATCTGCAACAAGATAGTTTAGTAGCAAAGTAATATGATAGTGGCGGTAGCAGCAATAAAAGTAATGATAGTGTTTTTGTAGTTTTTATGGTAGTAGCAACTGAAAAGTAAATAAGCGACAAGCAATATAGGTAAAGCTCATAGGCATTGGATCGGTGATGGGAAATTATGTCGGATGCAATTCATCATGTAGAAGTTATAACCTAGGGTGACACAGAACTAGCTCCAGTTCATCAATGCAATGTAGGCATGTATTCCGAATATAGTCATACGTGCTTATGGAAAATAACTTGCATGACATCTTTTGTCCTACCCTCCCGTGGCAGCAGGGTCCTATTGACTAAGGGATATTAAGGCCTCCTTTTAATAGAGTACCGGATCAAAGCATTAACACATAGTGAATACAGGAACTCATCAAACTGTGGTCATCACCGGGAGTGGTCCCGATTATTGTCACTTCGGGGTTGCCGGATCATAACACATAGTAGGTGACTATAGACTTGCAAGATAGGATCAAGAACACACATATATTCATGAAAACATAATAGGTTCAGATCTGAAATCATGGCACTCAGGCCATAGTGACAAGCATTAAGCATATCAAAGTCATAGCAACATCAATCTCAGAACATAGTGGATACTAGGGATCAAACCCTAACAAAACTAACTCGATTACATGATAGATCCCATCCAACCCATCACCATCCAGCAAGCCTACGATGGAATTACTCACGCACGGCGGTGAGCATCATGGAATTGGTGATGGAGGAAGGTTGATGATGACGATGGCGACGATCTCCACTCTCTAGAGCCCCGAACGGACTCCAGATCGGCCCTCCCGAGAGAAATTAGGGCTTGGCAGCGGCTCCGTCTCATGAAACGTGATAATTCCTTCTCCTCTATTTTTTTCTCCCCGAAACGGAAGATATAGGATCTGGGGGTACGTCGGTGGAGCATCGGGGGGCCCTCAAGGCAGGGGGCGCGCCCTGGGAAGGGGGCGCGCCCCCCACCCTCGAGGACAGGGTGTGGGCCCCCCGGTGAGGATCTTCTTGCAGATATTTTTTATATTTTCTGAAATAATTCTCCGTTGATTTTCCGGCAATTCCGAGAACTTTTTATTCTGCACAAAAACAACATCATGGCAGTTCTGCTGAAAACAGCGCCAGTCCGGGTTAGTTCCATTCAAATCATGCAAGTTAGAGTCCAAAACAAGGGCAAAAGTCTTTGGAAAAGTAGATACGTTGGAGACGTATCAACTCCCCCAAGCTTAAACATTTGCTTGTCCTCAAGAAATTCCGTTAATAAACTGAAAGTGATAAAGAAAAACTTTGACAAACTCTGTTTGCTCTTGTTGTTGTAAATATGTAAGCTAGCATTCAGATTTTCAACAAGATCATGAACTAACCACATTCACAATAACTTTCAGGTCTCAAGACTACTCACATCAATGGCATAATCAACTAGCGAGCAATAATAATAAACCTCGGATGACAACACTTTATCAAAACAATCATGATATGATATAACAAGATGGTATCTCGCTAGCCCTTTCTGAGACCGCAAAACATAAATGCAGATCACCTTTAAAGATCACGGACTGACTAGACATTGTAATTCATGGTAAAAGAGATCCAGTCATGATCATACTCAATGCAAATTAATAGTAATACATGCAACGACAGAGGTGCTCTCCTACTGGTGCTCTTTGATAAGAGGATGATGACTCTGCATAAAAGTAAATAGATAGGCCCTTCGCAGAGGGAAGCAGGGATTTGTAGAGGTGCCACAGCTCGATTTTTAAATAGAGATTGAATAACATTTTGAGCGGTATACTTTCATTGTCAACATAACAACCAAGAATCTCGATATCTCCCATGCTACGCACATTATAGGCGGTTCCCAAACAGAATGGTAAAGTTTATACTCCCCCAACCACCAACAAGCACACTCCACGGCTAGCCCGAAACAACGGGTACCGTCCAAACCAGCAACAACCCTGGGGGAGTTTTGTTTAATTATTATGATTTTGAGCATGGGACTGGGCATCTCGATTACCAGCCATTTTCCCATGAATGATGAGTGGAGTCCACTCATCGTGAGAATAACCCACCTAGCATGGAAGATATAGACAGCCCTAGTTGATACATGAGATGTTCGAGCATACAAAACATAATTTCATTTTAAGGTTTAGAGTTTGGCACATACAAATTTACTTGGAACGGCAGGTAAATACCGCATATAGGAAGGTATGGTGGACTCATATGGAATAACTTTGGGGTTTATGGAAGTGGATGCACAAGCAGTATTCCCGCTTAGTATAGGTGAAGGCTTGAAAGAGACTGGGAAGCGACCAGCAAGAGAGCAACAACGGTCATGAACATGCATTAAAATTAATCAACAATGAATGCAAGCATGAGTAGGATATAAATCACCATGAACATAAATATCGTGAAGGTTATGTTGATCTGTTTCAACTACATGCGTGAACATGTGCCAAGTCAAGTCACTTAAATTGTTCACAGGAGGATACCACCCATCATACCACATCACAACCATTTTAATATCATGTTCGCACGCAAGATAGACCATTATAAACTCTTAGCTAATTAAGCATGGCATAAGCAGCTATGATCTCTAATTGTCATTGCAAGCATGTTTTATTCATAACAAGCTGAATCAAGAACGATAAGCAATCATATTTACAAAAACAAGAGAGGTCGAGTTCATACCAGCTTTTCTCATCTCAATTAGTTCATCATATATCATCCTTATTGCCTTTCACTCGCACGACCGAACGGTGTGGATAATAATAATAGTGCACGTGCATCGGATTAGGCTGGAATCTGCAGACACTTGATACAAGAGAGAAGACAAGGTAATATGGCTCAAGGTTAAATCAACAACAAAGCATATGAGAGCCACTAAGCATTTTCAATCATGGTCTTCTACTCTTAACCCCTAAAGAAAAGAAAATAAACTATTTACACGGGAAAGCTCCCAACAAGCAAAAGAAGAATGGGAAATCTTTTTGGGTTTTCATTTTTTTTTAATTACTACTACAAGCAAAGAAAGTAAACTAGCTAGAAGCTATAACTAATATATATTTTTTGTTTTTCTGGGTTTTTCTAGCACACAAGAAAAAGACTAAGAAAAAGAAATTGAAACTAAGCATGGATGGTAGAGTGAAAGAGTGTGAGCACCGACAACTAGAATAAGTGTGAACATGAATGTAAGTCGATGAGAAACACGTACTCCCCCAAGCTTAGGCTTTTGGCCTAAGTCGGTCTATGGCCACGGATCGAAGCCACTCCCTCCAGTGTACTGAGATGTGTCCTCTGGGTGCCACTGGTTGGCGAGCTCGTCCAGCTCCCACCCATAAACAGGTTGACGGGAAGGATCAAGTGGTGGTTCTGGCTCAGGCTCTGAAGCTTGTGCCTAGCCTTGGTACTTGTAGAAGGCATCTGAGGTGATGAGGAATACGCTTGTAGATAGATCAAACAAAGAAGGTGCAGGCAAGGTAACAATTTCACAGTATATTTCATCAAGCCTCAATTTAACAATAAAGTCATGAGCTACCATGCTCTTATAGTCTAGATAAATAGGGGCAAGCAATTTTTCTTCCTTCTCATGATGCCTAATAGGTATATTAAAATATTCAGCAAGGCGAGAAGCAAAGATGCCTCCAAAGACGGGCCCCTTTGAGCGGTTCTGACTCAATCGTTTGGCAATGACGGCGCCCAAGCTAAAAGTTGTGTCATGAAACAAAGCATGGCGTAAAATGATAATATCAGGGGCACTAAGATTCCCACTGTTCCCGCGACCAATTAAACACCTACTAGCAAATAAAGCAAAGTAGCGCAGAACAAGGAAGTGTATACTAGTGATTCTTGCCCCTGAAACTTGTCTAGTTTCACCTACGGCTATCATATCAATAAACCCTTTGACGTCTTCATGACGTGGTTCATCAAGTCTACATCCAAAGGGTACTTTGCATATTTCACAAAAATCTAAAAGTGATATCTCCTTACTCACATCATATAAGCGAAACTCCACCGTAGGTGGTGTTTTCCTAGAATGAAAATGAAAACTTTGCGTGAAAATATTGGTGAGTAAGAGATACTCTTCTTTTTGGTCGTTGAGGAAGTCGGCGAGGCCTGCATTATTCGCCAACCAATAAAAGTCTTCATAAATACCGGCGGACATCATGAAATTATTACACGGCCATTCGCACGGTTGAACTTCCGCCATGCGAGGAAGATTATATTTGGGCTTCTTATTTTCTTCTTTCTTCTTCTCCTCTGAGCTCTTGCTGGAGGAGCCCCTCAATAGTCTTTTCAACATTTTCCTTTTCTGAAAATTTCTGAAATTTATAGTAACTCATAATAAAAGTTAACCAAACTCAACAAGATTGATAGCAACAACTCCTATAAGTGCCTAGAGGCTATATCATGCATTAGAACTAGTTGGGACCAAGAAAATTTGACATGCAAGCTCAAGAACAAGGTCACCACAGCAGCATAAATTTGCAACAAATAAAGCACTAGAACAAAAACTAATTGGACCAATGGAGGACTCACATACCAAGGAACAATCTCCCCAAACAGTTTGGTGAATGGTGCTTTGAGCAAGGAGATCGAAAATGGCAGCAAGATGAGCTAGAACCCGGGTTTGAGCTGGTTGGTGATTTTTTTGGGAGGAAGAAGAAGAGCATGGGTGCAGGAATAAGTGGAGGGGGGCCACGTGGGGCCCACGAGGCAGGGGGTGTGCCCTAGGCAGGGGGCGCACCCTGTGGCCACGTGATGGCTCCCCTCGCTGTGTGTTCAGTGCCATATTTTCTTAAATATTCTAGAAAAAAATCATATTTCATTTTCATGGCATTTGGAGAACTTTTATTTTCGGGATATTTTTTATTGCACGGATAAGTCTGGAAACAGACAGACAATGCTATTTTTTTATTTAACCTAATTAACATAAAGTAAAAGAGGGTACAGTAGGTTTGTGCTATCTCAATTCACCTATCCCATGTTCATCAAAAGGAATCCATTAACAAGGTTGATCAGGTCTTGTTAATAAACTCTTTTCGAGTAACATGAAACCGGAGAATTTTTGAATAACACTATGTTACCTCAATGGAGATATGTATGTCCCCAACAATAAGAATGTCATATTCCTTCTTGATAGTAGGAATAGGAAACTCAAAACCTCCAATAGTAATTGTTGAAGTTTTCCCAATATAATTGATACTATGGACCTGGGGTTGTTTCCTCATAAAGTGTACCGTATGCTCATTACCATTGACATGAAAAGTGACATTGCCTTTGTTGCAATCAATAACAGCCCCTGCAGTATTCAAAAAAGATCTTCCAAGAATAATAGACATACTATCGTCCTCGGGAATATCAAGTATAACAAAGTCCGTTAGAATAGTAACATTTGCAACTACAACAGGCACATCCACACAAATACCGACAGGTATAGCAGTTGATTTATCGGCCATTTGCAAATATATTTCAGTAGGTGTTAGCTTACTCAAGTCAAGTCTACGATATAAAGAGAGAGGCATAACACTAACACCGGCTCCAAGATCACACAAAGCAGTTTTAACATAGTTTCTCTTAATGGAGCAAGGTATAGTAGGTACTCCTGGATCTCCTGATTTCTTAGGCATTCCACCCTCGAAAGTGTAATTCGCAAGCATGGTGGAAATTTCTACTTCAGGTATCTTTCTTTTGTTGGTAATAATATCTTTCATGTACTTGGCATAAGGATTTGTTTTAAGCACATCAGTCAAACGCATACGCAAAAAGATAGGTCTAATCATTTCAGCGAAGCGCTCAAAATCCTCATCATCCTTTTTCTTGGATGGTTTCAGAGGAAAATGCATTGATTTCTGAACTCATGGTTCTCTTTCCCTACCGTGCTTCCTAGCAACAAAGTCTCTCTGATCATAACGTTGATTCTTTGATTGCGGGTTATCAAGATCAACAGCAGGTTCAATCTCTACATCATTATCATTGCTAGGTTGAGCATCATCACGAACATCATTATTAATATTATCACTAGGTTCATGTTCATTGCCAGATTGTGTCTCAGCATCAAAAATAGATATATCATTGGGATTCTCAGGTGGGTGAGCTACAGGTTCACTAGAAGCATGCAAAATCCTATCATTTTTCTTTTTCTTCTTCTTAGAAGAACTAGGTGCATCTAAATTAGCTCTCTGAGAATCTTGCTCAATTCTCTTAGGGTGGCCTTCAGGATACAGAGGTTCCTGAGTCATTTTACCACCTCTAGTTGCAACTCTAACAGCATAGTCATTATTTTTACTATTTAATTCATTGAGCAAATCATTCTGAGCCTTAAGTACTTGTTCTACTTGAGTGGTAACCATGGAAGCATGTTTACTAATAAGTTTTAGTTCACTCTTAGCACTAGACAGATAACCACTCAAGCATTCAATCATATGAGCATTGTGTTGTAATTGTCTACCAACATAAGCATTGAAGTTTTCTTGTTTCACAATGAAATTGTCAAACTCATCTAAGCACTGGCTAGCAGACTTATAATGAGGAATATCACCTTCATTAAATCTATAAAGAGAATTTACCTTTACTACCTGTGTTGGGTTATCAAGATCATGTATTTCTTCAATAGGCGGTAAATTCTTAACATCTTCAGCTTTAATACCTTTTTCTTTCATGGATTTCTTTGCCTCTTGCATATCTTCAGGACTGAGAAATAGAGCACCTCTTTTCTTTGGAGTTGGCTTAGGGGCTGGTTCAGGAAGTGTCCAATTATTTTCATTGGCTAGCATATTATTCAATAGTAATTCAGCTTGTTCCACTGTTCTTTCCGTGAAAACACAACCAACACAACTATCCAGGTGGTCTCTGGAAGCATCGGTTAGTCCATTATAAAAGACATCAAGTATATCATGCATTTCAAGAGGATGATCAGGCAAAGCATTAAGTAACTGGAGAAGCCTCCCCCAAGCTTGTGGGAGACTCTCTTCTTCAGTTTGAGCAAAGTTATAAATTTCCCATAAGGTAGCTTGTTTCTTATGAGCGGGAAAATATTTAGCAGAGAAATAATACATCATATCCTGGGGACTACGCACACAACCAGGATCAAGAGAATTAAACCAAGTCTTAGCATCACCCTTTAACGAGAAAGGAAATAGCTTAAGGATATAGTAGTAATGAATCTTTTCATCGTTGGTAAGCAGGGTGGCTATATCATTGAACTTAGTAAGATGTGCCACAACAGTTTCAGACTCATAGCCATGGAAAGGATCAGATTTAACCAAAGTAATTAACTCAGGATCAACAGAGAATTCATAATCCTTATCAGTAACACATATAGGTGAAATAGCAAAAGCATGGTCATGTTTCATTCTAGGATTCAAGGACTTTTCTTTCAGCTTAGCTAATAACATCTTAAGATCATATCTATCATTGCAAGCAAGAAAGTCTCTAGCAATTTGTTCATCCATAACATAACCCTCAGGCACAGCAGGCAATTCATATCTATTGGGAGTAGTTTCATCATCACTTTCATAAATATCATCAACATTTGCACTTTCCCTAACCTTAGCAATTTGTTCATCTAGAAATTCACCTAGTGGCACAGTATCAGGCATAGAGGTAGTTTCATCATACATAGCAGAAGTAGCATCATCAAGAACATATGGCATATCAGATTTAATAGCAGGAGTAGGTGTCGCAAGTTTACTCATAACAGAAGGAGAATCAAGCGCCGAGCTAGATGGCAGTTCCTTACCTCCCCTCGTAGTTGATGGTAAGATCTTGTTTTTTGAGTCCTTCAAATTCTTCATAGTGATATACAGATATAAATCCCAAGTGACTTAAAGAATAGAGCTATGCTCCCCGGCAACGGCGCCAGAAAATAGTCTTGATAACCCACAAGTGTAGGGGATCGCAACAGTTTTCAAGGGTAAAGTATTCAACCCAAATTTGTTGATTCGACACAAGGGGAGCCAAAGAATACTCTTAAGTATTAGCAGCTAAGTTATCAATTCAACCACACCTGGAAACTTAGTATCTATAGCAAGATAGTTTAGTAGCAAAGTAATATGATAGTGGCGGTAGCAGCAATAAAAGTAACGATAGTGTTTATGTAGTTTTTATGATAGTAGCAACGGAAAAGTAAATAAGCGACAAGAAATATAGGTAAAGCTCATAGGCATTGGATCGGTGATGGGAAATTATGTCGGATGCAATTCATCATGTAGAAGTTATAACCTAGGGTGACACAGAACTAGCTCCAGTTCATCAATGCAATGTAGGCATGTATTCCGAATATAGTCATACATGCTTATGGAAAAGAACTTGCATGACATCTTTTGTCCTACCCTCCCGTGGCCGTGGGGTCCTATTGGAAACTAAGGGATATTAAGGCCTCCTTTTAATAGAGTACCGGACCAAAGCATTAACACATAGTGAATACATGAACTCCTCAAACTATGGTCATCACCGGGAATTGTCAGGGGTATTACTAGCAGGTATAAACCGGCCAGGAAGATCCGGATTACACTGACATAGTTGTATTATTACAAGCCCAGTTGAATATGTATAAAAGGTTACAACCCATAGAGGTTTAGGGCCCATGTGTAAGGCCTACGATTTGAAAACCGTCATATCATGTAACTTGGGATGTAAGATAGAAAGAGTAGAGACCGAGGCGGACACGTTTATGAGCCGGCCTCGGGACTCTGTAAACCGGACCGGCGTCTCCTCCTATATAAAGGGACGACCCGGCGACGGTTCAGGACAAGAAACAACAGCGCGAAACACAGGCAAGCGATTCGCTCCCTGTTCATCGACGCCCAAGCAAGACCACAACAAACTAGACGTAGGCTTTTACCTTCATCGAAGGGGCCGAACTAGTATAAACCCTCTGTGTCCTTTGTGTGCTTTTAACCTCTTCAAGCTAACCCGCGCGATGGCCTCACACCTAAGTCCTCTAAACCGGACATCTGTCGTGCGAGTTCCACGACAGTTGGCGCCCACCGTGGGGCTATCGCACGATGGTTTCGAGTTCTTGAAGGGCAGCTTTGAAGGACTGAAGGGTTATGCGGTTGGCCGGATGACCAAGAGTCACCATGGCCGGATCTACATCGACGACATAGGCTGGGGCCCCGAGGCCGATTCAATCGAATACGGGTACCGGGTCCCCTTCGGCGGCATCCATGTCTTCATCGGCAAGATTGGTGAACCGGGACCTGAGCCGGACATCTTCCTCAACATCGTCGAGCCGGCTCAGCGTGCGAGATCGGCCCAGATTCGGCGGTTCGTGAAGCATGTTTTCGTTGGAGCAGTACATGGAGTCCAAGCCGAGGACGGATCGGATTCTGGTGGCGGGACAGTTGTCTACTCTGACGATGAATCTTCATCCGGAGAGACCCAATCTTTGTATCTGTTGCAGGATGGCCGGTCTGAGGGTGTATCCGATGGCGATAGTATTCCGGACCCCTTTGACCCGCCAAACCGGGTGGCTGTTTTCATGGACGGATCACAGTCTATGCAGCAACCCTCGATGACTGGGGCGTTCACCTCAGAGGTAGCGGGTGCTGGGGTAGGCAACCAAACCCCGTCGCCCTCTGATGCCCTATCCACCTTGGTTGGAGAATTGACGGCACTTGCAACAGCAGAAGTGGCCCCTGCTAACAAGGCGCAACATGATGCGGAGATCCTTCAGCTGAAGGGTCGGATTGAGCAGGCTAAACAGGATCTGGACGCGGAGAAAGCCAGGATGGCCACGAGGCAAGCAGAGCTAGACTCCCAAGCTTTCCGGCTCAGGGTGGATCAGACTTCGGCACAGGAGGTAATGTACAGAAGACAGCAAACTCGTCTACTGCCGGTTTACGAGGCGAGGAATCTCTTTGGCACACCAGGAGCGGGAGCCAGCAATTATCCAGAGGTAAACCGGGGAGGAGCCTGGGGGACTGGCGCGCCAGTTCAGCCGCCGGCCGCAGAGCGAAACCGCCAAGTTGTGCCAACGCCGCACATCCCCACCCCTCCCGGCCATTATTCTAACCCGTTGGACAACATTGTCGCCGCCGCTTCACGACAGGCCGCTTTACCCATTGAGGGGACATCCCCCGTGGCGATGGAAGCACGCCGAGCTAAGGAATTACTGGACACGACGCTGACACAGCAGCAGGCGTACTCTTATAGCAGGGAAAGGATTCATTCAACCCCCCGCCAAAGCCGGAGTTATTTTAGGCACTGGGATGAACCAGCTGTGTCTAGCAGCGAGCGGAGACGTCACCGTCACAGGCAGGACAATCCGGCGGGAGCAGAAGCACACGCCCAAGAGGCGGTAAACTGGGCTAGGCATGCTGCCCGCGAGGACACCCGTCAAGCAACGTCGGTTCACACTGCCACAGCAGAAACGGGAGCCACGGCAAGTTTCTTTGGAGTACAGTGTCTCATCCCCGCTTTACGAAGCGTGAAATTACCCAAAGACTTCAAAGGCCCGCGCAAGGTACCCAACTACACAGCGGATCTGGCTCCGGAGGCATGGGTTGAAAGTTATGAGATGGCTATGGAGATGCTTGATGTGGATGAAGCGGCATGCGCCAAGTACTTCACCATGATGCTTGAGGGTACAGCCCGGACATGGTTAAAGGGCCTACCACCTAACTCCATCGGATCATGGGGTGAGTTGCGTCGCCAGTTTATCAAAAAATTCAAAGACACGTGCAAGCAGCCAATGTCGGTGGTAGACTTAGCAGCATGTGTTCAAGGAGAGCAGGAACCCACGAGCAGCTGGGTGCGGCGAGTATCAGAAATCCTGCACTCTTCCAATAGTATTAACCCTAGTACGGCAATAGTGACATTGGAAAACAATTGCCAGTTTGAGTCTCTGAAACTGAAGTTAGGACGGCTCAAACGTGATTGCAATGACATGGGCACGCTCATGAGCGCTCTGGTGAAATATGGGGATTCTGATAACACCAAGTACCCAGATGCAGACGGAGACAAGTCCGGAAAGGTGAACAAGGCTGGTAAACCGGTGCAAGCTAATCCGGTAGGAACGGGTTACAATGGTAAGCGAAAGGCAGAGGGCGGTTCTGATTTTGTGGCCAATACCAACGTTCAAGGAAACGGGCAGTGCCGCAAAGGTAAACCACCTCCTCGTGGCGAAGGGCAATTCTTCAATCTAGAACAACAGTTAAACGCGCCTTGCCCTAAACACAACACAGAGGGAAACCCGTCTAAACATTTATGGAAGGACTGCCGCATCATGGTAGAGGCCATGAGACATGCCAGATATAACCACGGACCCCCCGGCGGCGGCTCGAGTTCCGGTTTTCAGGGTCCGGGTTACCAGGGTAATGGTTCCGGATCAGGATATCACGGCGGTAACAATAACTACCCCAACAACAACAGCAACGGTCAGCATCAGCAGAACCAGCAGCATGGTCAGGGTGGTTACAATAACCAAGGCAATCAGCAGCGTCAACAGCAGCAGCAATCCGGATATCAGAGTAATCTGAAGGAGCTAAGCAGTGGACAGTATCATGTTTTCACCACAAGTTTGTGCAAACGAGATCAAAAGGTTCTGAAACGGGCAGTGCACACAGTTGAACCGGCGACGCCACGTTTTCTACGTTGGTCGGAACAACCTATTGTGTGGAGCAGAGAGGATCACCCGCCACGGGTTGATAATCCGGGCCTGTTGGCCCTAGTGGTGGCACCACAGGTGGGCGGCTACAAATTCACAAAGGTACTCATGGACGGCAGCAGCAGTATCAACATCTTATACTATGAGACTTTCCGGCGTATGGGGTTGACAGATAAGAAGTTGAGACAGTCCAACACAGTATTCCATGGAGTGGTGCCAGGTAAATTGGCTTACCCAGTTGGGAAAATTGATCTGGAAGTCACCTTTGGGGATGAGCAGGATTCTAGGTCAGAGACAGTGACCTTTGAGGTCGTAAAGATCAGGAGCCCATATGATGACCCACAACCGTAAGGGATCTATTGCAGCGTTTTCGATAAGTAAGAGTGTCGAACCCAACGAGGAGAAGAAGGTATTGATAAGCGACTATGAGCAAGGAACTACTGCAAGCACTGAAAGATAACTTTTTAGGGGTTTTCTTGATATAAGCAACAGGAAAGTAAAAGCAAGTAAAGTAAAAGGCACTGAGGGTAACAAGTGGCCCAATCCTTTTTGAGCAAAGGAGAGGCCTAGCAACTGAACTTATAAAGGCTAAAGCGTTCCTAAGGACACACGGGAGAGGTAGTCATGTGCTTTCGCCATATTCCGTATCAATACTATGTTATGTGTTGATAAGTGTTGAGTGGGTGGATCTATGCTAGTGCACTCTCTAGACTAAGATGAGTGCACTCTTATGATTAAACACCTTGCAAGCATCCGCAAATACAAGATAGTATTTAAGGCAAAAGCCTAACCATAGCAATACGATCGAGGATCCATTGTTCCCTTATGCAAAAGCGTGCGAACTGGGGTTCAGGTTTCTGTCACTCCGGCAACCCACCGTAAGCATTCTTTGTACACAATGTATTCTCCTAGGTCCTTAATAAGGCGAAGTGTTGAGTGTTCGACTCACACAACACCACTAGTAGAATGACAACACAACTTAAGTATCAAACAATACATATTACTTCAACAGCATATGACTACTAACAACAAGACTTTTCCCATGTCCTCAAGAACTAAGGTGACTACTCACAAGACATAAAAGAGATCATGATCAGTGGAGATAAATGGATGATAAACAATCTGGACATAATGATATTTCTCCAACAAAACTCAATAGCATTCACCACAAAGTAGTAATCAACACCGATGGAGTAGAGAGGATAGATAGTACGAGTTACAACACAAGTTGCAATTGTGAGATGAGATTTGGATGAAGATGGAGATGGTGCTGGTGTTGGGGATGATGTTGATGATGATCTCGATGATGCCCGTGACGATGGTGATGACGATGGCGACGATCTCCCCTTCCGGGAGGTGATCTCCCCGGCGGAATCTGCCCGCCGGAGATGGCTTTTTCTCCTCTGTAGGTTTCCGCCACGGAGCGGCGGCGGAACTCCGTAAAAACTCTCGTTTTTAGGGTTTTCGGATAACAGAGAGTATATAGGCAAAAGGGGGCAGCCAGAGGTGGGCCAGGTGCTCCAGGCGCCCCCCCGGCGTGGCCTGGGGGGGCGCGCCCCCAGGGCGCCTGGACACCCTGCGGCCCCCCTCTGGTTGCCCTTTTGCGTGCCTTCGTGATTTGTCTGGAAAATGCCCTCCGTCGATTTTCAGGTAATTTGGAGGTATTCTTCTTCAGCAACTCAGCGTCCACTTTTTACCGCTGAATTCTGTGTCTGCTGCTTCGGTATCGGAAAGTTGCAAACTGTGTAAAATAGGCCAAAACAACATAAGAACATCATCTTAATGTGAAATATATCAATGAATAAGGATAAATTATGATACAAAATAGTGATGCATTTTGGACGTATCAACACCCCCAAGCTTAGACCTCGCTTGTCCCCAAGCGAATACTGAGCTCGGTAAACCTGTCCACAAGTTTAGAGAGTGAAGTGTCGATAAAGTAGAATACGGACAAGAAGCATCACAGTTTCTTCACCAACTCAAATATCCTCAACAGCAATCTTCAACTCATGAGGCCCTTATAAAAGAGTGGTAACACTTATATTCGGAAGTAGGGCTAAGGAAACTCATTAAATCATGGCAAACATGTCCTTTGGTCAAAGAACAACTAATAGCTTTTACTTTTGCTCTTTCTCTTTATGTTTTGATGAGATTAACTGAAGTTTTTGAAAGAACATGTTATCAGGCAAGAAGTGAAAGTGCTAACACAAAGGAAGATATTCGCCTTAGCTGGGCTTGACAAACAACTTACTTATCAAATGATAATGTCAACAAGGATATGATATGACAAATATTAATGCAACTTTATATGAATGAATCCTTGTCAACATCAAATGTCTACTCTCTTTAAGAATAGAAGGAAGTAGGAATAACTGACTCAACCTAAAATTAAAAGATAGGCCCTGCTCTAGGGAAGTAGGGAAAATTCATGTGCTATCCTTAAATCAAACAGAATGAAAACAAGTTTTGAGAGGTGCATGATTTGTCAACGAATGCTAATAGATAACTCAATTACTTCTCGAGATGGACAAGTTTCGAGGAACGGCTCCCGCACGAGGACTATCACATCCTCTTAATCTCCTTTGTTTATCACTGCAAAAGCTTTCTGATTTCTCATGAACAAAGCGTGAAGGAGGGTTTGTTTGTTGTATTTTTTTAATGAGCCGGGCGCACTCTATGCCAGTTCCTTCTCGTATTATGGGTTTGCACATTAGACATGCAATCCCGGGGTGAAACTTGTCCAACTCAAAAAGACCATGAATTAACTATTACTTCCTCATGAGCTAAAGCAGAGGCACAAAATAAAAGATTTTGAACATTTAAGGATAACACATAAATTCTATACTTAGGAGGTGGTAGAGGAATACCACGAATAGGAAGGTATGGTGGACTCATATGGAAGGTATTGGCTTAAGGGTATGGATGCACAAGCAGAATTCCGCTTAGTACAGGGTTAGGCTAGCAAAGGTTTTGAGAGAATAGACAATTGATGACGAGTAAGATGCAAAGCAATATAAAGCATAAACATTGAAATAATCATAACACATCAAGTTGTCTTCCTTGTCAGCATAACACCTCAAGCATAATAACATAAAGGTTTTGGCTATGTCGATATTTTAAGAAAATCATGCTTGTTGTTATGACCAAAGCTATGTTTGCCAAGATTAAATAAAGTTTTCACAGCCATACCTGATATAAGGTCAATACTCCCCATAAGAATCATCATATAAGGTTGATTGCATGAAGAGAATACCGAGTGCAGCAAAGGGACCAATAGGCTTCTCATTAATATTCCATCATAGACGACTCCACACTCACGGATACAATCTTTCCACCGAAGGAGTGATACACCTCAATGCACACACCTATTTCATATAATAACCTCCCTAGACATGATACGACTCTACTTGACTCTAAAAGATAAAGGTAAAGATAAAGATACCGGGCACTCCCCCAAGCTTGGAACAAGCCAAGGGAATGCCGTTACCCAAGGAGATTTCACTCCTCATCCTTGTTGGCGTTGATCACGTAGTCCTCGGCGAAACGCTTCCATGGAAGGGGTTCTCCAGTCTCATATGAGAAGTTCGTCTCCTGAATCCTGCATGCAGCACCCATACCCATGCGCATAAACCTTAGTTCATACTCATAGTTCTGGCGATGTAGATCATAAATTTGCCCTTGGAGCTCTTTAATTCTTTCTTCAGATGCGGTGATGCTTTCCCACATCTCCTTCATCTCCTTCAGGAAGTAGGTCTTTAGCTCGTTGATGATGTCAAAGTTAGCTTCAACACCACGCTCGATCATCTTCTTGTACTTGAAGACTTCTTGCTCCACTTCTTCCAGCCTGGCCTGGATGCTCCCCTCCTTGATAGGTCCCTTCAGATCTTCTTGATGAAGGACACCGTCCTCCATCCGAACAACCTGAGGGTGCTTCTTCACCTCAGCGAGGTAAGGGTTGATGACGTTGACGACGAACTTGTCCTTGGGGGAACTTGGAGAAGCCATGGCACCTAGATTCAGCTGAAAGATTCCTGGCAAAAACAGATCGAAAAGAAAACACACGAAATCGCGAGATACGTTGCCGGAACAATCCGGGAAAATATATAGCAAAAATTTATGCACAGAAAGGAAGGTAACAGGCTAAAACGGGGTCGGAGACGGACTCCCGGATGTCCAGGCGCCCTGGCGGCGCGGCCAGGAGGTAGGGCGCGCCAGGGGGGCGCCTGGACCCCCTGGAGCTCGTCTCCGGCTCCACTTAGGCTCAGAATTTTACTAATTTTGCAAAAACTCATAATACGGAACTTTTATGGCGGTTCGCGATGTTTCCTTACAGTAATACATACCTTTTCTTTATTCTGCTTCTGCTGGCGTCTGAAACAGGGCTGCAACATGTTCTTCGTGAGTTGTTGTGTATATTATATTCACATCAACATTGACAGGGTCTCCTGCTATGTAATGCTTCAGTCTTTGCCCATTCACAACTTGAGGCTTGGTGCCTTCAAAATTGTTAATCTTAATTGCACCAGATCGATAAACTTCTTCAATATGAAATGGCCCTTCCCACCTGGAAAGTAGTTTGCCTGGAGAAAACCTGAAACGGGATCTAAACAACAAAACTTTATCACCAACATTAAATTCACGTTTCAGAATCTTCCTATCATGCCACTTCTTTACCTTTTCCTTGAACATTTTAGCGCTCTCGTAAGCTTCACTTCTCCATTCATCTAGAGAAGTCAAGTTCATGAGACGCTTCTCACCAGCTAATTTTGGGTCAGCATTAAGCTCTCTAACAGCCCAGAAAGCTTTGTGCTCTAATTCTAATGGCAAATGGCAAGCCTTGCCATACACCATCTTATAGGGGGACATGCCCATGGGGTTTTTGTAAGCAGTTCTATATGCCCACAAAGCATCTCCTAACTTATTTGACCAGTCCTTTCTATTTCTGTTTACTGTCTTCTGCAGGATCAACTTAATCTCTCTATTGGTGAGCTCAACTTGCCCACTAGTTTGAGGATGGTATGGTGAAGCAATTCTATGATTGACATCGTATTTGGCTAAAGCTTTTCTAAAAGCTTCGTGCGTGAAGTGTGATCCTCCATCAGTCATGAGATACCTAGGTACACCAAACCTAGGAAAAATTACATCCTTGAGCATTTTCAAAGATGTCTTGTGATCAACACTTTCAGTGGGGATTGCTTCAACCCACTTGGTCACATAATCAACAGCTACTAAAATGTGAGTGTACTTGTGCGAAGAAGGAAAAGGACCCATAAAATCAAAACCCCAACAATCAAAAGGTTCAATCACTAGTGAGTAATTCATAGGCATCTCATTCCTTCTACTAATGTTACCAACTCTCTGACATTTATCACAGGCTAAAACATAATTTCTAGCATCCTTAAAGAGAGTAGGCCAATAAAAACCTGATTGAAGAACCTTATGTGCAGTCCTCTCACCGGCATGATGTCCTCCATAGGGACTATCATGACACCGTCTGAGAATGTCCTTCTGCTCATGTTCCGGTATGCATCTTCTCACGATCCCGTCGGGACCTTCTTTGAAAAGATGTGGGTCATCCCAAAAGTAGTGCCTCAAATCATGAAAGAACTTCTTCCTTTGCTGAAATGTTAAACCTGGAGGCAAATACTTTGCAACAATAAAATTAGCATAATCTGCATACCAAGGATCGGAAAGATATTGTACTTTTACAACGGCAAGTTGCTCGTTTGGAAAACTATCGTTGACTGGGATGGGATCGTGCGGTATATCTTCCATCCTTGAAAGATTGTCCGCCACCGGATTGTCTTCCCCTTTCCTATCGACAATCTGCAAATCAAATTCTTGAAGAAGGAGTACCCATCTGATAAGCCTTGGCTTGGCATCCTTCTTTGTCATAAGGTATTTAATGGCAGCATGATCAGTATGAATAATAACTTTGGAATCAACAATATACTGCCTAAACTTATCACAAGCAAAAACTACAGCTAAGAATTCCTTCTCAGTAGTAGCATAATTCCTTTGAGCACTATCAAGGGTTTTACTAGCATAATGTATAACATTCAATTTCTTATCAACTCTTTGTCCTAAAACAGCTCCAACAGCAAAATCACTAGCATCACACATAATCTCAAAAGGTAAATTCCAGTTAGGTGGTTGTACTATAGGAGCGGTTATTAAAGCTTTCTTAAGAACTTCAAAAGCTTCCTTTCAATCCTCATCAAATACAAAAGGAACGTCCTTCTGGAGAAGATTAGTGAGGGGCCTCGAAGTCTTAGAAAAGTTTTTAATAAATCTTCTATAGAAACCAGCATGACCAAGAAAACTGCGAATACCTTTGATGTCCCTTGGATAGGGCATCCTCTCAATTGCTTCGATCTTGGCCTTGTCCACTTCAATTCCCCTTTCGGAAATCTTGTGACCAAGAACAATTCCCTCGTTAACCATGAAGTGGCACTTCTCCCAGTTGAGTACCAAATTTGTCTCCTCACATCTCTGCAAAACTTTATTAAGGTTGTGGAGACAATGGTCAAAAGAAGTTCCATAGACGGAGAAATCGTCCATGAAGACTTCCATAATATCCCCACAGAAACCATGAAAGATAGCAGACATACACCTTTGAAAAGTAGCAGGGGCATTACATAAACCAAAAGGCATACGCCTGTAAGCATAAGTACCAAAGGGACAAGTAAAAGTGGTCTTCTCTTGATCAGCAGTGTTAACATGAATTTGAGAGAAGCCAGAATAACCATCGAGATAACAAAAGTGGGTATTTTTGGATAATCTTTCAAGCATTTGGTCGATGAACGGCAACGGGTAGTGATCCTTCCTGGTTGCCTTGTTCAACTTCCTGTAATCAATACACATTCTATATCCAATAATAATTCTCTGAGGTATTAGTTCATTCTTATCATTAGGAACCACAGTTGTACCTCCTTTCTTAGGAACACAATGTACTGGGCTTACCCACTTACTATCAGCTATAGGGTAGATAATACCTCCGGCTAGAAGCTTGAGAATCTCAGTTCTTACAACATCCATCATCTTCGGGTTCAACCGTCGTTGATGATCAACAACTGGTTTAGCATCAGGCTCAAGGTTGATAGTATGTTGACAGATAGATGGACTAATCCCCTTAAGGTCATCAAGGGTATAGCCAATTGCACCTCGGTGTTTACGAAGTACTCCCAATAGTCGCTCTTCTTCATATCCTGAAAGGTTAGAATTGATAATAACAGGATACACTTTCTTTTCATCTAAATAAGCATACTTGAGCATATCGGGAAGAGGTTTAAGATCGAACACCGGGTCTTCTTTCGGTTTTGATAAAATTCCCAGAGGTTCAAACGGGAGGTTGTGCTTCAGGATAGCAGGTTGCCTCAAGAATATTTCATCTAGTTCATTTCTTTCCTGCATATGCAAATCATTCTCGTGGTCCTCCATATATTGCTGCAAAGGATCATTAGGGGGAATAGCAATAGAAGCAATACTTTCAATAATTTTATCATCACTAGGTAAATCGGTACCACGAGGCTGCTTAGAGAACTTAGAAAAATTAAATTCATATGGCTCACCATTGAATTCAACAGAAACCTTACCTTTCTTGCAATCTATTATAGCTCCACAAGTTCTAAGAAAAGGTCTACCAAAAATAATAGGACAAAAATTGTCCCTTTCTGAACCAAGTACTAGAAAGTCGGTAGGGTATTTTACCTTTCCACATAGGACTTCAACGTCCCTCGCAATTCCGATAGGAGAGATAGTTGTTCTGTTTGCAAGATGAATGGTAACATCAACTTCTTCAAGTTCACAAGGGAAAATCTCACCTACGATCTCTTCATAAAGTGAATAGGGGATAGCACTTGCACTCGATCCCAAATCGCATAGCCCATAATAATTGTGATCTCCTATTTTAACAGATACCACTGGAGTACCTGAAATTGGGCCTTTATTCTTGGTTGTGACAAGGTTAGTGGAAACAGCACAAAAATTCACATTGGAATCCAAAACATCATTGGTAACAAGGTCTTTAATCAATGCAACTTGAGGATCGACTCTGATCTGGTCCTCAGGCTCATCAACTCTTCTCTCATTTTTATTTATTACGCCTGTCACAAGAGAGTGCGCCCTTATCCTTGCAGGAAAAGGAGGCTGTTCATATATAACTGCAGGCAAAATAGGGTCAACAACATGAATATCAACAGGTAGCTCTTTAAAAGGTTCATGATGCTGGTCTCTCTTCTTTTTAAAAGAATCAACGTGAGAGGCAAAATTCTTACAGAAATCAATCATTAGATGGGAATCAAGACCAATCTTGGAGCAAAAAGTATTGAAGTAATCAGTTTTCACATAGCTCTCAATATAATCATGTTCATAATTTATAGCGGGTTCAATACCTTTATCGATTTCCCAATCTTCGGTATTCCTCTGGATCCTTTCAATGAGATCCCACCTTTCTTCAACACCCTTCGTCTGAAATACCCCACTAGAGGAGGCATCCAGCATCTCCTTATCCTGACGAGAAAGTCCGGCATAAAAATTTGTAAGTATAATTTCCTTGGGGAGCTCATGAATAGGACATTTGAGCATTAGGGACTTCAATCTCCCCCAAGCTTGAGCAATGCTCTCTCCGTCACGAGACCTAAAGTTATAGATATAGTTCCTGTCTCGATGAATTTCATGAAGAGGATAAAACTTAGTATAAAAGAGAGACATAAGCTCTTGCCAGTCAAGCAAGTGCGAGTTATCGAGAAGCCTATACCAATCTGAAGCTTTATCTATAAGTGATACGGCAAACAATTTCCTCATGACAAACTCCTTTGATACACCTGCAAGCTTAAATAATGAACATAGTTGTGACAGATATAGCAAGTGTTCACCGGGATGTCTGTCTCCTGCATAACGATTAGTCAAAACATAATCGATAATACCAGCTGGTATTTTATAGGGCACAATTTCAGTAGGGGGAGGAGCAACCACCACAGGTGTGGGGCGTCTTCCCACAAGCAACGATCCAATAGCACGGTTGTCCATAAGGACAAAGAGCAGCAACAGCAAAAATAAAAAACAGAATTATAAAAACTTCCTTACCAGTTTCACTTTACCAATAGCGCTACGCTCCCCGGCAACGGCGCCAGAAAACGGTACTTGATGACCCACAACCGTAAGGGATCTATTGCAGCGTTTTCGATAAGTAAGAGTGTCGAACCCAACGAGGAGCAGAAGGTATTGATAAGCGACTCTGAGCAAGGAACTACTGCAAGCACTGAAAGATAACTTTTTAGGGGTTTTCTTGATATAAGCAACAGGAAAGTAAAAGCAAGTAAAGTAAAAGGCACTGAGGGTAACAAGTGGCCCAATCCTTTCTAAGCAAAGGAGAGGCCTAGCGACTGAACTTATAAAGGCTAAAGCGTTCCTGAGGAGACACGGGAGAGGTAGTCATGTGCTTTCGCCATATTCCGTATCAATACTATGTTATGTGTTGATAAGTGTTGAGTGGGTAGATCTATGCTAGTGCACTCTCTAGACTAAGATGAGTGCACTCTTGATGGGCCTCTAACCCCTCGTTGGTTACCCCAAGTGGAAGGTGTGAGATGCAGTGTTGTGGAAGTTTTTCCCTTAGCAAAGATGCCAAGGATCGAATCCCCAGAGACTCCTAGGTTCAACAAGTAGGTTTCAACTGCTAACGGCGCCAGATATTAGCAATCAACGTGGACCTGCACACAGATACAAATAACTTTGCTCCCAATGAGTACAGAGAGGTTGTCAATCCCTCCGGCCTTGTAGTTCACAAAGGGTTAAACGCAAATGATAGTAGTGATAGATAATGTTTGCAATAGTAAATAATAGCGAAAAGTAAATAGCGGATGTGATCAATGATGGTAATATGGACCGGAGTCTCATGATGTTCACTAGTGATGTCTCTCTCCCAAAAGACGATAAAACAGCTATGTGAGGTAAACGAATTACAGCTGGGCAATTGACAGGACCACGAACGCAAACCAATGCTGACTACATTGCAAGAAAGGTTGAGGTTCAAAGCATGGGTGGTACGCCAAAGTAAGTAGACCGAAATCCATCAATATCTACTACTAATCATCCACCTTGAGATATCTATCCAGAACATCTCGCTGGTATTAAGTTGTGAGCCCCACCCATAGTGTAAACTCAATGCAACAGACAACTGCATTAAAAGAACTTTGCGTAAAGTAAACAATCCTTGCACCCGTGGGCACAAGCACCGTTGTTTTCCCCCTTGTGGCAACAACACATCCCCTAGACTCATGTTTCTGTCACTCAAACTAGTCATCGAGGGGCATGAACCCACAATGGAGCATAACGTTCCCTCTTGGAGCCACTACATATTACTTGGCCAAAGCAATAAATAACAACGGAGAACATGCAAGAATTACTTATGAACATAAATATAAAAGAGGTAGATCAAATATATTACTCAATCACAATCTGAACATAATCTCATAATCCATCGGATCCCAGCAAACTCATCATAGCAACAGCATAACAATTACATATGTGCCTCGATCATGTAGGGCAGCTCACGAGGACTAATTAGTGAAGCACAAGAACGGGAGGAGAACATCACATAGCTACTGGTCATGGACTCATGGTCCAAGGGAGACTACTCACAACTCATCCGGGAGGCGTCCATGGTGGTGGAGAGGCTCCCGGTGGTGATCCTCCCCTCCGGCAGGGTGCCGGGAAGAGTTCTCCTAGTGCTCCCGATCTTGGAAGCGGCGGCGGCGGCGGAACAGAGATGAGATCGCGAAAAAGAGTTCCCGTCCCGAGGGTTTCGAAGGACGCTCTAAATATATGCCAAAGGGGGGCACCAGACGGGGCTCGGGGGGCCCAGGCGCCCCCCCGGCGCGGCCCAGGGGGGGCGCCGCCAGGGCGCCTGGAGCCCTGGTGCCCCCCCCCGGCTGTCCTTCGGGCGCAAGGTAGGTTCTGGAACGCTGATTTTTTATATAATTTTTCTGGATTTTTCCTGGCAGTTCTTGTAATGTGAAAACCTGAAATACAAAAACAGCCGAAAACAGAAACTGGCACTGGGGTGCACTGGATTAGTAGGTTAGTCCAAATATGATCAAAAGTGTATGGAAGTGTATAAATATCATAGCAATATCACCCAAAAGTGGCATGGAGCAAGCAGAAATTATAGATACGTTTTGGACGTATCAACATCCCCAAGCTTAATTCCTGCTCGTCCTCGAGTAGGTAAATGATAACAAGAATAATTTCTGTGGTGACATGCTATTAACCATATAGGACTTTTTATAGTTATATGACAAAATCTTACTGAGACAATGAATCTATAGTAATTAAGTTGCCTCATGAGAAAATCACAAATGACTGAATGTTTTACAACATGAAACTGAAACATCAAAAAGATTTGCAATGAACATGATGTGCAAATATGATAAAGTGATATCTAGCTTGCCCCCTTTAGTGAAGCAAAACATAAATGCAGGGGCACCTCCAAGGTTTAAGTGATGACTAGATACAATGATTTCAAAATAAACGATATTACAATCATGCAAAAGACAATGCTACTTTGGGACAATGCACATTACACTCAGAATGACAATCATGCTCTCAGTAGTTGGTGCTTGAAGAAAGAAGGTGGAGACTCAACATAAAAGTAAAAGGATGGTTATGTGCTAGAGCTCTTTTTTTTTTGAAAACATAGAAGCAATTTTGTCAACGGTAGTAGTACTTCATATGTGTCATGCATAAGACATCCTATAAGTTGCAAGCCTCATGCATCGAATACCAATAGTGCTCGCACCTTGTCCTAATTAGCTCGGATTTCCATGGATTGTCATTGCATTACATATGTTTCAACCAAGTGTCACAAAGGGGTACCTCTATGCCACCTGTACAAAGGTCCAAGGAGATAAATCGCATTTGATTTCTTGTTTTTGATAGATCTCAACTTGAGGACATCCATACCGGGATAACATAGAAAATAGATAATGGACTCCTCTTTAATGCATAAGCATATTCTCTTAAGAGATTGAGGATTAATGTCCAAGCTAAAACTTCCACCATGATACATGGCTTTGGTTGGCGGCCCAATGTTCTTCTCTAACAATATGCATACTCAACCATTCAACCCATGGCAAATCACCCTTACTTCAGACAAGATGAACATGCATAGCAACTCACATGATATTCAACAAAAGTGTGACAGTTGATGGCGTCCCCAGAAACATGGTTACCGCTCAGCAAGCAACTTATAAGAAATAAGATACATAAGCGACATATTCTTTACCACAATAGTTTTTAAGCTACTTTCCCATGAGCTATGTATTGCAAAGTTAGTCCGCTTAGTACAGGTGGAGGTTAGCAAAAGACTGGGAGCGACCAACTAAGAGAGCAATGACGGTCATAATCATGCAGAGCGACAAAGCAACATTGAATCAGGCATGGAAGTTATATCGCTACTCAGAAATAAAAGATCATCAAGGCTTGACAGACTTTCTTCACAGTCTTAAATATGCGTGAGCATACGCCAAGTCAATCAAAATAAATTCTTCAAGGAAGATATTACTAAACCATACCACATCATTGGCAAACAAATCATGTTGGTACTCTAATAACACATTGGGAATCCCCAGCTATTTGAGACTAACCACAAGAAAACATGAATTACTAAGCACCATTATGCAAGTAGCATCTTTATCATAGACATATCAACCAATGCAACGGAAGCAAACTCTCTTAATAAGATAAGCATGATAATTAAAGAGAGTTCAAGCAACCAACTAAACAAAAGCTCTTTGAAAAAGATAAGCATGAATACTAAGAGCAGATCATGATAGTAGCTATTAAAAGACAAAGAACACACACAACAAAGATAGACATGAAAATTCTATGTTATGTTCTAGGTAGAAGTGGAGCGTGTTTCTCGCCCACATAAAGAACGCTGAGTTCCGACTCGTTATGAAAAACTAAAAAGAAAACTAAAAGCAAGACGCTCCAAGCATAGCACATAACACATGAAGTGATTAAAATATAGCGGAACGAAAGATGAACTGATAATGTTGATGGAGAAGGGGATGCACGGGGGCATCCCCAAGCTTAGACGCTTGAGTCTCCTTGAATATTTCTTGGGGGTGCACGGGGGCATCCCCAAGCTTGAGCGCTTGACACTCCTGAATCTTTTTATCATCTTCCCTCGCACACTTGAAAACTCCCTTCATACATAACTCATTATAATCTGATTAGCGAGGTTAGTACCCTTAATAAAATAATTGTTCCTTGCTGGAAATAAAGATATTCTTGAAGTTCTACTGTTTCTCAAGATTGCCAAAAGGTTTTTGCAAAGAAAAAGCAAGCTCTTGATTTGCAAAATGAAGGAAAGGCAAAACAGGACAGAATCTGTGAAAAACAGAACAGTAGGTAGTAAATGATTTTTCGGGGTACTTCTGCAATTCAAATCAAAAAACTCAGAACAGACGCACGAAAGACAATTATATAGAGAACGCTGTCGAAAAAATTCAGAACAAAAAGATGATGTGGTGATTTTATACGAATTTTTCTATCCAAGGACAGAATCTGTTTCCTGGACAGCACCTCACAACTTTTGAACTTTCTAGCAATCAGAGGCTATACTTGGCACAAATATGAAAAGCAAAGATACAATGATGATGCTACTGTAGTAACAACATCAAGACACAACAAAAACTGAAAGAACAAACTGAAAGCAAAGATAACAAGGGTTGTCTCCCTAGAGCTCTTTCTTTATAGCCATAAAGATAGGCTTAAGATTTTAATGATGCTCTCGTAGAAATAAGAGTTGAAGAACAAAAGAGAGCATCAAGAAGCAAATACCAAACACATTTAAGCCTAACATGCTTCCTATGCATATGAATATTGCAAGAAAATAAATTATTGAAGCATAAAGCAACTAGCATAGGAAGGCAAAACAAGCATAACTTCAAAACCTTCAACATAAAGAGAGGGAACTTAATATTATTGAAATATCTATCAGCATATGTTCCCTTCTCATAATAATTTTCAGTGGGATCACGAATAAACTCAACAATATAAGCATCACATAAAGCATTGTGACCATGATCCACATGCAAAAAAGTACTCTTACTCTCCACATAAGCATCATGAAGAGGATAAAACTTAGTATAAAAGAGAGACATAAGCTCTTGCCAATCAAGCAAGTGCGAGTTATCGAGAAGCTTATACCAATCTGAAGCTTTATCTATAAGTGATACGGCGAACAATGTCCTCATGACAAACTCCCTTGATACACCTGAAAGCTTAAATAATGAACATAATTGTGACAGATATAGCAAGTGTTCATCGGGATGTCTGTCTCCTGCATAACGATTAGCCAAAACATAATCGATAATACCAGCTGGTATTTTATAGGGCACAATTTCAGTAGGGGGAGGAGCAACCACCACAGGTGTGGGGCGTCTTCCCAAAAGCAACGATCCAATAGCAAGGTTGTCCATAAGCATAACTAGTGAAAAGACATAGAGAAAACTGAAAGGTAAACTAACAAGACTAAAAGCAAAGGTAAAAGATAGCATGCAACTCCCTTATCCTGAAGAGTGGAGTCCCCGGCAACGGCGCCAGAAAAACTCCTTGATGGGCCTCTAACCCCTCGTTGGTTACCCCAAGTGGAAGGTGTGAGATGCAGTGTTGTGGAAGTTTTTCCCTTAGCAAAGATGCCAAGGATCGAATCCCCAGAGACTCCTAGGTTCAACAAGTAGGTGTCAACTGCTAACGGCGCCTGATATTAGCAATCAACGTGGACCTGCACACAGATACAAATAACTTTGCTCCCAACGAGTACAGAGAGGTTGTCAATCCCTCTGGCCTTGTAGTTCACAAAGGGTTAAACGCAAATGATAGTAGTGATAGATAATGTTTGCAATAGTAAATAATAGCGAAAAGTAAATAGCGGATGTGATCAATGATGGTAATATGGACCGGAGTCTCATGATGTTCACTAGTGATGTCTCTCTCCCAAAAGACGATAAAACAGCTATGTGAGGTAAACGAATTACAGCTGGGCAATTGACAGGACCACGAACGCAAACCAATGCTGACTACATTGCAAGAAAGGTTGAGGTTCAAAGCATGGGCGGTACGCCAAAGTAAGTAGACCGAAATCCATCAATATCTACTACTAATCATCCACCTTGAGATATCTATCGAGAACATCTCGCTGGTATTAAGTTGCGAGCCCCACCCATAGTGTAAACTCAATGCAACAGACAACTTCATTAAAAGAACTTTGCGTAAAGTAAACAATCCTTGCACCCGCGGGCACAAGCACCGTTGTTTTCCCCCTTGTGGCAACAGCACATCCCCTAGACTCATGTTTCTGTCACTCAAACTAGTCATCGAGGGGCATGAACCCACAATCGAGCATAACGTTCCCTCTTGGAGTCACTACGTATTACTTGGCCAAAGCAATAAATAACAACGGAGAACATGCAAGAATTACTTATGAACATAAATATAAAAGAGGTAGATCAAATATATTACTCAATCACAATCTGAACATAATCTCATAATCCATCGGATCCCAACAAACTCATCATAGCAACAGCATAAGAATTACATATGTGCCTCGATCATGTAGGGCAGCTCACGAGGACTAATTAGTGAAGCACAAGAACGGGAGGAGAACATCACATAGCTACTGATCATGGACTCATGGTCCAAGGGAGACTACTCACAACTCATCCGGGAGGTGTCCATGGTGGTGGAGAGGCTCCCGGTGGTGATCCTCCCCTCCGGCACGGTGCCGGGAAGAGTTCTCCTGGTGCTCCCGATCTTGGAAGCGGCGGCGGCGGCGGAACAGAGATGAGATCGCGAAAAAGAGTTCCCGTCCTGAGGGTTTCGAAGGACGCTCTAAATATATGCCAAAGGGGGGCACCAGACGGGGCTCGGGGGGCCCAGGTGCCCCCCCGACGCGGCCCAGGGGGGGGCGCCGCCAGGGCTCCTGGAGCCCTGGTGCCCCCCCCCCCGGCTGTCCTTCGGGCGCAAGGTAGGTTCTGGAACACTGATTTTTTATATAATTTTTCTGGATTTTTCCTGGCAGTTCTCGTAATGTGAAAACCTGAAATACAAAAACAGCCAAAAACAGAAACTGGCATTGGGGTGCACTGGATTAGTAGGTTAGTCCAAATATGATCAAAAGTGTATAGAAGTGTATAAATATCATAGCAATATCACCCAAAAGTGGCATGGAGCAAGCAGAAATTATAGATACGTTTTGGACGTATCAACTCTTATGATTAAACACCTTGCAAGCATCCGCAAATACAAGATAGTATTTAAGGCAAAAGCCTAACCATAGCAATACGACCGAGGATCCATTGTTCCCTTATGCAAAAGCGTGCGAACTGGGGTTCAGGTTTCTGTCACTCCGGCAACCCACCGTAAGCATTCTTTGTACACAATGTATTCTCCTAGGTCCTTAATAAGGCGAAGTGTTGTGTGTTCGACTCACACAACACCACTAGTAGAATGACAACACAACTTAAGTATCAAACAATACATATTACTTCAACAGCATATGACTACTAACAACAAGACTTTTCCCATGTCCTCAAGAACTAAGGTGACTACTCACAAGACATAAAAGAGATCATGATTAGTGGAGATAAATGGATGATAAACAATCTGGGCATAATGATATTTCTCCAACAAAACTCAATAGCATTCACCACAAAGTACTAATCAACACCGATGGAGTAGAGAGGATAGATAGTACGAGTTACAACACAAGTTGCAATTGTGAGATGAGATTTGGATGAAGATGGAGATGGTGCTGGTGTTGGGGATGATGTTGATGATGATCTCGATGATGCCCGTGACGATGGTGATGACGATGGCGACGATCTCCCCTTCCAAGAGGTGATCTCCCTGGCGGAATCTGCCCGCCGGAGATGGCTTTTTCTCCTCTGTAGGTTTCCGCCACGGAGCGGCGACGGAACTCCATAAAAACTCTCGTTTTTAGGGTTTTCGGATAACGGAGAGTATATAGGCAAAAGGGGGCAGCCGGAGGTGGGCCAGGGGCTCCAGGCGCCCCCCCCGGCGCGGCCAGGGGGGCGCGCCCCCAGGGCGCCTGGACACCCTGTGGCCCCCCTCTGGTTGCCCTTTTGCGTGCCTTCGTGATTCGTCTGGAAAATGCCCTCCGTCGATTTTCAGGTAATTTGGAGGTATTCTTCTTCAGCAACTCAGCGTCCACTTTTTACCGCTGAATTTTGCTTCTGCTGCTTCGGTATCGGAAAGTTGCAAACTGTGTAAAATAGGCCAAAACAACAGAAGAACATCATCTTAATGTGAAATATATCAATGAATAAGGATAAATTATGATACAAAATAGTGATGCATTTTGGCCGTATCACCATATCATGCTCTGTTGGGAGACCGGCTTATGCCAAGTTCATGGCTAGACCGTGCTATGTTTATCTACAACTCAAGATGCCGGGTCACAAGGGAACCATCACGGTTCATGGAAGTCGCAAGATCGCATTGGGGTGCGAGGAAGGAGACGCAGCCTATGCAGAGCCGGTGTGTGCTACGGAGGAGTTGAAGTTCTACAAAGACAACGTTGATCCGGCGGATATGTCCCCATTAAAAAAGCCAACTACAGAGCATGATCCGGCGTTGAAGTTTAAATCGGCGGAGGAAACCAAGCAGGTTGACTTTGTTCCAGGCGATTCGTCCAAACAGTTCACTATCAGCGCTAACCTAGACCCCAAATAGGAAAGCGCGCTCATCGAGTTCATCCGTGAGAATCGGGATATCTTTGCATGGAAACCTTCTGACATGCCAGGTATACCGAGGGAACTCGTTGAGCACAGTCTTAATATTGATCCGAAGTTTAAACCGGTCAAACAGTATTTACGCCGCTTCAATGAGGAGAGGCGCAAGCCTATAGGAGAAGAAGTGGTCAGGCTTTTGGCCGCTGGATTCATAGTTGAGGTGTTCCATCCGGAGTGGTTGGCTAATCCGGTACTGGTGTTAAAGAAAAATGGAACGTGGAGGATGTGTGTGGATTACACAGACCTAAACAAGGCTTGTCCAACTGATCCCTTTGCTCACCCCCGTATTGATCAGATTATTGATGCTACGGCAGGATGTGAGCGGCTAAGTTTTTTGGATGCATATTCAGGGTATCATCAAATCAAGATGGCAGTTAAGGACCAAGAGAAGACAACTTTCATAACTCCCTTTGGAGCCTTCTGCTATGTATCTATGCCCTTTGGGCTCAAGAGTGCCCAAGCAACTTACCAGCGTTGCGTGCAGAACTGTCTCAAAGGGCAGATCGGAAAAAATGTACATGCTTATGTTGATGACATTGTGGTGAAGTCAAGAAAGGAGGAGACACTGATAGAGGACCTAAAGGAAACCTTCGACAACCTCCGGGTTTATAAGATGATGCTTAATCCGAAGAAGTGCGTTTTTGGTGTTCCGACAGGCAAACTCCTTGGATTCTTAGTATCAAACAGAGGAATAGAGGCTAATCCGGAGAAGATCAAGGCGATCACATCCTTGACTAAACCGACTTGTGCCAATGATGTCCAGCGCATAGCAGGCCGGATTACAGCATTGAGCCGATTCATCGGCTGTTTGGGAGAAAAGGCGATCCCGCTTTATAAGATGTTGAAAAAGACGGACCGTTTTATATGGAGCGATGTTGCAAACGCTGCGTCCGAGGATTTGAAGCGGCAATTAGTAGAACCGCCAGTTCTTGCTGCCCCTGTTGATAACGAACCGCTGCTTTTATACGTGGCTGTCAATGCTCGTGCAGTTAGCATGGCAATTGTGGTGGAACGCAAGGAAGCAGGAAAGGAATATCCGGTTCAGCGCCCGGTTTACTACATTAGTGAGGTTCTCATTGAGTCAAAGCAAAGGTATCCGCACTGGAAGAAGCTGGTATACGGCGTGTTCATGGCAAACCGGAAGCTAAAGCACTATTTTCAGGGCCATCCAATCATTGTTGTCAGCTCGGCTCCGTTGGGGGATATAATCCAGAACAGAGAAGCCACTGGCAGAGTGGCAAAGTGGGCCATTGAGCTTAGCCCACACGGATTGAAGTATGTACCCCGTACTGCTATTAAATCCCAAGCACTGGTAGATTTCATCAATGACTGGACAGAATTGCAAGCACCCGAGGAAAAGCCAGATCATACATACTGGACTATCCACTTTGACGGTTCAAGGCAATTAGAAGGCTCGGGGGCTGGAGTCGTATTAACTTCCCCACGAGGTGACAAGTTTTGCTATGTCCTCCGACTAATGTTCCCTTGCACTAACAATGTCGCTGAGTATGAAGCTCTCCTTCACGGCCTACGGATGGCTAAGGAGATGAACTTGAGCCGGGTCAAGTGCTTTGGCGATTCAGATCTAGTAGCACAACAGGTGTTTGGCAAGTGGGACTCTAAAGATCCGCTCATGGCAGCTTACAGGCGAGAAGTTGAAGCGGTTGCAGGATATTTCAAAGGATATCAGGTGGATCACATAGACCGGCAGAAAAACAAAGCGGCTGATGCATTAAGCCGGCTGGGCTCTCAGCGCAAACCGGTTCCACCAAATACCTTCTTAGATGAGTTACACAGTCCATCGGTACAGGTACCATCGGAGGAGGATTTGGCTGTTCCTGATCCGAAAGCACAGTTAGTTGCAGCACTTCATGTTATTCCGGATTGGACACTCCCTTACCTGGCATACCTAAGCCGAGGAGAGTTGCCGGATGATGTGGTTGAGGCTAGGCAGATAATCCGGCGATCCAAATCCATGACCATCGTCAACGGAGAACTTCATCACCGCAGCGTTTCTGGGGCATTCCAACGATGTGTGTCATCGGAAGAAGGCTGTGATATTCTCCGAGAGATACACGAAGGAGATTGTGGTCATCACACCGGATCAAAGTCATTGGTAGCCAAGGCCTTTCGTCATGGGTTCTACTGGTTAACAGCTCATGCTGATGCGGAGGATCTAGTCCGGAGATGCGATGCTTGTCAGAAATTTTCACGGCGTGCTCACGTTCCGGCGCAGGAGCTACGGATGATCCCAATTACTTGGTCGTTTGCGACTTGGGGGCTTGATATGGTTGGACCCTTTAAACGATCCCAAGATCAGAAAACCCATCTGTTGGTAGTAGTGGACAAATTTACAAAGTGGATTGAGGCAGAGCCTGTCAGTAAGTGTGATGCGGCAACAACGGTTAAATTCATCAAAAAGGTAATTTTTCGGTTTGGCTTTCCACACAGCATCATTACGGATAAGGGCACCAACCTATCTAAAGGAGAGATGGAAGAGTTTTGCCAAAGGGAACATATTCGCCTGGATGTGTCTTCAGTAGCTCACCCTCAGTCCAATGGCCAAGCTAAGAGGGCCAACCAAGAGATCTCGAGAGGCATCAAGCCCCGGCTCATGGTTCCTTTGCAAAGAACACCAGGTTGCTGGGTTGAGGAGTTACCTTCTATCCTCTGGAGCATCAACACTACACCTAACAGGTCTACAGGTTATACGCCTTTCTTCATGGTGTATGGTGTTAAAGCAGTTCTCCCTAGTGACATCCGGCACGACTCACCACGGGTGGCAGCCTATGTGGAAGCGGCCAATGAGCAAGCGAGACAAGACAGCTTAGACCGGCTGGATGAGGAACGGGACACAGCAGCAGCACGATCAGCAATTTATCAACAAGACCTGCGCCGATATCACAGCCGCCGGGTTAAGACGAGGACGTTCCAGGAGGGGGACCTGGTGCTCCGGCTCATCCAAGACCAGACAGATATGCACAAGTTATCCCCACCTTGGGAAGGACCCTTTGTGGTCAGCAAGAACCTACACAATGGTTCATACTACCTGGTGGACGTTCGAGAGCATAAAGACTCACGTACAGCAGAGGAAGAAACGAAGAGGCCGTGGAACATCACTCTTCTGCGACCTTACTACACTTGAGCCATGGGCTCCGCTTCATGTATCCTGTACATATTATGATTAATAAATAAACCGGCGCCCTCGGTAAACCGGGGGATCAGCCATCTTCTTCCAATAGAAGTGTCATATGGGAATTCACTCAGGTGATATCCATCTAAAATTTATTTTTCTTGATATATATCATTTTCATCAAGAAAACAAACTGCTTTGATCTGTATATTTTGATATGCAGGACAATTATTTATTAAGGGACCAAAGAGGGTTTGCTGCAAAGCGCAACTCCAATATAGGTACCCTACCTCTACGGTCACTTGGGGGCTTCCTGTTCAAACATAGGTCGTATCCGAACCAAAGAGAACATAGCCAAACTCACTAGGGGGCTTCTTGATTGTATTCGAATCATAGCTTAACCCCTTTTGGGTCCGACTTGGATCGTATTCGAATCAGGGTCGTTAAAAACCTCTCAAGGTCATTAGGGGGCTTCCTGTTCAAACATAGGTCGTATTCGAACCAAAGAGAACATAGTTGTCGGTACCCTCTTGATCGGCTCAACGCCAAAGCCACTGGGGGCTACATGATCGTATTCGAATCCTAGCTTAACCCCTTTGGTCTGGTTTACTGATCGTATTCGAATCAGAAACCTCTTAAACCGGCGCCCTTGATGCGTCAAACATGGAGCCTGGCAGCTCGCAAAAAGCCAAGAGCTTAAAGGCCGCTCTTAAAAAAATGCCTAGAGCTTAAAGGCCGCTCACAAAAAGCCTGGAGCCTGGCAGCTCGCAAAAAGCCTCGAATTTGGAGCCTGGCAGCTCGCAAAAAGCCTCGACTACATGGTCTTATTTGCCAAAAAGCTTTATTTCTGTGATTTTACAAGTTTTTGTTGTTAACCAAGTTTATTGATCCAGGATTGGGCGACTTCAAAGTTGACCATATATCTGCAAAATTAAAAGTCTGGGTCATGAACGCCAGCATGAGTTAAACCGGCGTTCATCATAACCCGGATCAGTCATCAGGCAAACGCCAAGAGAGCCAAGAGCTTCATCAGCATCTACACTTTCAATTATGCCTACCGGATTAAGGACGTCAGGCACACTTAATCAGAGGTATGAGGTATTTTTGGTATAAAACAGATACTCCGTCGTTATATGTCTATGAGAACAATGTAATAGGTCAGGTGGTAAACCGCCAGGACATCTTTTTAGCATTGTTTATGCAGGCACAGATAACATAAATGGTTCAACCATAGCAAAACAAAGGATTAAGTTGGCAGACGCCAAGTCAAGTTGTGACATCCATATTGGGACAAAGACAATGTTTCAACTACCCTATTACAAGGCACCTGCAGGCCCGAATAGATTAAAGTTTTTGGCAAAGTGTTCAGCAACTACAAATTAAACCGGACGGTTATTCATCCTCTTCACGTTGCGAAGGCTAAGGGTCGACTTGTTCCGGGTCTTATTCATCTTCAGGTAGTGGCTGGAAATCAGGAACGCGCCAATCAATTTTGGAGAGTGCACGGAAGTACATTTCCTCATTAATAAGATCTGATGGATCAATATCTGGAGCGAAAGTATGACCACGCACTGGTGGGATCAGATTCTCGGTGTCGTAAACCGGCCGATCTACCCACTCATTCTCTAAATCATAGGCCGGATGATACCTTGTCAAATCCGCTTCATCGGCAAGCTTACTGGCAAGTGGGCGCATGTCCTTCGTCAGATCACGGAGGTCTTCGGCAGAAAAATCTGACCCGTCCTCTTTGTTCCTGGGATAGCCATTCATCGCTTCAGCCGGATCAAAGTCAGGAACCCATGCTTTGGCCCGGGTTAGCGCCGGGTTAGCGCCATAAGAGAACCAGCCCGTGCAGCAGACTTCTTCACCTCCACCATACGCACAGGCAGGACAGATAGCTTCTCTAAAGTGCCTTGGATAGTAGTTGGTGCCGGTTTGTTATGAGACATCGCACTAATGACCCTTTGAGCGCCGGAATAAAGCTGCTCCACCAGGGTATAAGAGGCCTTGAGCTTCTTCCGGACATCATCTCCAAGATGAGTTATGCGTCGCCCTATATATGTTTGTCAAGTTAAACCGGAGCAGAACAAAGATTGCAAAGACGAAAAACATATGCAGACGGGTGCTCACCAAAGATAGCAGAAGTCATGAGTTCTATTTCTGTCTTAAACCGGTCAGCTCCTGCGTAACCAGATTAAGGGCAGCTTCAGCGTCATTTGCTCTTTTTTCAAGAGCATTCCTCTGCACTTCCCAGGTGGATCGCTCCGCTTCAAAGTCCTTTTTTAATTTTTCCATGTTGGTCAAGGTAAGCACAAATTCTTCCTTGGCTTTGGCAGAGGCAGCTTCATTAACATCCAAGCTATTCCGGAGTTCAGTTACCTCCGAAGCCCTCCGGGTCAAGTCAACCTACAAGGAAATCAAATGTATTAGAAAGACAAGTCAATCAAGTCTCAAGCATATAACAAGTTATCCACTTGACACTTGGGGGCTAATGTGCAATTGAAGTACCAAAAGAGAATTTCAGACAAGTCCCAAGCGCATAAAACAAGTTATACCCCTGGCACTTGGGGGCTAATGTAAGTTCATTTTCAGATACACTGCAAAGTCCCGGTTCACCTACAATGAAGCTAAACCGGCACTTGGGGGCTACTATGGTCTAAAGACAGGATTGCAATAACACAAAACGGAGACAAGTAAAAGGAAAGGAAATTACCTCGTATTTATCCTTCATCATGTTAACCAACCCGGCTTCATATTCACGGCTGGTAAAGAGCCGGTTCAGATACCCGGAATGAAGTTCATGGGCACTCAACTCGTCATAACTGGATAAGTCTGTGCTCCACTTGCCTTTGTCTTGTTGAAGTTTTTCCTCCTTGGCAGTATGCCTGGCCAAGATGATAGGCTCAGTGGGGGCAGTGAAACCTAACCCGGTTATCTCAACGTCCACGGATGAAGCGGCACTTGGTTGGAGAGGGGCAGCAGTAGGCGCCGGGCTGACAGGAGCCGGGCTAGCCCGAGAAGGGCTAACCCGGAAAGGTCTTGCCGGATCAGCCGCATTCTCCGTATTGTCGCCTCCTGGAGCAGCGGCATCGTCACGATCCATAGGAGTAGGATCATCAAACTGAGCTTCAGGGATGTCTTCTGGAAGGATGGCCGCTTCAGGGTCATCAGCCGGTTCAACGGCAGTGGTTTCGGCAGCCGCTTTATTCGCTTTCGCCTTTTTACTAGGCTTCGGATTTCTGGTAAATTTCAAAGGAACAATGAGAATCATGAAGTTAAAAACATGAAGGTAAACCGGATGTTTGGAAAAAGGACTTACCCAGGCACGGTCTTCAGCACGGGGACCTGCGTAGCAGTTGACTCGCCGGAAGAGGACAAAGGAGCCTCCTAATAGTTAGGATCAGACGGTTTAAGCGGTTTACGTATGAGGCCGGCTTTTGGATGAAGAAGAGTTGGAGAAAGTAAAACCTCGGAGCGGCGCCTGCAGGCCGGCGTAAGATGTATTTCGGATGACTCCACCACATGGCCACTATGGCGCGTGGTCCGGCGTGCTTCATGCTGCTGTTTCTTCAAAAGAAAGTTGGGATCCAATTGAGCATAAGGATGAGAAAAGGGATATTTCCGGGACACCCGGTGGATTTTGGGGGGCAGCGGTTCTGAGTCAGAAGAGAGAGAAATTACCTCAACTCCCGCCGCTTTACTTCCTTCCGCCAGATCCTGTGGAAAGGCACTGTTAACATAAATTTGGATAAAGGGAGATTAAGGCATACAAGGTTTAATTCGTACCTCCGAATCCGGATCATCTTCCTCAGGATGTGAACCGGAGGCAATAATAGCCTTCTTCTTCTTAACAGGATAAGTTTTCCGGTGTGGTTGTTTAGCCGGTTTGTCTTGAGTTTTCCTTTTCCAGAAGGGATCGTTGACCTGTGCAGAGGATAGGAAATAAATACAAGACAATTGATATGGCCGGGTTAAAACAAACAGGAAAAGATCGGGAAGGACTTACCGCTGGCAGTTTATTGGTTTCGCAGAACGGAGCTAAACCGGTCCGGCTGCACTCCTCCAAAGAGACATTTAACATCTTCTTCGCGGATTCAGTGACTTCTTTTTTCAGGAAGTATTATATCAATATGGCGCTGAGGATCATCTGGTTTACCAGTGTACTCACACATCAGGCCTGAGCGCCGGCTCAGCGGAAGAATGCTCCAGGCAAGCCAGCAGTGGACAAATTCTACTCCGGTTAAGCCGTTGGCTACAAAGGCCCTGAGCTTAGAAAGTTGAGGAGCAAACCGGGCACGATCCGGGGCGCTGAGGCACTGTGGCAAGGGATGATCCGTTGGTAGGCGATACGCACGGTAACCCGGCAGTGGGTTTTCTCCTTCAGGCGAAGTGTCTTTACAATAGAACCATGTTTGGTTCCATTCCTTGGGGTGGCTGTGAAGGGCAGCATGAGGGAAGCTCACATCCTTTCTCTTTTGGATACTGACGCCGCCCAACTCTTGATGCGGCCCGTAAATTCTGTCCGCTGGTTCAGATGGAAAATGTCTCGGAACAGATCCATTGATGGTTCTTCTTGAAGATATGCTTCTGAGAAGACTTGAAAATTACAGATGTTGACATGCAATTTGGACCTATATCCTGAGGGTGGAGTTGAAAAGCAGCTAGTACATCCCGGAAGAATTTTGAACTGGGAGGACTGAACCCTCGGGCCAGGTGATCAAAGAAAACTACAACTTCTCCCTCCTTAGGCGCAGGAGGGCATTCTCCTTCAGGAACTCGCCAGTGTAAAGTTTCCTTGGGGCCCAGAATGCCAATTGAGGCCGCTTTAACCAAGTCATCTTCCGTGATCCGGGAAGGAGCCCAGTTGCAAGCGACGAACTGCTTGGCCATCGTTTCGAATAAGGAAATGCTGAAAAGTACAGTGCAAAATCCGGTTTACCAATTGCTAAAGTATAAGCCGGAGCATTGTATAAAGTTATGGACCTAATCGACGGTTTAGACAAGGGACTAATGGCATTGATAATCCGGAAGCAGATGCGAGGCGAACAGCTACCGGTTTATGATAACAGGGAAAGAAGAAGCTAAACCGTCAATTATGGATACGGGCTTATGTCTAACCCATCAAAGAAAGCATATGATTGACTAAATCGGTGAAGACAAGCTACAGATCTATAGTGTGAAGAAACAGTTTCCACAGAAGGCTGAAGTAAAAATGGATCTGAGGCATAAGAAAAAGATGGAATAAACGCAAGTCATATACAGGAAAGACCGCGGAGGTTTTCTACAGATCAAATCTAAACTGGTAAACTAGAAGAAGTAAAAGACGCGGGGACGGAGCAGAAACGCATGGATTCAGGACGAATCTACATAAGGGTTGAATCTACAGCAAGGTTAACCTACAGGGATGAACAACAAAGCTTCAAGGTTTTCATGGCGGAGCTACGGACGAAACCCTAGATTGAGATCTACAGGGAAAAAGAAAGAGTACCTGACGAAGTAGACGACGGCGGTGAAGTGCTCTGGTAAACGTTCAGGGTGATGCAGCGGCCTTGGCTCGAGGATGATGATGAGCTCGAAGAGCGGCGGTGGAGCTTCGAGCGACGGAGATGGAGGAAGACGAAGGCACAAGGGGAAAAAGAGGCATGCTCGAGCGGTATTTATAAGCCGAAGAGGTGAAAACGGTAAGCGCGGGAATCGAGGAGGTCAGAGATTGGATAAAGATTGCGCTGTCGCCTCGATTTTCGGTGCGGCATTTAATAAAGGTAACAGACAGAGGCAAAGCATTAAATACAAGGGTGACGTCACGACGGATTAAGGCGATTCCAGGAGATGACGTCATACCGGTTTATGAAGCAGATAAATTACAGAGAAAAGATTTATGCAGGACTTAGAAGACTCACATGAACAAGTTCAAATCAATCTAGGGCCTAATGTCAGGGATATTACTAGCAGGTATAAACCGGCCAGGAAGATCCGGATTACACTAACATAGTTGTATTATTACAAGCCTAGTAGAATATGTATAAAAGGTTACACCCCATAGAGGTTTAGGGCCCATGTGTAAGGCCTACGATTTGAAAACCATCATATCATGTAACTTGGGATGTAAGATAGAAAGAGTAGAGACCGAGGCGGACACGTTTATGAGCCGGCCTCGGGACTCTGTAAACCGGACCGGGCGTCGCCTCCTATATAAAGGGACGACCCGGCGACGGTTCGGGACAAGAAACAACAGCGCGAAACACAGGCAAGCGATTCGCTCCCTGTTCATCGACGCCCAAGCAAGACCACAACAAACTAGACGTAGGCTTTTACCTTCATCGAAGGGGCCGAACTAGTATAAACCCTCTGTGTCCTTTGTGTGCTTTTAACCTCTTCAAGCTAACCCGCGCGATGGCCTCACACCTAAGTCCTCAAAACCGGACATATGTCGTGCTAATTCCACGACAGGAGTGGTCCCGATTATTGTCACTTCGGGGTTGCCGGATCATAACACATAGTAGGTGACTATATACTTGCAAGATAGGATCAAGAACACACATATATTCATGAACACATAATAGGTTCAGATCTGAAATCATGGCACTCGGGCCCTAGTGACAAGCATTAAGCGTAGCAAAGTCATAGCGACATCAATCTCAGAACATAGTGGATACTAGGGATCAAACCCTAACAAAACTAACTTGATTACATGATAGATCCCATCCAACCCATCACCGTCCAGCAAGCCTACGATGGAATTACTCACGCACGGCGGTGATCATCATGGAATTGGTGATGGAGGAAGGTTGATGATGATGATGGCGATGATCTCCACTCTCCGGAGCCCCGAACGGACTCCAGATCGGCCCTCCCGAGAGAGATTAGGGCTTGGCGGCGGCTCCGTCTCGTGAAACGCGATAATTCCTTCTCCTCTATTTTTTTCTCCTCGAAACGGAAGATATAGGATCTGGGGGTACGTCGGTGGAGCATCGGGGGGCCCTCGAGGCAGGGGGCGCGCCCCCCACCCTTGAGGACAGCGTGTGGGCCCCCGAGTGAGGATCTTCTTGCAGATATTTTTTATATTTTCTAAAATAATTCTCCGTTGATTTTCAGGCGATTCCAAGAACTTCTTATTCTGCACAAAAACAACACCATGGCAGTTCTACTTAAAACAGCGTCAGTCCGGGTTAGTTCCATTCAAATCATGCAAGTTAGAGTCCAAAACAAGGGCAAAAGGGTTTGGAAAAGTAGATACGTTGGAGATGTATCAGAGATCTATTCGATGTAATATTTTTGCGGTGTGTTTGTCGAGACCCGATGAATTGTGGGTTTATGATCAGGATTATCTATGAACAATATTTGATTCTTTTCTGAAATCTTTTATGTATGATTATAATATCCTTGCAAGTCTCTTCGAATTATTGGTTTGGTTTGGCCTACTAGATCTATAGTTCTTGCAATGGGAGAAGTGCTTGGCTTTGGGTTCAATCTTGCGGTGTCCTTTCCCACTGAGAGCAGGGGCTGCAAGGCACGTATTGTATTGTTGCCATCAAGGATAAAAAGATGGGGTTTATATCATATTGCTTGAGTTTATCCCTCTACATCATGTCATCTTGCTTAAAGCATTACTCTGTTCTTATGAACTTAATACTCCAGATGCATGCTGGATAGCGGTCGATGTGTGGAGTAATAGTAGTAGATGCGGAATCGTTTCGGTCTACTTGTCACGGACGTGATGCCTATATATAATGATCATGCCTAGATATTCTCATAACTATGCGCTTTTCTATCAATTGCTCGACAGTAATTTGTTCACCCACCGTAGAATTCTGCTTTCATGAGAGAAGCCACTAGTGAAACCTATGGCCCCGGGGTCTATATTTATCATATTACTTTACCTTCAATTTCTGTTGTCGTTGCTCATTTGCTTTATTTACTTTCTGTTCTTATACCAAAAATATTATACTATCCTATCTATCAGATCTCACTTTCGTAAGTGACCCTGAAGGGATTGTAACCCCTTATCGCATTGGCTACGAAGTTCTTATTTGTTTGTGCAGGTGCGAGGGACTCACGCGTGGTCTCCTACTGGATTGGTACCTTGGTTCTCAAAAACTAAGGGAAATACTTACGCTACTATGCTGCATCACCCTTTCCTCTTCGAGGGAATACAACGCAAGCTCGAGAAGTAGCAAGCAGAATTTCTACCGCCGTTGCCGGGGAGGCTTACGCAAAAGTCATATACCAAGTACCTATCACAAACCCTTATCCTTCGCATTACATTAATTGCCTCTCGTTTTCCTCTCCCCCACTTCACCCTTGTCGTTTTATTCGCCCTCCTTTTTCCGTGTGCTTACCGTTCGCTTTGCCTTGCCGTCATGGCTGGCATGCCAATCATTATCAATACTCCCGAGAGTGAGGCTCTTAATTTTAAACAAAGGGAGGAGGAAAATCTAAAATATGCCTGGTATAGAATTTGCAATGCTCAAAATAGATCTACTAGGAAGCTTTCCACTTCCGTGCTTCTTCGCAATTTTTATATTGGCATAACTCCTTGGAATAGGCTTATTCTTGATACCATTACCGGAGGAAATTTCTTGGGTAGTCATACTCTTGATTCCTATAATGCTTTGCTAGAGTTGTTCGGGCAACACTCTACCCCGGAGGAGACACAAGTTTTCGATTAGATTTGCGAAGTAACAAAAAATTTACAAAACTCTCTTGAACCTCTTAAGAGTATTGGCGGAAATTTACATCGCATGAATATGTTGATCACCCTTTGCAATAAGCAGTTGTGTTCTTTAGATCTGAAAATTTCTGAATATGAAGGAAAACGAGAACCTCCCGGATTTGAGCATGATCCCGCTAAAAGAAAAATAAACAAATATGGCAATACCTAGATCTATTCTTGTATCGTGCCTAGCTAGGGGCGTTAAACGATAGCGCTTGTTGGGAGGCAACCCAATTTTATTTTCTTTGTTTTTGCTTCTGTTTAGGAATAAATATTGCATCTAGCTTCTGTTTAGATGTGGTTTTGTGTTTTAATTAGTGTTTGTGCCAAGTAGAACCTTTGGGAAGACTTGTGTGAAGTTTATATGATCATGCTGTAAAAAACAGAAACTTTAGCACTCACGAGATTGGCTGTATTTTTTTTACTGTAGAGTGCTATTTAGTTGATTCTTTTTGCAAATGATTAATAGACAAATTCCTCACGTTTACCAATTTATTTCAAATTTTTTGGAGTTACAGAAGTATTCGAAAGTTACAGATTACTACAGACTGTTCTGTTTTGGACAGATTCTGTTTTTTGTGTGTTGTTTGCTTATTTTGATGATATGAGTAGTATCAGGGGGTATGTGTTGGGTATATAAGTATTTCATATGACCCGCCCAGGAGGTGTCGGGTTACCCAACGGCGGTTCATGGGCCCAGCCCAGAAGCACGTTAAAGATGACGGTTTAGTTAAGGGCCCAAGGCCTGCGGCGGCTTAAAGCCTGTAAGTATCAACCGCCATATACGTGACTTGTGTTGTAAGGCATGTAATAAGAGTCACCCGGCCAGACACGATTGTATGAGCCGGTCGGGACTCCATAGGCCGCAGGGCGTCAACCCGTGTATATAATGGGATGACCTGGCAGCGGCTTAGGGCAAGAAAACAACAGATCGAGGGCTAGGCAAGCGCATCCGCACCCTAGCAATCGACACCCCAGCAATTCCACCTCAAACTGGATTAGGTTTGACCCTCACCGCAAGGGGCCAAACCAGTATAGACTCCATGTGTCCTTTGTCTTGTTCTTAACCCCTTTAAGCTAACCACATCACTATGGCTCCGCAATCAAGTCCTTACCTTAGGACATCTGCCGTGACACTTCCACAACAGCTGGCGCCCACCATGGGGCATGCGGCTTGTGGTTTCGAGTTCTTAAAGGGCAATTTCGAAGGGTTCAAGGGATACGCTGTGGGCCGGATGACCAAGAGTCATCGCGGCAAGCTTTACATCGATGACGAAGGCTGGGGTCCCGAGGCCGGCTCAATTGAGTACGGGTACCGGGTCCCCTTCGGCGGAATTCACATCTTAATCGGCAGGATCGGCGAACCGGGCTCTGAGCCGGACACCTGCACCGACATTGTTGATCTGGCTCAGCGTGCGCTACCCGCCCGAGTTCGGCCCGCGAAGAAGCGTGCTTTCGTTGGATACATCCAGGGCACTAGAAGCTCCAGATCTTATGAAGAAGCAGTCGTTCTCTCCGACAGTGAGTCATCCACATGTGAGACTAACTCCATGTATCGGATGCAGAGCGGACAACTTGGGGGCTCGTCCGACGGTAACAGTATTCCGGACCTCGGTGAGCCGCCAAGCAGGGTAGCGATTTTCATGACTGGCACCCAGCCGGCTCTCAGATCAACAATCGTCGGCACCATAACACCCGGCGCGACAGCGGCTGCGGCAGGTGCAGACGGCTCAGCACGCCCGCCAACTCAAGCTTTGTCAGACCTGTTGGGGAATCTGGCGACTCTGATGGGAACAGAGATAACCCCAAAAAATCAAGATCAACACAAGACAGCTGTGGATAAGTTGCGGTAGGAGATAGCACAAGCTAAGGAAGACCTGGCAGCAGAGAACACCAGAATGACCGAAGAATGGGTCGTTTTGGACGCCGGGCCCAGCGGATTCAAGTGGAAGCTTTTCGGCTCTCGGTAGGTCAGAACGCTGCTAATGAAGCCATGAGGAGAAAGCAACAGAGTCGTCTCCCCTTTGTTTATGAGCCAAGAAATCTTTTTATGGATGGGGCAGGGGCAGTGGTCCACCGGTGTTAAACCGGATGGCAGAGGCACCCAGGACCGGCGATCTGGTTCATCAGCGTACAACCGGATCTTTGTATGCAGATCAGAACAGCCCGACCCCTCGTTACCCTATGGCACCGGCGGGTCACTATTCCAACCCTCTGGATAACATGATAGCAGTGGCATCAAGGCTGGCGGCTTTGCCAGTTGAGGGCGAAACTCCAATAGTAGTGGAAACCCAGAGAGCTCAGGAACTGCTTCAGACAGCGCTACAGCAGCAGCAGGCTTACTCTTATAGACGAGACCAGATTCATTCAACCCCCCGTCCAAGTGCGAGCTACAGCAGACACGTTGACTCGCCAGAGGTTTCAAGCGCAGAGCGACGCCGTAACTCGCCTCGTGGACATAACCCAGCGCGGCATGACGCCAGAGCACAGGACGTGCCGGTTTAGGCGGCTGATCATCAGTTGGCGCCATACTACCCGGCAACCTTAGTGGAGGCAGGCAGGACTTCCCGGGCTTGGTGCGTGCCGTGTCTAACGGAGGCTATACGGAACGAGCGGTTGCCTAAGGATTTTAAGGGCCCTCGTAAGGTGCCGAACTACACAGCAGATCAGCCCCCTGAGGCTTGGATAGAGAGCTACGAGACGTTAGCGAAGCAGCATGTGCTAAATACTTCACCATGATGCTAGAAGGCACGGCTCGTAACTGGTTAAAAGGATTACCCGTCAATTCCATCGGGTCATGGGCAAAGTTGAAGGCCAGGTTCATCAAGCACTCCAAGGACACATGCACACTGCCCATGTCGATCATGGATCTAGACTCTTGTGTTTAGAACGAGGGTGAATCAACAACTAGTTGGGTGCGCCGGGTTTCGACCATCATGCACTCCTCAGATAAGATCAACGTTGAATCAGCGATATTAACGTTGGAGAAGAATTGTCGTTTCCCTGCACTCAAGCTGAAGCTAGGGCGGCTTAAGCGCCATTGTAGTGATATGGGGGAGCTCATGGCGGCTCTCGTCAAGTATGCCGGCTTTGATAGTACCAAGGACCCCAAGTCTGAAGCGGAAAGACCGGGAAAGGGAAAAGGGGGTAATGACCCGGGAGGACAGCAGTATAACCCGGCCAATCAGCACAGTGGCAATAAACGCAAGACTGATGCTTTCATAGCTAATACGGGGGCATGGAATTCTAACCAGCGTCGCAAGGGGAGGCCACCTCCAAGGTACATTATCGATGAGGTGATGAATCAGCCGTGTCCGAAGCACGGGTCGGATGAAAAACCGACCACCCATGCGTGGAAATATTGCAGCATCATGCGATCTTACAGAGAGTTTATCCATAATGGTTATGGACCTAACGGCAGCTCAGGATCCGGTTTTCAGGGTCCGGGTCATGGTGGCGGTGGCTCTAGCTCCGGCTTTCAGTCAAGGCGGCAACAATCAGCAGAATAGCCAAGGGAACCAGCAGCAGTCCAGTTATCAGAGTAACCCAAAGCAGCTGAGCAATGGGCAATACCACGTGTTCACCACGAGTCTGTGCAAATGAGACCAGAAGCTTCATAAGAGGGTGGTGAATGCGGTTGAGCCGGCAGTGCCCCATTACTGAAGATGGTCTGAGCAGCCCATTATGTGGAGCCGCTAAGATCACCCGCCTCGAGTTGATAATCCGGGTCAGCTGGCCCTAGTGGTGGCTCCTCAGGTCGGAGGGTACAAGTTCACCAAGGTACTCATGGATGGAGGTAGCAGCATCAACATTCTTTATTACAATACCTTCCGTCGTATGGGGTTAACTGATAAGAAGCTTAAGCCGTCGAACACTGTCTTTCATGGAGTTGTGCCTGGTAAGTCAGCATATCCAGTTGGTAAGATTGATTTGGAAGTAACCTTTGGAGATGAACATGATGCCAGGACAGAAACTTTGAGGTTTGAAGTTGTGAGGATCCACTGCCCGTACCATGCTTTATTTGGTAGGCCGGCTTATGCTATGTTTATGGCAAGGCCATGTTACGTTTATTTGCAGCTCAAGATGCCGGGTCACAAGGGGAATATCATAGTGCATGGGAGTCGCACCATAGCTTTGGAATGTGAAGAAGGCGATGCGGCTTACGCAGAGTCGGTTTGTGCCACAGAGGAGCTCAAGTTTTACAAAGATAATGTTGATCCGGCAGATATGCCATCTCTAAAGAAGCCAACTATAGAGCATGACCCGTTGCTTAAGTTTAAGTTGGCAGATGACACCAAGATGGTTGACTTTGTTCCTGGCAACTCATCTAAGCAGTTCAGTATCAGTGCAAATCTGGATCCGAAATAGGAAATCGCGCTCATTGAGTTCATCCGTGAGAACCGGGACATCTTTGCATGGAAGCCTTCAGACATGCCGGGTGTACCGAGAGAACTCGCTGAGCACACTCTCAATATTGATCCGAAGTATAAGCCGGTGAGATAGTTTCTTTGCCGTTTTAATGAAGAGAGACGGAAGGCCATTGGTGAAGAGGTGGCCCAGCTCTTGGCGGCCGGGTTCATCGTAGAAGTTTTTCATCCTGAGTGGTTGGCTAACCCGGTTTTGGTGCTTAAAAAAATGGCACGTGGCGCATGTGTGTGGACTACACATACTTAAACAAGGATTGTCCAGCTGACCCATTCGCCCTCCCTCATATTGATCAGATCATTGATGCTACGCCGGGTTGTGAGCGCTTGAGTTTTTTGGATGCATATTCTGGATATCACCAGATCAAAATGGCGGTTAAGGACCAGGAGAAGACAGCTTTCATCACTCCATTTCGAGCCTTTTGCTATGTATCTATGACTTTCGGGCTTATGAGCGTCCAGGCGACTTGCCAGAGGTGCGTACAGAACTGCCTGCACGGTCAGATTGGGCGTAATGTTCATGCTTATGTGGATGATATCATGGTCAAGTCCAGAAAGAAGGAGACTCTGATTGATGACTTGAAGGAAACGTTTGATAATCTCCGAGTGTATAAGATGATGCTTAACCCGGCCAAGTGTGTTTTTGGTGTTCCAGCAAGCAAGCTTTTCGGTTTTCTGGTCTCTGAGCGAGGAATCGAGGCTAACCCAGAAAATACCAAGGCCATCACCTCTTTGGCAAGGCCAAAATGTATCAATGATGTCCAGCGCATGACAGGACGAATAGCAGCGTTGAGCCGGTTCATAAGCCGCTTAGGTGAGAAGGCTATCCCTCTATGCCAGATGATGAAGAAGACAGATGATTTTGTCTGGAGTGAAGCTGTTGATGAAGCGTTCGAGGCACTCAAGAAGCAATTGGCTGAGCCGCCGGTTCTAGCGGCCCCCATTGACAAAGAGCCTTTGTTGTTATATGTTGCTGCACATAGCAGGGCTGTCAGTGTGGCCATTGTGGTGGAAAGAAAGGAGGTTGGTAAAGAGCACCTGGTTCAAAGGCCGGTTTACTACATTAGTGAGGTTCTCATTGAGTCTAAACAGAGATATCCACATTGGCAGAAGCTGGTTTATGGAGTCTTTATGGCAAGCCGGAAACTCAAGCAGTATTTCCTGGGTCATCCCATTACGATGGTGAGCTCTGCTCCCTTGGAGGACATCATCCAGAATAGGGAAGCTACAGGATGAGTGGCCAGGTGGGCCATTGAGCTTGGGCCTCATGATTTAAAATATATGCCTCGAACAGCCATCAAATCGCAAGCACTGGTGGATTTTATCAACGACTCAACAGAACTGCAGACGCCTGAGGAAAAGCCGGATAATACATATTGGACGATTCACTTTGACGGGTCCAGGCAATTGGAGGGCTCGGGGCTGGAGTTGTTTTAACTTCCCCACGAGGTGGTAAACTTTCTTATGTCCTCCGGCTAATGTTTCCATGTACTAATAATGCGGCGGAGTATGAGGCCCTGCTCCATGGTCTTCGGATGGCTAAAGAGATGAACATAAGCCGGGTAAGATGTTTTGACGACTCAGATTTGGTAACTCAGCAGGTTTCTGGCACCTAGGACTCCAAGGATCCGCTCATGGCGGCTTATCACCGAGAAGTTGATGCTAATGCAGGTCACTTCAAGGGTTACCAAGTTGAGCATATCGATCGAAGGAAGAACGAGGCAGCTGACGCCTTGAGCTGGTTAGGATCTCAGCGTAAGCCGGTACCCCTCCCCCCCCCCCCAATACCTTTTTGGATGTTTTGCTTAACCCGTCTGTCAAGTTGCCAACAAAGGAGGACCTTGCTATCCCTGTCCCGGAGGCACAGTTGGTGGCAGCTCTTCATGTTATACTAGATTGGACAGTTCCATATTTGGCTTATATGACCCTGGCTGAGTTACCTGAGGATGAAATCCTA
>LR738709.1:508513020-508527894 GCA_902687465.1 Secale cereale | reverse complement strand
CCCCCCCCCCCCCCCAATACCTTTTTGGATGTTTTGCTTAACCCGTCTGTCAAGTTGCCAACAAAGGAGGACCTTGCTATCCCTGTCCCGGAGGCACAGTTGGTGGCAGCTCTTCATGTTATACTAGATTGGACAGTTCCATATTTGGCTTATATGACCCTGGCTGAGTTACCTGAGGATGAAATCCTAGCCAGATAGATAACCCGGCGGTTTAAGTCGATGACGATTGTCAACGGAGAATTGCACCACCGCAGTGTTACAGGCGCGTTTCAACGCTGTGTCTCGACTGAGGAAGGCTGTGAGATCCTGCGAGAGATCCATGAGGGAGATTGTGGTCATCATGCCGGTTCTAAATCTCTGGTAGCCAAAGCTTTTCATCATGGATTCTATTGGTTAATGGCTCATGCTGATGCTGAAGACTTGGTCAGTAGATGTGACGGTTGTCGGAAATTTTCACGGCGTGCTCATATTCCGGCTCAAGAGTTGAGGATGATTACCATAACCTGGCCGTTTGAAACCTGGGGGCTTGATATGGTAGGACCTTTTAAAAGATCCAAAGATAAGAAAACCCACCTGTTGGTGGCAGTGGACAAATTTACCAAGTGGATCGAGGCAGAGCCAGCCAGCGAATGTGATGCGGAAACAGCGATGCAATTCATCAAGAAGGTGATTTTCCGGTTTGGTTTCCCCCATAGTATCATAACAGACAATAGCACTAATCTGTCTAAGGGTGCTATGAAGGAGTTTTCTCAGCGTGAGCATATCCGGCTTGATGTACCTTCTGTGGCTCACCCCCAGTCCAATGGTCAAGAAGAGCGGGCCAACCAAGAGATTTTACGAGGGATCAAGCCCCGGCTCATGGTTTCTCTGAAGAGAACGTCGGGTTGTTGGGTGGAGGAGTTACCTTCCGTGTTATGGAGCATTAATACAACACCCAACAGGTCTACAGGATACACGCCCTTCTTCATGGTCTACGGAGTAGAGGCAGTTCTTCCTAGCGATATCCGTCATGACTCGCCCCGAGTGGAGGCTTGTGTGGAAGCTGATAATGAGACGGCACGTCAGGATGCGTCGGATCGATTGGAAGAAGAGTGTGATCTCGCGGCGGCTCGTTCGGTGATTTATAAACAGGATTTACGACGATATCACAGCCGGTGGGTCAAGACCAGAACCTTTCAAGAAGGCGACTTAGTTCTCCGGCTCATCCAAGGTCAGACTGACATGCATAAACTTTCGTCGCTTTGGGAAGGACCTTTTGTCATCAGCAAGAATCTGCACAATGGGTCATACTACTTGATCGATATTCGAGAGCACAAGGACTCACGTACATCAGAGGAGGAGACTTATCGGCCGTGGAATATCACTCACCTCCGGCCTTACTATACTTAAGCCTCCGGCTCTCATGATGTAATTCGATGATGTAAATATCAGTACAATATAATAAAGCCGGCATCCCCGCCAATTCGGGGCCTCTGCCATTTTTTCAAAGTTGAGTCTTTATTATCATCATACATATTTTATCAAGAAGCTTAGTGCCCAAATCAAAGGAATCATGAAGAGTTGGATGCATATCACAGCTCCAACATAAGCTCTTGATGAGAATAATCAGCAAGTATGTCACTTGGGGGGCTTCCTGTTCAAACATAGGCGTATTCGACCAAAGAGAACACAACATTACTACCCATTTGACCGGGTTATGTTCAAACATAGGCGTATTCGACCAAAGAGGACATAACCTATGGGTCATCCTACCTGTACCCAGCTGCTTCAACTCCATCAGGTCATCCTGATTAACCCGGCGAACTCTTGGCAATCATTCTTAACGGCATATTCGACCAAGACCTGAGCTTGCTAAGGTTCAAACGTTGGCTGTCACTGCAAGAGCACGGTGCTACAGATAGTCAGGATAGATCCAGGCTCAAAATGCCGCCTTCCTTGAAACTTGGATAACTCAGCCTATGATACAAGATGCAACTCTGACCCCACGTACTCTAGGCAAGTCTATTTTTAAAAACAAAGACCTGCACTTGTCTAGGTTCAAATGTTGATTGGGTACTGTGAGAGCCGGCTCATAGCACACACATATCTTCCAGGGGCCACCAAGGCTAGTTTCATTGAAGAAGAACCTTTGGCTTGGCGGCCTGCAAAAGCCTCGAGTGTTTTTCGCTTGTTTTCCTGATTCTCTTTGCTTTCTTGTAAGTTTTCGTTTTGATTTGTGTTCTTTGCAAGATTGGCCTAGCTGCCTCCCTTCATGGCTCATATTTGAAGCCTCTCCGGGTCTCTACAACCCAATCTAATAATGGCTCTAAGCCACTGGAGAATAACAATCTTATTTCTAGAATTATAACTTTACAAGGTTATGACTACATGGAGACTGATTAAGCCGGCAGTCCAAATCATATCTTCAGGTATGACTATGTTTATAACAATTAAACCGGCCCTGGTTCTGGACATCTGTCCCCAGTGGCACTGGTTAGGCACAATGACCCGCCCCGCGGTAAACCGCCAGGCCATTTGTTTTCTGTTTATATGCGAGATACAGTTTATATTGATCTGCGCACACCAATACCATCATAAGAATAAAGTAAGGATTTCAACATTCGGTGATCAATAATGTCATCAAAAGACAAGGAGTGTGCATGATGGCACGACAGTTGGTATAATAAGCCGGCGGGAAAAATGTTTCGCTATCCTATTACAAGATGTTGTGAGCCAGACAAAGGTTCAAATGTTTTTATCATAGGTACATGAGCCGCCCGGCGGTTCATTCTCCTTGGCCTTGCTGCTTTGATGATTCCGGGTCATCCTTCATCGGTTCTTCGTCCTCCTCTATTTGAAAATTCTGCGCCAACCAATCCAAGCCAGCCAGAGCTTCAAATTTAGCCGCCCCATCAATAAGATCATATGGATCAATTTCACGGGCAAAGGTATGCTTACTAATTGGAGGAATCAGATCCATCACTTTATAAGACGGAGTGGACATCTTCTGGTTCTCCATATCATAAGCCAGCTGATATTTAGACAAGTCCATTTCATTCACAATCAAACTGGCCAGTGGGCAGATGTCCTTGACACAGGCAGTGAAGTCTTTATGGTCAAAAGTTGAGCCGTCTTCTTTCAAACTTGGATACCCATTAGCCAAGTCAGATGGATCCAGCTCTGGAAGCCACGCCTTAGCCTGGATCAAGGCCGTTACAGCACCGTCTCTCGCAGATGACCGCTTGATTTCGTCTATTCTGGCAGGCAGAACGGAGAGTCTTTGTAAGATATCCACAAACAACGTTGGTGCTTAGCTGGACGGAGAGACAACAGCCAGGGCATGTTGTGCTCCAGTATACAGTTGTTCCACAAGGGTGTAGATGGCTTTTAGCTTTACAAGTGGATCTCTGCCAAGAATACTGCTTCTCCTACCTACATGACCATTAAGTTGATCAGTAACGGGTTAAGTTACCCCAAGATTTTATTTTAAAAGTTGTAACACGGCTGCTTACCAAAGATGGTTGCAGTCATTTCTGAGACAAGATGTTTTAAGCCGGTGAGCTCACTTATCACCGCTTCAAGAGACGTTTCGGCTTGTTCAGCTCGTTGCACTAAAGCAGCCTTTTCTTTACCCATGCAGATTCCTCGGACTTAAGTTTAGCCTTCAAATCATTTGCTTCAGACAGGCTAAACTGAAACTTTGATTCAGCTTTCTGAGTTTCCGATTCTTGGTGCGTAAGCCGTTTCTTGGCATCCTCTAACTGTGTTTGTAATTCAGCAGTGGTTTCCTGAACGGGTAAAGTGAGCATGAGACGGGTTGATTACCGGTTTAACAAAGATTGAAGTCCCAAGCCTTTTGCAAGCAAAAACACTTGGCACTTGGGGGCTAATGGAGGCTGAAGTTGTTCTTTTCTGAGCCGGAATCATGTTATTAAAGTCTCAAGCACTTTGCAAGCAAGAGCACTTGACCCTTGGGGGCTAATGGATGCGGAAATTTTTCTGAAATTAATAGTTCATGAACATAAAAGTCCCAAGCACTTTGCAAGCAACAACACTTGGCACTTGGGGGCTAATGTACATCGCTTCTGTATTATCAGTTAATTATATTAGCCCGGCGGCAACATGATTATTACCACCGACTCATGGATGGTGTGCAGACAAGTTCTATGCAATAGTTATAAGGACCGGCTCATTCAACCTGATTAAGCCGGCCCTCGGTGGCTACACATGCAATGTTCCTCAAGGATGGATATTTCGATTTAAAAGGTGACAATTGTTCTAAGTCTACAACATATTCAGTTTTATCATATCCACTAGACTTGGGGGCTGGAAGGATAGTTAGAAATTGGTCAAGAATGTTACCTCAAATTTCTGGTGCAACTGCTTCACCATATCAATTTCAAGATCGCGATTATTGTGGACCTGATTGAGAAAACCAGAAAAGACTTCGCCAGTACTCAGATGTGCATTTTGAGACGTGTCAAACCTCACTCGTCGCTTTTCAACAAGTTCTTGCTTGGCGGTGTATTTAGCTAACACAGTTGGGTTTCCCGGCTCTCTGAAACTAGTACCAATAAATGTAACGTCTTCAGGCCGGTTTTCTACCGGCTCAGATGGGGCAGGCGGTTCAGCAGGTGCAGAATCAGTGGCGTCATCAGGTATTTCAGGAGGAGCGTCATGGGTGGTTTCTTCAGTTGGCCTATGAACATCTGTTGCCGACGCCTGCAGCGCTGGCTCAATGACCTTGGGGTCAGCTGCCGGCTTATTTGCCCTGGCCCTCTTGACGGGTTTGGCTTGACCTCTGCATGAATTAAAGTAAGTCGCTGCAAGGTTATAAAGATTTAAGGATAAGTTGAACAAAGAAGAAGTCATTTACCCAGGGGCGGTCTTGAAAGCCGGAAGTTGACTTTGAGATGAGTCGCCAGAGGATAAACGAGAGGTTTCCTGTTAATTTGAGTCAGACGAGTTTAGTGGTTGTTGTATAAGACCCGTTAGCGGATAATGAGAGTTTATGAATGGAAATACCTCATTCCGGCGTTTTCGACGAGTAGGGGTATTGGGTAAGCTGGAGGACAATTCCTCTTCTCCGGAGTTTCAAGTCCGACGCTGACTCTCGTGTTGCTGTTGCTTTAAAAGAAAGTGAGGATCTAAATGAGCTGAAGGGTGTGAAAATCTTACTTTCCGGATAACCCATCGAACTTTTTGTCTTGGCAAGGATTCTGAGCTGGAGGAAATAGTAATTACCTCTGAGCTGGAGGAAATAGTAATTACCTCTTCTTCTGCGGCCTGGCTGGCCTCCATGTCATCCTGGCAATAATCAGTGTCAATAAGATAGTTGAAGTAAGAACCAAGAGAGTCAAGGACTACCTCCGACTCAGTGTCGTAGTTTATTTCAAACAGTTCGGGAGCACTGGTTTTCTTCTTGGTCTTCCTAACAGCTCTTTTGGCGGCTTTCTTGGCGACTCTGGCTCTCTTGGCAGCTTCATGATCATAAGATTTCTTCCAGAAGGCCGACTTAGCCTGAGAGGTGGCAAATTCAAGATTGGCAAGGGAACTATAATTATAAAATGGCAACAGTTAAGGTTAAGACTTACCTCTGGTGCCGGGTTAGATTTGTAGAAAGGCAACAAGCCCATTTTGTTGTAGTCAGCCAAGGATTCATTTAAAACGGTTTTTGTCATATCTGCGATGACATCCTCCTCCAGATTCTCAGAGCTATGACGCAAAGGGTCATTCTTTTCTCCAGAATACTCACACATTAAACCGGACATGCGGCTTAGAGGAATAATTCGCCAAGCGAGCCAGCACCGGGCTAAGTCAATTCTAGTTAATCTGTTTCCCAGTAGGGCCTTCACCTTTGAAAGAGTGGGGGCAATTGACTTGCGTTCTGCAGCAGTGAGCTTTTCAGCAAGAGGGTGATTGGTGTCTAAATGTTGAATGCGGAGACCCGGCAATGGATGCTCGTTAGCCGGAGAAGTGTCTTTACAATAAAACCAAGTTTTATTCTAATCTTTCGGATGACTCGGCAGACAGGCATAAGGAAAGATAGAGTCTCTCCTTCTTTGGATGGAGACAACCCCAAGCTCCAAGCTAGGGCCATTGGTAAATTCGCTCTAGCGGTTTAAATAAAAGAACTCCCTAAAAAGCAAGATGTTGGGCTCCTCTTGAAGATATACTTCACAAAAAACCTGAAAGTTGCAGATATTTGACACAGAATTGGGTCCGATGTCTTGGGGATGGAGCTGGAAAAAGTGCAGAACATCCCTGAAGAATTTAGAGCCGGGCGGTGAGAAACCCCGGTTCATATGGTCAGTGAAAACAATAACTTCATCATCTGTGGGTGCAGGTCTCTCTTCACCCGGGTTAGGAGCACGATAAGGCATAACTGGAGCATTTGGCAGATATCCGACTTTGACAAAGTCGGACTGTGTGACTTCAGTAACAATTGAAGGGACCCAGTTGCACGTGGTGATTGTCTTTGGTGGCATTGTGAACAAGCAGACCTAAAGAAGGAAAGATTATTGCCGGTTCAGAATCAGTTCGTTAAAACCGGAAACAAATGTTATACTGCGAGTTCAGCATGGCGGCTTAAATGGGGCCTAATGGCACAATAATAATTATAAGTCGGAAAATTAATCCGCCATGACAGATGCGAGTATTCAGAAAAGCAAATTTTACTAAGTCTGGGAAAAACAATTTTTGCAAGTTGCGGCGGTAATTTTGGATCTACAGTTGTTCGAAAATGAAGATTAAAATGACGAATAGGCAAGCATAAAGTTCAAGGTCATACAGCTTCTGAGGATGAATCTACTCTACCAGAGATGAGATATCATGATGTTTTATAAGGAGATATGAACAGCGTTGGCGCATAAAGAAATACCAAGGTCAGAAGAGAAGCTATAATGGCGGAAGGAAGAGGAACGGTGACGAACTTCATAGGAACCCTAACAGATCTAAGATGAAAGAACAAGAAGAACATACCTGGTCGGATGAGCGGCAACGGTGCACGGAAGAAGCCCGACGGCGTCAGGCGGATGCTGCAGAAGCTGATGAAGGCAAAGCAGAGGTCGGCGATGTCGGTGAAGCTCAGAGACAGAGAGTCGTGAGGAAGAAGACGAGACGGAAGAAGTGAGGGAAGAATGGAAAAGGCTCCTGGTCCTATTTATAAGCAAGATGAATGAGGGTCACGCGCGAAAATTGAGGAGGCAAGTAAACAAGAAAGTGACGATACAGGCGCCTCGATTGTTGGGATCCTATCAATGCGGAAAGATTTGTTAGAATCTGGACAGATCAAAGGCCAGCAACATGTGACGTCATGGCGGGTTACCATTATTTCAAAAACTGACGTCATGGCGGATCACTATCATTTCAAAAAGCGGATGTCACGGCGGATTACAGTCTCTCGCAAGAAGATGAAGAAAGATTGACATGAACAAGTTCAAATCAACCTGGGGCCTAATGTTGGGGATATAAGTATTTCATATGACCCGCCCAGGAGGGGCCGGGTTACCCAACGGCGGTTCATGGGCCCAGCCCAAAAGCACGTTAAAGATGGTGGTTTAGTTAAGGGCCCAAGGCCTGCGGCGGCTTAAAGCCTATAAGTATCAACCACCTTATATGTGACTTGTGTTGTAAGGCATGTAGTAAGAGTCACCGGGCCGGACACGATTGTATGAGCCGGCCGGGACTCCGTAGGCCGCACGGCGTCAACCCGTGTATATAAGGGGACGACCCGGCAGCGGCTTAGGGCAAGAAAACAACAGATCGAGGGCTAGGCAAGCGCATCCGCACCCTAGCAATCGACACCCCAGCAAATCCACCTCAAACTAGATTAGGTTTTACCCTCACCGCAAGGGGCCGAACCAGTATAAACTCCCTGTGTCCTTTGTCTTGTTCTTAACCCCTTTAAGCTAACCACGTCGCTATGGCTCCGCAATCAAGTCCTTACCTTAGGACATCTGCCATGACACTTCCTTGACAGTATGAATCATGGAGAAGTTGGAATACAGTAGGTTTAACACCAATATAAACAAGGAATGAGTTCATTACAGTACCGTTGAGTGGTGGTTTGTTTTCTTATACTAACGGAACTCACGAAATTTTTGGCAAAGTTTTGTGTTGTGAAGTTTTCAAGTTTTGAGTATGGCTTTGATGGACTATGGAACAAAGAGTGGCAAGAGCCTAAGCTTGGGGATGCCCAAGGCACCCCAAGGTAAAATTTAAGGACAACCAAAAGCCCAAGCTTGGGGATGCCCCGGGAAGGCATCCCCTCTTTCGTCTTCATCTATCGGTAACTATACTCGGGACTATATCTTTATTCACCACATGATATGTGTTTTGCTTGGAGCGTCATGTATGATTTGAGTCTTTGCTTTTTAGTTTGCCACAATCATCCTTGCTGGACACACCTTTTGAGAGAGATACATATGATTTAGAATTTATTAGAATACTCTATGTGCTTCACTTATATCTTTTGAGCTAGATAGTTTTGCTCTAGTGCTTCACTTATATCTTTTAGAGCATGGTGGTGGTTTTATTTTGTAAAAATTGTTGATCTCTCATGCTTCACTTATATCTATTTGAGAGTCTTTTAGAACAACATGGTAATGTGCTTTGGCTATAAAACTAGTCCTAATATGATAGGCATCCAAGATGTGTATAGTAAAAACTTTCATATAAAGTGCATTGAATATGATAAGAAGTTTGACATTTGATGATTGTTTTGAGATATGAGGATGGTTATATTAGAGTCATGCTAGTGGAGTAATTTTGAATTTTAGAAATACTTGTGATAAAGTTTGAGATTCACGTAGCATGCACGTATGGTGAACCGCTATGTGACGAAGTTAGAGCATGAGGTATTTATTGAGTGTCATCCTTTGTGTGGAGGTCGGGATCGCGTGATGGTTAGCTCCTACCAACCCTTCCCCAAGGAGCATGCGTTGAATACTTTGTTTTGATGACTCGTAGATTTTTGCAATAAGTATATGAGTTCTTTATGACTAATGTTGAGTCCATGGATTATACGCACTCTCACCCTTCCACCATTGCTAGCCTCTCTTGTACCGCGTAACTTTCGCCGTATCATACACCCACCATATACCTTCCTCAAAACAGCCACCATACCTACCTATCATGGCATTTCCATAGCCATTCCGAGATATATTGCCATTCAACTTTCCACCGTTCCGTTCATATGACATGCTTCATCATCATTCACATAGAGTCCTATTTTGTTCTAGCTTCGAGTTGTAATCTTTGAGTTGTAAGTCAATAAAAGTGTGATGATCTTCATTATTAGAGCATTGTCCCATGTGAGGAAAGGACAAAAAAAATAGATGGCCCAAAAAAATATAGAGAGGGGCTAAATAAAAAAGAAGAAGAAAGCCCCTCCAAAAAAATGAGAGAAAAGAGAGAAGGGACAATGCTACTATCCTTTTCCACACTTGTGCTTCAAAGTAGCACCATGATCTTCATGATAGAGAGTCTCTTGTTTTGTCACTTTCATATACTAGTGGGAATTTTCATTATAGAACTTCGCTTGTATATTCCAACGATGGGCTTCCTCAAATGCCCTAGGTCTTCATGAGCAAGCAAGTTGGATGCACACCCACTTAGTTTCTTTTGATGAGCTTTCATACACTTATAGCTCTACTGCATCCGTTGCATGGCAATCCCTACTCACTCACGTTGATATCTATTGATGGGCATCTCCATAGCCCATTGATACGCCTAGTTGATGTGAGACTATCTTCCTCCTTTTTGTCTTCTCCACAACCACCACTCTATTCCACCTATAGTGATATATCCATGGCTCACGCTCATGTATTGCATGAAAGTTGAAAGGTTTGAAACAATTTGAGTATGAAAACAATTGCTTGTCTGAAACCAGGATTGTGCATGGTATGAATATTTTGTGTGATAAAGAGGGAGCATAGCCAGACTATATGATTTTGTAGGGATAACTTTCTTTGGCCATGTTATTTTGAGAAGACATTATTGCTTTGTTAGTATGCTTGAAGTATTATTATTCTTATGTCAATATAGACTTTTGTCTTGAATCTTTCGGATCTAAACATTCATGCCACAATAAAGAAATTACATTGAGAATTATGTTGGTTAGCATTCCACATCAAAAATTCTGTTTTTATCATTTACCTACTCGAGGACGAGCAGGAATTAAGCTTGTGGATGCTTGATACGTCTCCAACGTATATATAATTTTTTATTGTTCCATGATATTATATATTCTGTTTTATATGTTTAATGGGCTTTATATTACACTTTTATATTATTTTTGGGACTAACCTACTAACCCAAGGCTCAGTGCAAATTGCTGTTTTTTTGCCTATTTCCGTGTTTCGCAGAAAAGGGATATCAAACGGAGTCCAAACGGAATGAAACCTTCGGGAGAGTTATTTTTGGAACGATGTCTTCACGGGAGACTTGGACTACAAGCCACAGAAGAAACGTGGTGCCCACGAGCGGGCAGGGCGCGCCCCCCACCCTCGTGGGCCCCATGTTGCTCCACCGACGTACTTCTTCCTCCTATATATGTCCACATACCCTGAAAACATCAAGACAACAGAGAAAACCCTAATTCCACCGTCGCAACCTTCTATTCCCATGAGATCCCATCTTGGGGCCTGTTCCGGAGCTCCGTCGGAGGGGGGATCTACCACGGAGTGCTTCTACATCAACACCATAGCCTCACCAATGAGTTGTGAGTAGTTTACCACAAACCTTTGGGTCCATAGTTATTAGCTAGATGGCTTCTTCTCTCTTTTTGGATCTCAATACAAAGTTCTCCTCGATCTTCGAGGAGATCTATTCGATGTAATCTTTTTGCGGTGTGTTTGCCGAGATCCGATGAATTGTGGGTTTATGATCAAGATTATCTATGAACAATATTTGATTCTTTTCTGAAATCTTTTATGTATGATTATAATATCCTTGCAAGTCTCTTCGAATTATTGGTTTGGTTTGGCCTACTAGATCTATAGTTCTTGCAATGGGAGAAGTGCTTGGCTTTGGATTCAATCTTACAGTGTCCTTTCCCAGTGAGAGCAGGGGCAGCAAGGCATGTATTGTATTGTTGCCATCGAGGATAAAAAGATGGGGTTTATATCATATTGCTTGAGTTTATCCCTCTACATCATGTCATCCTGCTTAAAGCATTACTCTGCTCTTATGAACTTAATACTCTAGATGCATGCTGGAAAGCGGTCGATGTGTGGAGTAATAGTAGTAGATGCAGATTTGTTTCGGTCTACTTGTCACGAACGTGATGCCTATATATAATGATCATGCCTAGATATTCTAATAACTATGCGCTTTTCTATCAATTGCTCGACAGTAATTTGTTCACCCACCATAGAATTCTGCTTTCATGAGAGAAGCCACTAGTGAAACCTATGGCCCCCGGGTCTATCTTTATCATATTACTTTACCTTCAATTTCTGCTGCCGTTGCTCATTTGCTTTATTTACTTTCTGTTATTATACCAAAATTACCAAAAAATATTATACTATCCTATCTATCAGATCTCACTTTCGTAAGTGACCGTGAAGGGATTGACAACCCCTTATCACGTTGGCTGTGAAGTTCTTATTTTTTTGTGCAGGTGCGAGGGACTCGCGCGTGGTCTCCTACTGGATTGATACCTTGGTTCTCAAAAACTGAGGGAAATACATACGCTAATGTGCATCACCCTTTCCTCTTCGAGGGAATACAACGCAAGCTCGAGAAGTAGCAGCCTGCCCCGCGGCTCGCCAAGTGCCCGCCTCCGCCCCCTCCCCCGGCTGCTCCCGCGGGGTCAAGTCCGGTGTTGCCGGTTCTGTTGGCGCCCAGGCTTCAAACGTAGGCTGACTTGGTGATGCTTCCGTCGGAGCTGTGCGTCGTTCGGTGCTCGGAGGATATGGCGGATCTAGAGCAGCGTCTCCAGCACGCCATGGTCGCATACATGGGTGGAGCTCGCAGAGATGTGTCGCCAAGGTTCGTGCTCAACGCGCTGGGGGGAGATGGGCATCTCAGCAGATCGCGTCTCCGTCCATGCCTATCGGCCGGAGGATTTCCTGGTTGTGTTTTCTCGCTAGGAGGACATGAACAGGATGGGTCAGAGCCCTACACTGGAGCATCTTGGAGTCAGGCTGTTTTTCCTTCAATGGACCAGGCAATCTCACGCGGTTCATGCGATGATGAGATACAAGGTGTTGATCGAGATGGAAGGGATTCCCCCTCATGCTTGGGACCACGGCGTCGCGGAAGATCTGCTGGGCTCATCTTGCATCGTCGATTGTGTGGCGCCGGAGACTAGCTCGCGCTCGAACCTGTCCTTGTTCAATTTGTCCGCTTGGAGGGCACACCCTGAGACCATCCATGCCCATCGCTGGCTTGCGGTGCCGGAGCTAGCCACCCATTTGTTCGAGCCGCAGATGCTGCGATACAAGATCCTCATTCATGTGGATTCAGTCACTGATATTGCCGACGCCGACGAGCCGTTCTTCCTTGGGTGTTCTTCGGACAATGGACAGAGTGGTTTGCCAGAGGAGGATGATATGGAGATAGGTGGTGGTGCTTCCACCAGGCGGCGGTGATGGAAGTTTGGAGTTATGGACACCCGCGGCAGCGTGGCTCAGGGCCATTCCAGCGGCCGTGGTGGCGGTATGCAGCACACCGGCGGCGACGACAGCCCGTCGGTGCCCCAAGACTCGAGGATCTCGTCAATGGCTGTTGATAAAGTTAAAGGACCTGGTGGGCGTGTGTTGAGAGTTCATGATAGGCTGTCAGTCAGGTAGTCTGCTTTCGCCCGCCTTGCCACGCAATCGGGTCAAACTGGACCAGCCCACATCGAGCCAGATGTGAGTTTGAATCCGGAGAGCGCGGTGGTAGCGATGGCTACTACAGTTGTGGCCTCAGTCGGAACTGAGTCCCTAGGAGAAGCTTCTGGACAGGGCAGGACGACACAGCTGCTGGAACCAACGGGTGCCCTAGCGCCCACGCAGATGATGGAGGAGGATCGTCCAGACCAATCGATGGTGAACCCAGAGCCTAAGGAGACGGGGCACATGGAGGGGCGGCATGAGCTTGCCATCACCGATCCAGACCTGGCCTCGGATCTGGTGGAGTGTAGCGACATGTTGGGCCCCGCCTCTGCTCGGCATGCTAGTGGTGTAAAATGGGCCCTACGGATGGGCCTTCGGTGGGCCACGACACTATGAACCCCACCCCTCCCGCTCTATTAGCGGAGTGTGAGAAGATGGGACCCAAGGTGGTGGCTGTTACGGTAGCAGATAAATCAGGTCAGGAGGAGAGTGAGATGGCATCTGCGCTGATCCCGAGGTCGAGCGTTCCATTTCTTATGTTGGAAGCCAGAATTGTGGAATCTGATAAACACACGTCACCTCAGCATGCCCCATTGATTGGACAGCCAAATCCATATGTGCAATCAAACATGCAACTCATCCAAGCGACATGCAATACAGGTATGACACCCCAAGAGGCAGCGGCTTACGAAAGGATGAAGAGGTTCTTGAAGGAAATATGCCCTAGAGGCAATAATAAAGTTATTATTTAAATTTCCTTATATATCATGATAAATGTCTTTTATTCATGCTAGAATTGTATTAGCCGGAAACTTGATACATGTGTGAATACATAGACAAAACATAGTGTCCCTAGTAAGCGTCTACTAGACTAGCTCGTTAATCAAAAGATGGTTATGTTTCCTAACCATGGACATGTGTTGTCATTTGATCAATGTGATCACATCATTAGGAGAATGACATGATGGAGAAGACCCATCTGTTAGCTTAGCACAATGATCGTTTAGTTTTATTGCTATTGCTTTCTTCATGACTTATACATGTTCCTCTAACTATGAGATTATGCAACTCCCGAATATCGGAGGAACACCTTGTGTGCTCTCAAACGTCACAACGTAATTGGGTGATTATAAAGATGCTCTACAGGTGTTTCTGAAAGTGTTTGTGGTGTTGGCATAGATCAAGATTAGGATTTGTCACTCCGAGTGTCGGAGAAGTATCTCTGGGCCCTCTCGGTAATACACATCATAATAAGCCTTGCAAGCAAATGACTAATGAGTTAGTCACGAGATAATGTATTACGGAATGAGTAAATAGATTTCCGGTAACGAGATTGAACTAGGTATGATAATACCGACAATCGAATCTCGGGCAAGTAACATACCATTGACAAATGGAACAACGTATGTTGTCATGCGGTTTGACCGATAAAGATCTTCGTAGAATATGTAGGAGACAATATGATCATCCAGGTTCCGCTATTGGTTATTGATACGTCCAAAACGTATCTATAATTTCTGCTTGCTCCATTGTGACGCCCGAGACCGGCGTCCCAGAAGATTCCAGAAGATTCCAGATGTTCCGGGTTGCCCGTGTGTTTCTTTTGAGCTTGTGTTATTTATTTTTGCATTGCATCATGTCATCATGCCATCATGTCTTTTTATTTTGCATCTCAACCTAATAAATTGTGTGGACCTTCGGTCCATTTAAATCGAGGGAGGATGACTTCTCTTTATAACATATAAAAGCCTCTCAATATTTAGGGAGCTATATTTATTAATTATTCCATTGCTTCGGAATCACCATAACACACTTGCATAATTTTCCCCATGTCTTTTCACTTCGAGTTTCACCTTCAAAATCTTGCCAATAATTTCTTTCCGTTGTTTCGAGGTTCCTCCAAAATTTGAACATTTTTGGACACTTCAATAATCATGTCTTAGTTCAAACCTATTTGGATTAAATTCAAATATGTTTGAATTATTTTCCGATCTGGCCTTTTATATTTTTCTCTGGTCATGCTCATTTTTACGAGCCCGAGAAAATTAACCTTGTCCAAATTCTTGCCTTA
>LR738709.1:508480008-508504524 GCA_902687465.1 Secale cereale | reverse complement strand
CGATGCTGCTCCCTCACCAGCGCGCCCCAAGGCCGGACGCGAGGGCGCCCTCCAGCTCGCAGGCCGCCGTGTGTGCGCCCGAGCGCCCAGTCCCTCGCTGCTCTGCCCGTGGCTCTCCGTCGCCGAGTCCGTGGCTTCGCCTCCGCCCCATCGCCCTCGCGCGCGAGCGCCCCGGGCCTCTTTCCTCCGCCGCGGCAAGGAGCTCCCTGGCCCGAGCAGCTCCTTGTTGTTCCGTCCTCGCCCACTGCGCGGCTCCCCTGTCTCCCTCCGCGGCCGCATCCTCCAGCCGCCGTGGCCTCCGTTCTCCATCACCACCTCAGCTCCATCCCGAGCGCCTCGGGCCCTCCTCCTCCCGCGCGTCAGGAGGCCGGCCGCGACCGCATCCCTTCGACCGATGCGCCCCGACGCCCCGTGCTGCTCCCTCCGTCCGCCGCCTCCTCGCCATGCTCTTGACCTCCCCGAGCATCTCCAGCCGCTGCCTCCTTTGGACTGTCCCGTGCTGCTGTTTTGTTTTTGTTTTGTTTTTGCTGCCATGTTATGCAGCGCCTCTTTTGCTTGCTGCCGGACGCCAAGAGCTTCGAACGAGGGACCCCGAGACCCTCAAGTACAACTACATGAACGAGTACGACAACACGATGAGACGCCAAGTACCACTACGATCGGCGATGTGACAAGTACCTCGACACCGACCCGAACATCTACGGGAAAATGAGCTCGTGAACCACTACCGTCGACGAGGACCGTCAAGTACATCTACGTGTTCCTTTACCGACGCCGATGACCTTCAAGTTCGACTACCGTCCCCGACACCAAGTACCACTACATAACGTGTACCCCGACGTCGCAAGTACCACGACACGTGACGTGAACGCCTACCGTCGCCGAAGCCCCGTGTACCACTACTTCCCTCTACGGAACGGCTACTTCCTCTTCGGAAACGTGAACCACTACTTCCACTACGACCCATGAGAACAACTACGCCTTCTTCCTCTACGTCTCGAACCGCCCCGAAACGCACGCTTCAAAGGTATAACGAGACGACCCCGTGGATGACCCGTGTGATGCTTTTTGTGTTGTATGAAATGTTCCCCTTGTGCATCGTGCCCGTTCCATCTTTTGTCATGTTCCTCGGTTGCCTCGTCGCCGACTCGTGGGAACCCGGTGACGGGATCGCCCCACCTTTCATCTCGTTTGACTCGCTCACGCCATCTTACCTTTTGCACCGGACTCTCAACGAGTTACCGGAACCGATATGTTGCCGTGGCATCATTTTCGGATCGTTGCCGTGGCACCCTTTTCCTTCCACCACGGCGACAAATGCTTCATATCTCTTTTAAGTCAACCTTTTAATAATTGCATATAACTTGTTCATGTCATCCGCATCATGTTAACAACCCTAAAATGTTTAATGTTGTTTGCTTATAATTACTAAACATGCTCATGGGGATTTTCCGGAATTGTTGTTGTTATTTCCGGCCTCATTTAAAATGCCTAAATAGTGTAGTTTCTTTATGCTTCACCTCTTGCCATGTTAACAAACATTTAATCTTGTCTTGTAAATAATGAGAGTCAACTAAATAATTAAATGTGGTGTTTCGTCAATATGCAACTCGTTGCATATTGAGCTCCACTTAACTTGTAGTTTTGTTTGTGCACTTTGCCATGCCATGCATAATTAAACCGGACATGCATCATACTTGGATGTGCATCGTATGCCATGTTTATGCTTGTGTGTTTACCGTGTTGTTTGCTTCTTTCCGGTTGCTTCTCTTGCTAGCTTCGGTTTCGTTCCGGAGTTGTGAGGTTTCGCTCGACTGTTGCTCCGTCTACTTCATGGATCCGTTCTTCTCCCTTGTGGAATCCCAGGCAAGATGACCGAACCCGGATACCATTACTATTTTTGCCTTTTGCTAGTAGTCACGCTCTATGGATTTGCCTCTATGCCCATGCCTTTCTTGTCAGCCTCCTACTTGTAACCATGACCATGTTTAACCACCCTACCTACGCAAACCGTTGCTTGGCTAAGTACGCTTCGCTCAGCCCCTCTTATAGCATTGCTAGTTGCAGGTGAAGATTGAAGATGCTTGCTTCATGTTGAAGTTTGGTTGGGTTATATCACACTATATAAATGCTTAAATGAAATCATCTATATACTGGCAAGGGTGGAAGGCTAAGCCTTTTGCTTGGTGATTTGTTCCACTCATGCCGTTAGGAACCGTATAAACCGGTGTTATGTTCCTTGATTATGCGTTCCTAACACGGTTGGGGTGTATGGGACCCCCTTGATAAACCGCTAAGTGCTAAGTCTTTTCCAGCAAGTCCCAACATTGGTACTATTCGCCTAATAACTAATAAAACATGCATAAGGGTCTTGCAAACCCTCTTTTATTTTAATTCAACCCCCCGGGCCAGTGCTCCACATGAGTGTTGGTCGGAAACGAGCGGACTACGGGGCCACCTCAAGGAAACTTGAGGTCTGGTAAAAACCCGTAGGATGTCTCATCCGGTCGTGGCCTGAGACGAGATACGCGCGGCTACTATCAGGGTGTCGGCACGCCGGGAGGATTTGCTGGATTAGCCTTACCTTAGTTCGGTTTAACTTGAGCACGGGATTCCGAGAATACTCGGGTCTTCCCACCTATGGAGTTGCGACTCCGCGGATCATGGGCTTGTAATGGGTCAAGTTGGAACACCCCTGCAGGGTTTGAACTTTCGAAAGCCGTGCCCGCGGTTATGTGGCAGATGGGAGCTTGTTAATATCCGGTTGTAGAAAACTTGACACAATGTTCTAATACACTACCAGCGTGTGTACCGTGACTGTCAATTTCCGAATAGGGATTCGGGAGTTGAACACGGTGGGGTTATGTTTGACGAGCTTTAGCTAGGATCACTTCGTGATCATCTCTCGACCGATGCGCCTTCTCTTCTTGCTCTCTTTTACGTAAGCTAGTTGCTAGTTGCTGCTGCAGACTCTTGTTGTTCCTTCACCTCTTATTCTTTCTTCAGCCTTAACCTCTCCCAAGGCTTAAATAGTCTTGTTACCCGGGAACGGGATTGCTGAGTCCTCTGTGGCTCACAGTTACTTCACCACACCAGATGCAGGTTCAGCCGAGTTTGAAGCAGGAGTTGGGTCAGTTCTTCACTGGGAGCTCGTTGAAGCTTGTGGCCGTTTGCTTGTGACGTTTCGACGATCAGTAGTGGTTTCTACTAGGATTCGATCCTGACCTGTGGCTTTATGTTGTTTTGGTATCTTTCTTTTGATCTTCACCCGTAGTCGGGTTGTGATGTTTTGAATGATGTGATGCTTATGTAATGTATTGTGTGAAGTGGCGAGTGTAAGCCAACTATCTTCTTTTGCATTTTAATCCCTCTTTTACATGAGTCGTGCAAAGATACCAAACTTGAGATCATTCTAGGATGGGCTTATACCTTTAAGTCGTGCCTCGACACGTAGGAGGTATAGTCCCATCTTGGGCATTACATCCATGCTTCTTTTGTGTGATATTGCTATGATATTGATGCACTTCCATACACTTCTGATCATATTTGGACTAACCTATTAACTCAGTGCACCACAGTGCCAATTCCTGTTTTCTGTTGTTTTTCTATTTCAGGTTTCCCCCATATTAAAAGTGCTCCAAAAATTCCAGGAAAAATACAGGAAAAATCAGCGTACAGGAAGCTTCGCGAAGAACCAAAGATGGGCCAGAGGGGAGCCAGGGGAGGCCCAGGCGGCCACCTGGCGCGGCCCCACCCCTGGCCGCGCCAGGGGGGCGCCTGGGGCCCCTGCTCCGCCTCTGGCTGCCCCCCTTCGCATATATATCCCTCTCGTCCCGAAACCCTCGAGGATAGAACCCTTTTTCGCGATCTCGCCTCTGTTCCGCCGCCGCAGCGCTTCCAAGATCGGGAGCATCAGGAGAACTCTTCCCGGCACCCTGCCGGAGGGGAGAACCACCACCGGGAGCTTCTCCACCACCATGGACGCTTCCCGGATGAGTCGTGAGTAGTCCACCTTGGACCATGGGTCCATGATCAGTAGCTATGTGATGTTCTCCTCCCCTCTTTGCTCTTCATGGTTTAGACCTCGTGAGCTGCCCTACATGATCGAGGCACATATGTAATCTTTCTGCTGTTGCTTTGCTGAGTTTGCTGGGATCTGATGGATTATGAGACTATGTTCAGATTGTGTTTGAGTAATATATTTGATTCACCTCTTTTATATCTTTGTTCTTGAGTAATTCTTGCATGTTCTCCGTTGCTGTTTATTGCTTTGGCCAAGTAGTAGGTAGTAACTCCAAGAGGGAGCGTTATGCTTGATTGTGGGTTCATGCCCCCTGATGACTAGCTTGAGTGACAGAAACATGAGTCTAGGGGATGTGCTGTTGCCACAAGGGAGAAAACAACGGTGCTTGTACTTGCGGGTGCAAGGATTGTTTACTTTACGCAAAGTTCTTTTAATGCAGTTGTCTGTTGCTTTGAGTTTACACTTTGGGTGGGATTCGCAACTTAATACCAGCGAGATGTTCTGGATAGATATCTCAAGGTGGATGATTAGTAGTAGATGCAAATGGATTTCGGTCTACTTGCCTTGGCGTACCGCCCATGCTTTTGAGCCTCTACCTTTCTTTGTAGCATAGTTAGCATTGGTTTGCGCACATAATCCTGTCAATTGCCCAGCTGTAATTGGTTTGCCTCGCTTTGCTGTTTTATCGTCTTTTGGGAGAGAGACATCACTAGTGAACATCATGGGACCCCGGTCCATATTACCACCGCTGATCACACCTTCTATTTACTTCCTGTTTTTATTTCCTAGTTGCAGTCATAGCTATCATTATTATCTCTTGTGTTTGATCCTTTGTAAACAACAAGGCCGGAGGGATTGACAACCTCTTTGTACTCGTTGGGAGCAAAGTTATCTGTATTTGTGTGCAGGTCCCATCAACCGCTAAGTTTCTGGCGCCGTTGACACCTACTTGTCGACCCTCGGAGTCTCACGGGATTCGATCCTTGGTATCTTTGCCAAGGGAAATTTGCCGCTACGCTACATCTCAACCTTCCACTTGGGGTAACCAACGAGGGGCAAGAAGCCATCAAGCAAGTTTCTGGCGCCGTTGCCGGGGACTCCACTCTTCAAGATAGGGGAGTTGCACGCTATATTTTATCTTTGCTTTTTAGTCTTGTTAGTTTACCTTTTAGTTTTTGCTTTAGTGTCCCTTACCAAAAATCAGAAAAATAGTTATCTTGCTTTTAGTTGGCATTATGTCTGGTCCTTTTGCCTTTGGTGAGGCAGAAGTGCTCACCTTTAAACAAAGAGGTGGTTAAAGTCTAAAAGATGCTTGGTATAGAATTAATGATTCTCAAAAAAGAGCCACCAAGAAGCAATCTACTACTATCCTGCTTAGAAATTTTTATGTTGAAATTACTTCTTGGAATAGGTTTATTCTAGATTCTGCTATCAATGGAAATTTCCTAGAAGCCCCAGTTTGGGAATCTCTTAGTATTATGAAAAATCTTGTTGGAAATCCCCCTGTTGTTAGCATTCAAGAGGACATTACCCTAGCTCACATTATGAAAAAACTTGAAAAGATAGAGCTAGAGATGCCAAGCATTAATAAGATAAATGAGTTGGACCGTAAGATCCAAGGGAATTTGAATAGGCTTGATAGTTCCATGCATAAAATTCTCAAAACTTTGGAGACCATCTAATCCCATAACTTGGATTCTTCTAGGATAGACAAGATTGAGGAAATCTTTGACACTTTAGGAACTACTTTCTCCTCAATCAAAGCCAAAAATGTAGAAACTTCGGCAAAGAAGGAACCTAAGTTCGTTTACGTTCCAAAGGCTCCTCGTTCCAAAAGTAATCCATCTATTGCCAAAGGGGTTGAAACTGTGAAGACTTTGGAAGAAATACCTCTCTTTGATAAATTTATAAATGAATCTCCCATTGACTTTCCACCTTTTGGTTTTCTCCCTAGAAGTATCTTTATTAGGCCTTTATTTGAAAGTCCTCTTAAGACTAGTTGTACTATTGAAGAGCTTTTTGATGATCTTGATGATGGTTCAATTGATACAACTTGATCTTTTTGCATCATGCCTAGCTTAAAGGCATAAAAGAAAGCGCTTTTGGGAGGCAGCTGATACGTCCAAAACGTATCTATAATTTCTGCTTGCTCCCTCCCACTTTTGGGTGATATTGCTATGATATTCATACACTTCCATACACTTTTGATCATATTTGGACTAACTTACTAATCCAGTGCACCCCAGTGCCAGTTTCTGTTTTCGGCTGTTTTTGTATTTCAGGTTTTCACGTTTCGAGAACTGCCCAGAAAAATACAGAAAAATTATATAAAAAATCAGCGATCCGGAAACGACACTGCTTCCGAAGGGGAGCCTGGGGGGGGCCACAGGGGCTCCAGGCGCCCTGTGGGCGCCCCCCTTGGGCCGCGCCGGGGGGGCTCCTCGGCCCCCCGAGAGCCCCCCGGTGCCCTACTTTGGCAGATATTTAAAGGGTCCCCCGTAACCCTTGAAACAGGACTTCTTTTCGCGATCCCATCTCTGTTCCGCCGCCGCCGCCGCTTCCAAGATCGGGAGCACCAGGAGAACTCTTCCCGGCACCCTGCCGGAGGGGAGGATCACCACCGGGAGCTTCTCCACCACCATGGACGCCTCCCGGATGACTCGTGAGTAGTCTCCCTTGGACCATGAGTCCATGACCAGTAGCTATGTGATGTTCTCCTCCCGTTCTTGTGCTTCACTAATTAGTCCTCGTGAGCTGCCCTACATGATCGAGGCACCTATGTAATCCTTGTGTTGTTGCTATGTTGAGTTTGCTGGGATCCGATGGATTATGAGATTATGTTCAGATTGATCTTGAGTAATATATTTGATTCACCTCTTTTATATTTTAGTTCATAAGTAATTTTTGCATGTTCTCCGTTGTTATTTATTGCTTTGGCCAAGTAGTAGGTAGTGACTCCAAGAGGGAACGTTATGCTCGATTGTGGGTTCATGCCCCTCGATGACTAGCTTGAGTGACAGAAACATGAGTCTAGGGGATGTGCTGTTGCCACAAGGGGGAAAACAACGGTGCTTGTGCCCGCGGGTGCAAGGATTGTTTACTTTACGCAAAGTTCTTTTAATGCAGTTGTCTGTTGCATTGAGTTTACACTATGGGTGGGACTCGCAACTTAATACCAGCGAGATGTTCTGGATAGATATCTCAAGGTGGATGATTAGTAGTAGATATTGATGGATTTCGGTCTACTTACTTTGGCATACCGCCCATGCTTTGAACCTCAACCTTTCTTGCAATGTAGTCAACATTGGTTTGCGTTCGTGGTCCTGTCAATTGCCCAGCTGTAATTTGTTTACCTCACATAGCTGTTTTATCGTCTTTTGGGAGAGAGACATCACTAGTGAACATCATGAGACTCCGGTCCATATTACCATCATTGACCGCATCCACTATTTACTTTTCGCTATTTTATTTACTATTGCAAAAACTATCTATCACTACTATCATTGCTTTTAACCCTTTGTGAACTACAAGGCCGGAGAGATTGACAACCTCTCTGTACTCGTTGGGAGCAAAGTTATTTGTATCTGTGTGCAGGTCCACGTTGATTGCTAATTGCGCCGTTAGCAATTGACACCTACCTGTTGAACCTAGGAGTCTCTGGGGATTCGATCCTTGGCATCTTTGCTAGGGGAAAACACTTCTACTTACTGCATCTTACACCTTCCACTTGGGGTAACCAACGAGGGGTTCGAGGCCCATCAAGGAGTATTTTCTGGCGCCGTTGCCGGGGACTCCACTCTTCAGGATAGGGGAGTTGCATGCTATCTTTTACCTTTGCTTTTTAGTCTTGTTAGTTTACCTATCATATTTGCTTTAGTTCCTTTTATCGAAAATCACAAAAATAGTTATCTTGCTTGCTTGCTACTATGGGTTCCACCGAGAACACCAAGTTGTGTGACTTCACTAGTCACAACAACGATGACTTTATCAGCACACCTATCACTACACCTGCCACTTCAGCACCTTCATATGAAATTAAACCTGCTTTACTTAACTTAGTCATGAGAGAACAATTCTCCGGTGCTGGAGATGATGCTGCTTTACACTTGAACAACTTTGTAGAACTTTGTGATATGCAAAAGTACCAAGAAATAGATGGTAATATTGTTAAGCTTAAGCTTTTTTCCTTTCTCTTTGAGAGGAGGAGCTAAAATTTGGTTTCAGTCTTTGCCTAGAAATAGCATAGATTCATGGGACAAGTGCAAAGATGCTTTTATCGGAAAATACTATCCACCTGCTAAGATTATCCAACTTAGAAGTAACATCATGAATTTTAAACAATTGGATAATGAACACGTTGCCCAAGCTTGGGAACGTATGAAGTCTCTTATCAAGAACTGCCCTACTCACGGTTTGACTACTTGGATGGTTATCCAAACATTTTATGCAGGCTTGAACTTTACCTCGCGGAACTTGTTAGATTCGGCCGCGGGAGGAACTTTTATGTCAACTACACTTGGTGCTGCCACAAAGCTTCTCGATGAGATGATGACCAACTATTCCCAATGGCACACCGAACGCCTCCAACAGGTAGGAAGGTAAACTCTGTCGAGGAGATTTCCTCCCTCAATGAAAAAGTTGACTTGATTATGTCTCTACTTTCGAAGCAATCTACTGTTGATCCTCGTGATGTTCCTTTAAATTCTTTGATTGCTCAAGAACAAGTAGATGTTAACTTTATCTCTAGAAATAATTTCAACAACAATGCTTATAGGAGTAACTTTGGTAACAATTCTAGACCGTTCCCCTCTAACTCTTATGGGAACAACAATGCTTATCCTAATACCAAGAACTCCAACACTGAACTAGAGAGCATGCTTAGAGATTTAATCACTACCCAAAAAGCCTTTAATAAGAATGTAGAAGAGAAACTACATAAACTAGATGATCTTTCTTTTAAGGTAGACCACTTAGCCAATGAGTTAAAATTGCTAAAAATTGAAACTTCTTCTCTTAAGGAGAAGGAAGTCATCCCTATTAATGCTACTCAAGTGCAAATCAATGAAAACATTAGGATGATGGCTAAGCTTAAAGAGAGATGGGCTAGAGAAAGGGAGGAAGAGGAAAGAATTAAGAGCCTTCCTACCCACCACACTGTTGCTACTATCCAAGTTATTGAGAATGTTCACACTCTTAGCACCCAATGTACTCCTGGTCCCAATGGACCTATTAATGGTGATGCTATAGAAACTACCAAACAGGTGAGCCTTAAGGACACCACTACTACCTTACTTGATGCTCGTGACCTTGATTTTGATAATTGCACTCTTACAGAAGTTATTGATTTCCTTCACAAAATGTCTAGAGATCCCCGCACTAGCACGCTTAACCTTGCCTTCACAGAGCATATCACTAATGCTCTCATCAAAGCTAGGGAGGAGAAACTTAGAGTAGAAGCCTCCATACCTAGAAAGCTAGAGGATGGTTGGGATCCTATGATAAAAATTTATTTGAATGACTTCTCTTGTTATGCATTATGTGATGTTGGTGCTAGTACTTCTGTTATGCCCAAAAGGATATATGATATGCTTAAATTGAAACCTTATGATTCTTGTTCTTTTGGTGTTCGTCTCGTTGATTCTTCCATAAAGAAACCTTTGGGGAGGATCGACGATGTTCTTATTGTTGTCAATGATAATTATGTGCCCGTTGATTTCACTATTATGGATATTGAATGTGATCCTTCATGTCCAATTATTTTGGGACGTCCCTTTTTGCGCACCGTTGGTGCTGTAATTGACATGAAAGAGGGTAATATAAAATTTCAGTTTCCTCTCAAGAAAGGGATGGAACACTTCCCTCGTAAGAAGGTCAAGTTACCTTTTGAGTCCGTTGTACGGGCTAGTTATTCTTTTACTCTTGATAAAACTTGATCTTTGCATTATGCCTAGCTTAAAGGCATAAAAGAAAGCGCTTTTGGGAGGCAGCCCACATGAATAAATTTTTTGCTTTTGTTGTGTCTTGATGTTGTTTACTGCTGTAGCATCATCATTGTATCTTTGCTTTTCATATTTGTGCCAAGTATAGCCTCTGATTGCTAGAAAGTTCAAAAGTTGTGAGGTGCTGTCCAGGAAACAGATTCTGTCCTTGGATAGAAAAATTCGTATAAAATCACCAGATCATCTTTTTGGTCTGAATTTTTTCGACAGCGTGCTCTATATAATTGTCTTTCATGCGTCTGTTCTGAGTTTTTTGATTAGAGTGGCAGAAGTGCCCCGAAAAAATCATTTACTACATGCTGTTCTGTTTTTCACAGATTCTGTCCTGTTTTGCCTTACCTTCACTTTGCAAATTAAGAACTTGCTTTTTCTTTGCAAAAACCTTTTGGCAATCTTGAGAAACAGTAGAAATTCAAGAATATCCTTATTTCCAGCAAGGTATAATTATTTTATTAAGGGTACTAACCTCGCTAATCAGATTATGATGAGTTATGTATGAAGGGAGTTTTCAAGTGTGCGAGGGAAGATGATAAAAAGATTCAGGAGTGTCAAGCGCTCAAGCTTGGGGATGCCCCCGTGCACCCCCAAGAAATATTCAAGGAGACTCAAGCGTATAAGCTTGGGGATGCCCCCGTGCATCCCCTTCTCCATCAACATTATCAGTTCGTCTTTCGTTCCGCTATATTTTTATCACTTCATGTGTTATGTGCTATGCTTGGAGCGTCTTGCTTTTAGTTTTCTTTTTAGTTTTTCATAACGAGTCGGAACCCAGCATTCCTTTATGTGGGAGAGAAACACGCTCCACCTCTACCTAGAACATTACATAGAATTTTCATTGTCTATCTATGTTGTGTGTGTTCTTTGTCTTTTAATAGCTACTATCGTGCTTTGCTCTTAGTATTCATGTTTATCTTTTCAAGAGCTTTTATTTAGTTGGTTGCTTGAACTCTTTTTAATTATCATGACCACCTTGTTAAGAGAGTTTGCTTCCGTTGCATGGGTTAATGTGTCTATGATAAAGATGCTACTTTCATGATGGTGCTTAGTAGTTCAGGTTTTCTTATGGTTAATCTCAGATAGCTGGGGGGTTCCCAATGTGTCATTGGAGTACCAACTTGGTTTGTTTGCCTATGATGTGGTATGGTTTAGTAATATCTTCCTTCGAGAATTTATTTTGATTGACTTGGCATATGCTCACGCATATTCAAGACTGTAAAGAAAGTCTGTCAAGCCTTGATGATCTTTTGTTTCTAAGTAGCGATATAACTACCATGCCTGATTCAATATTGCTTTGTCGCTCTGCATGATTATGACCGTCATTGCTCTCTTAGTTGGTCGCTCCCAGTCTTTTGCTAACTCCACCTGCACTAAGCAAACCAACCATGCAATACATAGCTCATGGGAAAGTAGCCTAAAAACTATTGTGGTAAAGAATATGTTGCTTATGTATCTTATTTCTTATGAGTTGCTTGCTGAGCGGTAACCATGTTTCTGGGGACGCCATCAACTGTCACACTTTTGTTGAATATCATGTGAGTTGCTATGCATGTTCGTCTTGTCTGAAGTAAGGGTGATTTGCCGTGGGTTGAATTAATATGCATATTGTTAGAGAAGAACATTGGGCCGCCAACCAAAGCCATGCATCATGGTGGAAGTTTTAGCTTGGACCTTAATCCTCAATCTCTCATGAGAATATGCTTATGCATTTAAGAGGAGTCCATCATCTATTTTCTATGTTGTCCCGGTATGGATGTCCTCAAGTTGAGATTTATCAAAAACGAGAAATCAAATGCGATCTATCTCTTTGGACCTTTGTACAGGTGGCATAGAGGTACCCCTTTGTGACACTTGGTTAAAACATATGAAATGCAATGATAACCCATGGGAATCCGAGCTAATTAGGACAAGGAGCGAGCACTATTAGTATTCGATGCATGAGGCTTGCAACTTATAAGATGTTTTATGCATGACACATATGAAGTACTACTACCGTTGACACAATTGCTTCCATGTTTCAAAATAAAAAGCTCTAGCACTTCAAGCACCAACTACTAAGAGCATGATTGTCATTCTGAGAGTAATGTGCATTGTCCCAAAGTAGCATTGTCTTTTGCATGATTGTGATATCGTTTATTCTGAAATGATTGTATCTAGTCATCACTTAAACCTTGAAGGTGCCCCTGCACTTATGTTTTGCATCACTAAAGGGGGCAAGCTAGATATCACTTGATCATATTTGCACATCATGTTCATTGCAAATCCTTTTGATGTTTCAGTTTCATGTTGTAAAACTTTCAGTCATTTGTGATTTTCTCTTGAGACAACTTAATTACTTTAGAATCATTGTCTCAGTAAGCTTTTGTCATATGACTATGAGAAAGTTTTATATGGTTAATAGCATGTCACCACAGAAATTATTCTTGTTATCATTTACCTACTCGAGGACGAGCAGGAATTAAGCTTGGGGATGTTGATACGTCCAAAACGTATCTATAATTTCTGCTTGCTCCATGCCACTTTTGCGTGATATTGCTATGATATTCATACACTTCCATACACTTTTGATCATATTTGGACTAACTTACTAATCCAGTGCACCCCAGTGCCAGTTTCTGTTTTTGGCTATTTTGTATTTCAGGTTTTCACGTTTCGAGAACTGCCCAGAAAAATACAGAAAAATTATATAAAAAATCAGCGATCCGGGAATGACACTGCTTCCGAAGGGGAGCCTGGGGGGGCCACAGGGGCTACAGGCGCCCTGTGGGCGTCCCCCCTCCCCCCCTGGGCCGCGCCGGGGGGGCGCCTCGGCCCCCCGAGAGGCCCCCGGTGCCCTACTTTGGTAGATATTTAAAGGGTCCCCCGTAACCCTTGAAACAGGACTTCTTTTCGCGATCCCATCTCTGTTCCGCCGCCGCCGCCGCTTCCAAGATCGGGAGCACCAGGAGAACTCTTCCCGGCACCCTGCCGGAGGGGAGGATCACCACCGGGAGCTTCTCCACCACCATGGACGCCTCCCGGATGACTCGTGAGTAGTCTCCCTTGGACCATGAGTCCATGACCAGTAGCTATGTGATGTTCTCCTCCCGTTCTTGTGCTTCACTAATTAGTCCTCGTGAGCTGCCCTACATGATCGAGGCACCTATGTAATCCTTGTGTTGTTGCTATGTTGAGTTTGCTGGGATCCGATGGATTATGAGATTATGTTCAGATTGATCTTGAGTAATATATTTGATTCACCTCTTTTATATTTTAGTTCATAAGTAATTCTTGCATGTTCTCCGTTGTTATTTATTGCTTTGGCCAAGTAGTAGGTAGTGACTCCAAGAGGGAACGTTATGCTCGATTGTGGGTTCATGCCCCTCGATGACTAGCTTGAGTGACAGAAACATGAGTCTAGGGGATGTGCTATTGCCACAAGGGGGAAAACAACGGTGCTTGTGCCCGCGGGTGCAAGGATTGTTTACTTTACGCAAAGTTCTTTTAATGCAGTTGTTTGTTGCATTGAGTTTACACTATGGGTGGGACTCGCAACTTAATACCAGCGAGATGTTCTGGATAGATATCTCAAGGTGGATGATTAGTAGTAGATATTGATGGATTTCGGTCTACTTACTTTGGCGTACCGCCCATGCTTTGAACCTCAACCTTTCTTGCAATGTAGTCAGCATTGGTTTGCGTTCGTGGTCCTGTCAATTGCCCAGCTGTAATTTGTTACCTCGCATAGCTGTTTTATCGTCTTTTGGGAGAGAGACATCACTAGTGAACATCATGTGACTCCGGTCCATATTACTATCATTGATCACATACACTATTTTACTTTCCACTATTTTACTTACTATTGCAAAACACTATCTATCACTACTATCATATTGCTTTTAACCCTTTGTGAACTACAAGGCCGGAGAGATTGACAACCTCTCTGTACTCGTTGGGAGCAAAGTTATTTGTATCTGTGTGCAGGTCCACGTTGATTGCTAATTGCGCCGTTAGCAGTTGACACCTACCTGTTGAACCTAGGAGTCTCTGGGGATTCGATCCTTGGCATCTTTGCTAGGGGAAAACACTTCTACTTACTGCATCTTACACCTTCCACTTGGAGTAATCCAACGAGGGGTTCGAGGCCCATCAGCAGCCCACAACGAATTAGGTTTTATTTTGCTTTTGTTGTGTCTTGATGTTTGTTACTACAGTAGCATCATCATTGTATCTTTTCTTTTCAGCTTTGTGCCAAGTTTAGCCTCCGATTGCAAGAAAGTTCAAAGGTTGTGACGTGCTGTCCAGAAAACAGATTCTGTCCTTGGACAGAAAATTTCGAATAAAATCACCAAATCATCTTTTTGATCTGAATTTTTTTGACAGCGTGCTCTATACAATTGGCTTTCGAGCGTCTGTTCTGAGTTTTTTGATTTGAGTTGCAGAAGTGCCCCGAAAAAATTATTTACTACCTGCTGGTCTGTTTTTCACAGATTCTGTCCTGTTTTGCCCTTTCTTCGTTTTGCAAACCTTGAGCTTGCTTTTTCTTTGCAAAAACCTTTTGGCAATCTTGAGAAACAGTAGCTCTTCAAGATTATCTTTATTTCCAGTAGGGAAAAATTATTTTATTGTGGGTACTAACCTCGCTAATCAGATTATGATGAGTTATGTATGAAGGGAGTTTTCAAGTGTGCGAGGGAAGATGATAAAAGAAGATTCAGGAGGGTCAAACGCTCAAGCTTGGGGATGCCCCCGTGCACCCTCAAGAAATATTCAAGAAGACTCAAGCGTTAAGCTTGGGGATGCCCCCATGCATCCCCTTCTCCATCAACAATTATCAGTTCGTCTTTCGTACCACTATATTCTTATCACTTCATGCGTTATGTGCTATGCTTGGAGCGTCTTGCTCTTAGTTTCTTTTTTTAGTTCTCTTTAGCTTTGTTTGTTGTTCATAACAAGTTAGAACCCAGCTTTGTTTGTGTGGGAGAGAAACACGATCCGCTTAAACCTAGAACACAACATAGGATTTTCATGCTTATCTTTGTTGTGTGTGTTCTTTGTCTTTTCTTAGCTGCTTTCATGTTTAGCTCTTAGTTTTCATGCTTTTCTTTTTAAAGAGCTTTTGTTTAGTTGGTTGCTGAACTCTCTTGAGTTTTCATGTTTATCTTGTTAAGAGAGTTTGCCTGTTGCACTGAGTTGTGTGTCTTAACTTAAAGTAGGTAACTGAGGTTGCTATTTAATTTTAGTAGTAACTTGCAATAGTTTTGAGGTATTGCCATGAGTAATGTCTGAACTTTTGGTGTCAAGAGCTTTAGCCTATTAGTGATAGATGTCGTATTTTGGGCAATCCGTGTTTATTTTCGAAAACCTACAAAATAGTTGAGAACTTTAGCTACTAGATGGATCACTAATCTCTGGAGGGATCGAATATTAGAGTACACTCACGTACCATGAGTCGAGGATGCGCAAGGATAACCAAACCCCCATACACTCCTCCTCGGGGTACTTGTCTCTTTGTGAACCTCCTAATTAGATTGAGAGTTACCGATAATAAGTGCATGAGTTCTTCGGACTAATGTGAGTATTCGAAAGTTGACACTTCCACCTAGCCATATTTTTCTAGCCTCTTCGGTACCGTGCATTGCCCTTTCTCACCTCGAGAGTTGGCGCATACTTCGCCGGTGCATCCAAATCCTTGGCACGATACGCTCTGTCATCATAAGCCTCATTATATCCTTCCTCAAAACAGCCACCATACCTACCTATCAAGGCATTTCCATAGCCTTTCCGAGATACATTGCCATGCAACATCCATTTTCTCATGACTTGATCTTCATGTCATACATGCTTTTTGCTTGATCGATGAGCCACATGCTAGTTGGGCCTTGCCCTAATCATTGCTACATGACGCGCTAGTATCATTGCATATCCTGCTACACTGGCAGAGGCATACATTTGCATACATCATGATAGTTTCATTTTCTTTATGTTGAGTACTTTTGTAAAGTGTGAAAGATCTTCTATACTTCTTGTAATACATAGAGTGTTGCCCCTAAAGTGAGGAAAAGATCCCAAAGAGGACAAAATCAAAAGATCCCAAAGAGTACAAATGAGAGTTAAATAGAAAGAGCCATTGAGGCCACAAAAAAATTAAAAAAAAAAAGAGAAAAAAGAGAAAAAGAAATAAAAAGAGAGAAGGGGGCACACTACTATTCCTTTTGAGAGATCCACACTCGTACTCCATCTTATACATTGTACTCCATAGAGATTATCATTCATGCATATAGCTATGTGGGGACCTTCACACTATAGAACTTGGCTTGTATATTCCAATGATGAGCCTCCTCAAAAGAGCTCTAGGTCTTCTTGAGCGAGCAAGTTGGATGCACCCCCACTAGTTCCATTGGAGAGCTTACCTTAGCTCATATGTGCATCCGTTGCATGGCAATCCCTACTCCTCACATCATATCTATCATTTGGCTTTCTCTCGCCTATGATTGTCCTCATTGATGTGAGCCTTTCACACCTTTTTTGTCTTCCCCCTTCATCATTTTCTCTCTTTGCCATCCTAAGTGTCAACTTTGTTGCTTACGCTCATCCATTGCATGAGTGCTCAAAATATCGAAAGGGAGTGGATCATTTTGACTTGTACCTGGCTAGTGGTCTGGGGCTGAGTCAAGATAAGATTCCAAAGAAGACCAAGTGTGAAACTTTAGTAGATTAAGTTCTCAACAATAAAAAAACTATGTTTTACTCTCTCGTATATCCCTATCCCCTTTCTTGCACGCAAACACCATTTGGAGACATTCGAGTCACGGACAGCGAGAGCTCTTGCACCTTTATGTTCTTATGTTGCTTGTTACAATGCTAATATAGACTCTTGCTTGTTATGACTTGAATTGAATTACATGCCTTGATTGCTTTACTTAAAAAGTTCTTATATGGTTGGTAGCATGTCACCACAGAAATTATGCTTGTTATCATTTACTTACTCGAGGACGAGCAGGAATTAAGCTTGGGGATGTTGATACGTCCAAAACGTATCTATAATTTCTGCTTGCTTCATGCTTCTTTTGTGTGATATTGATACGATATTGATGCACTTCCATACACTTTTGATCATATTTGACTAACCTGTTAACTCAGTGCACCACAGTGCCAGTTCCTGTTTTCTGCTGTTTTTCTATTTCAGGTTTCCCCCATATTAAAAGTGCTCCAAAAATTCCAGGAAAAATACAGGAAAAATCAGCGTACAGGAAGCTTCGCGAAGAACCAAAGATGGGCCAGAGGGGAGCCAGGGGAGGCCCAGGCGGCCACCTGGCGCGGCCCCACCCCTGGCCGCTCCAGGGGGGCCCTGGGGCCCCTGCTCCGCCTCTGGCTGCCCCCCTTCGCATATATATCCCTCTCGTCCCGAAACCCTCGAGGACAGAACCCTTTTTCGCGATCTCGCCTCTGTTCCACCGCCGCAGCGCTTCCTAGATCGGGAGCATCAGGAGAACTCTTCCCGGCACCCTGTCGGAGGGGAGAACCACCACCGGGAGCTTCTCAACCACCATGGACGCTTCCCGGATGAGTCGTGAGTAGTCCACCTTGGACCATGGGTCCATGATCAGTAGCTATGTGATGTTCTCCTCCCCTCTTTGCTCTTCATGGTTTAGACCTCGTGAGCTGCCCTACATGATCGAGGCACATATGTAATCTTTCTGTTGTTGCTTTGCTGAGTTTGCTGGGATCTGATGGATTATGAGACTATGTTCAGATTGTGTTTGAGTAATATATTTGATTCACCTCTTTTATATCTTTGTTCTTGAGTAATTCTTGGATGTTCTCCGTTGCTGTTTATTGCTTTGGCCATGTAGTAGGTAGTAACTCCAAGAGGGAGCGTTATGCTTGATTGTGGGTTCATGCCCCCTGATGACTAGCTTGAGTGACAGAAACATGAGTCTAGGGGATGTGTTGTTGCCACAAGGGAGAAAACAACGGTGCTTGTACTTGCGGGTGCAAGGATTGTTTACTTTACGCAAAGTTCTTTTAGTGCAGTTGTCTGTTGCTTTGAGTTTACACTTTGGGTGAGATTCGCAACTTAATACCAGCGAGATGTTCTGGATAGATATCTCAAGGTGGATGATTAGTAGTAGATGCAGATGGATTTCGGTCTACTTGCCTTGGCGTACCGCCCATGCTTTTGAGCCTCTACCTTTCTTTGCAGCATAGTTAGCATTGGTTTGCGCACATAATCATGTCAATTGCCCAGCTGTAATTGGTTTGCCTCGCTTTGCTGTTTTATCGTCTTTTGGGAGAGAGACATCACTAGTGAACATCATGGGACCCCGGTCCATATTACCACCGCTGATCACACCTTCTATTTACTTCCTGTTTTTATTTCCTAGTTGCAGTCATAGCTATCATTATTATCTCTTGTGTTTGATCCTTTGTAAACAACAAGGCCGGAGGGATTGACAACCTCTCTGTACTCGTTGGGAGCAAAGTTATCTGTATCTGTGTGCAGGTCCCGTCAACCGCTAAGTTTCTGGCGCCGTTGACACCTACTTGTCGACCCTCGGAGTCTCACGGGATTCGATCCTTGGTATCTTTGCCAAGGGAAATTTGCCGCTATGCTACATCTCAACCTTCCACTTGGGGTAACCAACGAGGGGCGAGAAGCCATCAGTTATTGACCGGAGATGTGTCTCGATCATGTCTACATAGTTGTAAGTTCAATTTCCTCAGTCTGTTTGTCTTCATCCTATGTTATCCTGTGTTTACGCTTTCTGTACTCTGTGCTTGTCTTCATTTTATCATGATGACCATGCTTGTGTTCTGTTATGTTTACCTCTGAGTACTTATTCCGCTGCAAGTAGTTCTTCGTAAGGAATTCCCTCACCCGCAAATTCCTCAGTGAAGAATTCATAGAAATCGCCTATTCACCCCCCCCCCCCTCTAGTCGATATAACGCACTTTCAATTGGTATCAGAGCAAGGTACTCCCTTGTTCTGTGTGATTTTGGTTTAACCGTCTGGAGTTTTAGTTATGTTGACCACAGGAATGAAGACTGTGTCTTGCCCCATCTTTGACGGTCACGAGTATCCCAAGTGGAAGGCCATGCTAAAGAAGCATCTCATGGCGATGAACAGTGATCTGTGGACCGTCACTGATATTGGTCTTACCGATCTATGCAAGATGGCAGAAGTTGATGACATTCGCAAGTTCACCCTCCTCAACCTCACAGCGAAGGACGTCATCTGCTCCTGTTTGTCTCAAAATTAGTTTAGGAACATCATGCATCTCGATCATGCGAAGCTTATTTGGGACCGTCTCTCTGAGGTCTATGAAGGTCATCGAACTCGTGATGATCCCTGGTTTGAGGATTTCAAAGAATCTCTCAAGACGATGACTTTTGATCCAAAATCATCATCCTCTGCACCAAGTCTTATGGCAAAAAGTGCCAAGGTAACTGAATGCTACCTATCTGAGTCTAGTGATGATGAATCTGGTGATGAATTTGGACCCAGCTATGTCAAACTTGCTTCCCTTGCCAATAAACAACAAAAAGCTTTGGAAAAAGCTCATAATATGCTTAATGAGAGCAATGATATGTTGGGTGAAGAAATGGGTCGCACTAAAACCTTGACTGGAAATCTTCAGAGACTTCAGTCCAAGTATGATAACCTTCAAGGTCATCATAACACTCTCTTGTCTGATCATGAGAAGCTTTCCTATGAATTTCTTCAAAAGAAGCAAGATATTGAAAAGTTAAGAGTGAGTTAGGAAGATCTTCAGAAGGAGCGCGATTCATTACTTTCTCAACAAATCAGCGCTTCTCAGGAAGAATTCATTCCCCCATGCTTGAAATGCATTGAACGTGAAACTGCTAATTCTTCACCTCAATGTTCAAATGCTTCTAATGCTAAAAATTATTCAACTGTCTCTGCTATCACTAATTCCTCATCTGAGGACATTGCTAGTATCACTGACAATGCAGGGCTGAAGGAATTATACACGACAGGCATGTACAAAAGCCTCAAAGGGCATCAGACTCTTTGTGATGTGCTTAAAAAGCAGATCCTCAACAGGAACCCTAGGAAAGAGGGTATTGCCTTTGAGAGGAAACTTAATGCTGATGGTTCATATTGGAAGCCTGAGCAGTACTCGAAAACCTCATGGGTTGCTGCAAAGGGACCTCCAGTTGATCCATCCAATTTATCTGGCTTTACATGTGAATCTCCTCATTCTTCTGATGAGTCATTTGACTCCAACTATAAACTGTTCAAAAATCAGAATGGTGAAGTATTCGCTAGATATGTTGGAACTAACTGCAGGAATGGTCCCCCTATGAAGAAAATCTGGGTCCCTAAGAGGCACCTTGAAAATCTTCAAGTGAATGTCCTCATGACACCTCGTGTGAGGAATAGGAACCCCAGATCTAATTCTTCATATGGATCAAAATCTTTGGATGGATTCAAATCCTCATACGGACTAAATTCCTCATATGGATCAAATTCCTCAAAAGGATCAAAGTCCTCACATGAATATCATTGTGCTAATAACTCTGTTTCGCAGGGAAGAGCTAAGGGCTATGAATATGAGCATTATTCTTCTAACCATTATGTTCATAAGTCCTCAAAGAATTACTCTGCTTATTCATATGCTTATCCTAACTCCTCTTATGTGAAACGAAATGGGCTGGCTTCTATGCCACCTTTCTCGTATGGAGCTCGCAGAGTGATGAACTCTTTGCCACCCCTTCAGATGTGGGTGGTGAAGAAAAAGAACTAATCTCTTCTGCAGGGTCAGGTCTCCAGACGTGCTCAAACGTCTGAAGAATTTGTTGGAGACCTGAAAAGTGCCTGAAAGGACGCAAGCTAATCATGAAGAAATGAACTCTCATTTCTCACGTCCTCATACTGCTTTATCGGTTGCATTGCTTGGTGAAATTGATCTGATGATTTAATGTCATATTCTTCACTGATGAAGTATATGAGTTTGTAAGATGCACTAATTCATCTGCAGGATGATCAACCCAAAGCCTCTGAGTGGGTCCTCGCTAGTGGATGTACAAATCACACGACTGGTGATAAGAATCTCTTGATGGATGCTCCCTTATCACCATCTCATCTGAAGCATATCATCTTCGCTGACAAAGGCAAAAGTCAGGTATTGGGTCTAGGTAAGGTTGCGATCTCAAAGGACCGACACATGGACAAAGTCATGCTTGTCGAGTCCTTAGGATACAACCTCATGTCTGTCTCAATGCTTTGCGATCTTGATATGGTTGTAGTCTTCGGCAAGTATCGTTGTGTTGTGGTCTTGGAATCTGACAATTCCAAAGTCTTCGAAGGCTTTAGGAGACGAGACTTGTATATTGTTGATTTCTCTACAGGACCTCAACTAGTTGTGTGTCCACTTGCAAAAGCTTCAGAAGGCTGGCTATGGCATCGACGACTTGGTCATGCAGGCATGAGGAATTTGCACATGCTTGCAAAGAAGAAGCATGTCATTGGCATTGAGAATGTCAAATTCCTCAAAGATCATTTATGCGGAGCCTGTGAAGCTGGAAAGATGACCAAGGCCAAGCATCCAGTGAAGACTATCATGACTACTACTCGACCATTTGAATTGCTTCACATGGATCTCTTCGGTCCTAATCATTATTCTGCAGTTTTAAATGATGCTTCTGAATATGGCTTTGTTATTGTTGATGATTACTCCCGATACACATGGGTACACATTTTTACTTACAAACATGAAGTGCGGGAAATCTTCAAACGATTTTCCTCGAGGGCTTCAACCAACTCTGGTGTGAAGATCAAGCACATCAGAAGTGACAATGGAACCGTGTTCAAGAACTCTGGTCTCGATGACTATCTTGATGAACTTGGTATTACTCATGAGTTATCTGCTTCTTATACTCCTCAGCAGAATGGCATCATGGAGCGCAAGAATAGGACTCTTGCTGAGATGGATCGCACTATGCTTGATGAATACAAAATGCCTCATCGTTTCTGGATTGATGCAATCGATACTGCGTGCCACATCATCAACGGAGTATATCTTCACAAATTCTTCAAGAAGACTGCCTATGAACTCCTCACTGACAAGAAACCCAATGTGAGTTATTTCAAAGTCTTCGATGCTAAATGTTGGATTAGAGATCCTCATCACAACTCAAAATTTGCACCGAAAGCACATGAAGGGTTTATGCTTGGTTACGGAAAGGACTCGCACACCTACAGAGTCTTCAACAACATTCTTCACAAGGTTGTTGAAACTGTAGATGTGCGGTTCGATGAAACTAATGGCTCGCAAAGAGAGCACCTACCTACTGTGATAGATGAACCAGCACCTGAGGAAACTATCAAATTCAAGGCTACTGAGGATGTCATTCCTACCGAAGAATCTACTGAAGAATTCATTCCAGAACGTGAAGAACGTCGAGCTAATGCACCTAAAGAAAATGCTGAAGAAAATGGTGTTGAAGAAAATGCTGATCAAATTCCTCGATGACAACCAGCTCATCCTCGCGTTGCAAAAGAAGTGCAGATCGAGAAAACCATCGATGACATTGAAGCACCGGGTCCTCTCACACGCTCAAGAGCTTCACACTTATCTAACTTTTGTGGGCACTTTGCTTTTGTCTCTATCACAGAGCTCACTAAGGTAGATGAAGCATTTAAGGAGCCTGAGTGGATTCAAGCTATGCAAGAACAATTACATCAGTTCGAGCTCAACAACGTCTGGGAACTGGTCAATCGTCCAGATCCTCGCAAGCATAATATCATTGGCACAAAGTGGATCTACCGCAACAAGCAAGATGAAAATGGCCTTGTGGTAAGGAATAAGGCACGGCTTGTAGCCCAAGGCTACACACAGGTTGAAGGAATTGATTTTGATGGAACTTTTGCACCTGTTGCAAGACTTGAGGCTATTCGCATATTACTTGCTTATGCTAACCATCATGATATCACTCTATATCAAATGGATGTGAAAAGTGCATTTCTCAATGGTAAGCTTGAGGAAGAAGTATATGTTGCTCAACCCCCAGGTTTTGAAGATCCAAAGAATCCTGACAAAGTCTTCAGACTCAATAAGGCCCTCTATGGCCTCAAGCAGGCCCCTCGAGCGTGGTATGATACTTTGAAGGAATTCCTCATGAAGAAAGGCTTCAAACCCGGTTCACTTGATCCTACTCTTTTCACTAAATCCTATGATGGTGAATTATTTGTGTGCCAAATATATGTTGATGATATTATCTTTGGCTGTACTGACCAACGTTATAGTGATGAATTTGCCTATATGATGAGTGAAGAATATCAAATGTCTATGATGGGAGAGTTGAAATTCTTCCTAGGTCTCCAAATTCATCAACAACGCAATGGCGTATTCATATCTCAGGAGAAATACCTCAAGGATGTACTGAGCAAATTCGGCATGCAAGATTGCAAAGGCGTCAAAATTCCTATGCCCGCAAATGGCCATCTGTGCACTGATGAAAATGGTATTGACTTCAATCATAAGGTATACCGCTCCATGATTGGTTCTTTATTGTACTTATGTGCATCTAGGACAGATATAATGCTTAGTGTTTGCATGTGTGCCCGTTTTCAAGCTACACCGAAGGAATCACACCATAAGGTTGTGAAACATATTCTTCGATATCTAGCTCACACACCAACACTTGGATTATGGTACCCCAAGGGCTCGGCTTTTGATCTCATTGGATATTCAGACTCTGACTATGCTGGTGATCGTGTGGACCGCAAGTCAACATCTGGTACATGTCACTTCCTCGGAAGATCTTTGGTCTGTTGATCTTTGAAGAAACAGAACTATGTATCACTATCTACTGCTGAAACTGAGTATATTGTTGCTGGCTCTTGCTGTGCTCAATTGCTATGGATGAAGCAAACGCTCAAGGACTATGGCGTCAACGTGAAGAATGTGCCTCTCTTCTGTGACAATGAGAGTGCCATCAAGATTGCTCACAACCCAGTTCAGCACTCGAAGACAAAGCACATTCAGATTCGTCATCATTTTCTTCGTGATCATGTGTTGAAGGGCGACATTTTTATTGAGCATGTGAAGACTGAGAACAGCTAGCCGATATCTTCACAAAGCCCTTGGATGAGAAGAGATTTAGCAAGTTGCGGTGTGAGCTAAATATCTTAGAATCTTCGAATGTTCTTTGAAATTGGACACTCATCCTAACACTTATGCAAAATTGATGACTTAGATGTGCAACACATGAAGAAATGTTTTTCTTCAATCAATGAAGAATAACGCTCTAAGTGTGAAGAAATTAATGAAGAATTTGATTCTCAGAACCCTACGACAATTGTACGCGGTGTCTGAAATCATCATCCTTATACGGTGGGTCACTCCACCACCAAAGTTGAAAATCTTCAATTTGAGTTTTTCTGAAATTCCTCAGTTGTTCATATTCTTCAACTTTGCATTGTCTTCATCGTTTCCGTCTCTTTTCTTCATTGGCTATATATATATATATATACATACATATATATA
>LR738709.1:508424629-508479316 GCA_902687465.1 Secale cereale | reverse complement strand
ATAGGACTCCTCTTTTGTACTCCTGGGAGTATGTACTCCCATCCTCAATATACCTCATATACCCATTAATTATACCTCTTTATCATTCTCAATATACTTCATTACATATTCTAAGATACCCAATACGTGTTTTGTTGAAAAAATATCATCTGCTACGTACTTTTTGTAATATACCTTTTTCACGCACAAACACATCAGTATATACGTAAACATTTAAAAATATGTAGACTCGCATTAATTTTTTCATAAAAATCATTTTGGGGTATCTAATAATTATTAATGAAGTATATTAAAAATAATAAAGAGGTATAAAAGATTCATCTATATGGTATATGAGGAGCGGGAGTATGTACTCCCAGGAGTACACAACCATTTTCCTATATATATATATATATATATATATATATATATATATATATATATATATATATATATATATATATATATATATATATGAGTTTATGTCCTCTACAGCATTCACTTATTGCTATTTCTTCAAGTTGTTTTTTCTGCTAAGTGAATGTGATCGGACCATTCCCCCTATATGCTAAAGTCAACCCATTCCATTCAAAAATTCTTCAGATGTGTTCTATTTTAAACTTGTTCAAAATCTTCACTGTATCCTTGTCAGCTGAAGAATTTGCGAACGCAACGTTAAAACCTATCTTATCCAAAAAAATTGGTTTTGCCGCTCAAATCGTTCCGCATCCCACGACAATACTTATCTATTCACCCACGATCTCCACTTCTCAGTATGTGGGTGACACATGTCGAGCGAATGAGAAGGGTCAGGGGCACGTTTGTCCAAATTCTTCGGGCGAACGGTTATTCATCTCAGCTATAAATACCCCCTCCCCCTCCTCACTTCACTTTTTACTCCGCTCGTTCTCTCTCTCCCGCTCGAGCTTCTCTAACCCTAGCGCCGCCGCTACATCATCGTCGCCGGTGAGGAAGAGCTCACTACCTCGACCTCGTTGCCATCGTACTCGCGCCGGCCGCAGATTTCTTCACTCCGCCGCCGCCGTAGCTGTCTTCCTCAGCCAAGTTAGGGCGTGGAAGATCTGCACAGACGAACTTCACTTCTCCACCTCACAGTTCGTCGTGTTCTTCATCCACGGTAATTAAAAGTTACTTTTACTGCCCTCTTTGATTTGAATGTTTTCTACAAAAATTATCAAAGGTGTTTTTCTTCAAATCTTTACACACGAAACACCTCACATGTCATCTATTCTTGATTCGATTTCTCTAAGCTATGTTTTTCTTCAAGATTCCTCAATTGTGTGGATTTTCAATCTATACAGCTCTAGAACCTAAGACAAAGAACGCTTAGTCAAATTCTTCAAGGCTTATCCGGTCAAATTCCTCAAACTTGTTCTTTTTACAAAACCTTCTGAGAACGCATACGACCTCTCCAAATTCCTCGCAACAATACTTTGTTCACAGGTACTCGTGTCCGCTGCTGAATCACTAGGTTCTCATCAACTTAACTCATTTGCAGCGTTCCTCAAAGAAAAGTTGCATACTTCTTCAGAGAATTAAATTTTTCAAATTTCTCGTCTAAAGAAAATGGTTGATGGAAAGAAGCCACAGAAGGGAGGAAAGAGGCCTGAGGTCAATACTGCTTTCGAAATACCTAAAGACATATATGCTGACTATTGCACTCCTGATGAGGCAAAGTACGGAAAAGAGGACAAGAATCAGCGCAAGGTGCGCATACAAAGAATAGAGAGGAGATGGGCAAGAGAGTGGATGGAGTACATGTATGTAACTCCCAAGTACATGAAGAAATTCGCACTCAATCCTCCCTGTCCAAGACCTCCATTGGCACATGGCCAAGTTGCTGATCCCACTAGCCTCAAGCGCGGTGAGGATTATCCTGAAGAATGGGCCAAGCGACAGGCCAAGTTGGCCAAACAAGCAAAATAAGCAGTGAGGAAATTCAACGAAGACTCTGCTGCCGCTGCCTCTGCTGAGGCCTCTGCTTCCAAGCCAAAGAAGGCCATGGCAAAGAAGCCTGCTCACAAGCCAAGTGCTTCACCTGCAATGCCCTCACGGCCCAGTTCCTCGGCAATGCCCTCTCGGCCAGATTCCTCAAAGCCCTCACGGCAAATTCCTCAAACTTATCCAGCTCCTCCTAAGTCCTCAGCTCCTCCGCCAAAGTCTTGAGATGCTCCAGCAAAATCATCTGCACCAGTGCATCTTGCCACATGTCAAAGGACTGCAGGCATATCCATTGCCTCAGGAGCCTCTGCAAGTTCCTCAGCTGCTCCAAGTTCATCAGCGATACCAAGTTCCTCAGTTGGTCCCTCTTTGCTGAAGAAAAAGACCACTGCTGGACGAGGTTCTCGCCCAAGTCCTCACAAGAAACAAGTTGCTTTCCAAGTGCCATCTGATGACGAAGCTGATGATGAAGAACTTGTTCAAAACATCAGAGACATGCAAGAAAGGGCCACTAGAGCCAAAGGAAGCGAAGTGCCACTGCTTTTGGATCCAAAAGTGATCCTTGACTTTATTGATCTCTGGCATCAGGATCCCAACACTCCTATGTCTGACTTCAACCTGACTCCTGGCCAAAGTCACATGCTAACCGCCTTCATAGGCAAAGAAAAATGGAAATTTGAAAAGGCCAGGCAGACAAAGAAAGCGCAGTACAAGAAGGAGCGCTTCCTGAAGAAGAATGTTGTCAACATTACAACTGAAGAACTTGTAAAGCTTTAAGGTGAAATCAAAACCCTCAGTGATGAATTCGACGCATATCGCGCAGACTGGATGGGCGCCAAAGTCAGATTTGTGAATTTGACTAAAGATTTTTCTTCAAGTGCTGCTCGTCAAACGCACATTGAAATTCCTCAGGCTGAAGCATCTGCTCAGTCTACTGAAGGACATGCCAGCACCGCTGAAGAACATCAGGCTGCTAAAGAAAATACCAGGGCTGATGACTGCATTCCAGCCACTGAAGAAATTGCCACAGCAACCTCTAGTGTTGCGCCTGAAGAAAATGTCAGGCCAGCTGAAGCTCCAAAGGATGTGCCTGAAGAACATGAAGAAGTCAGGGCAACTGCAATAGTTGTGCTTGAAGAAATTCAACCAGATTCCTCTGCTCCTCCTGCGCCTACTCCAACTCCAACCCTTCCATTTGCATCAGATGTGAAGAAGACCAAGGCTCCAGAGCGTGCAGCTGTGAAGAAAAGGAAGGCATCAACTTCATCAGATTCTTCAGCTCCGAAGAAGATGAAGCCTTTGGCAAGCTCGGCTGACAACCCAATCGATGACGTTCCCATTTCATCCATGACATCAAAGGAACTTATTCCGTTTGATGAAGAATATGTGATTCTCAGTGAATTAGATGCAGATATTCCCTCTTCTGCTTCCTCAAAGCGGACGGATGAAGAAATTGAAGGGGATGCAATCCCTTCAACCCCAATCATCTCCTCGCCTATGCCTCAGTTCACTGCTGAAGAGGCCGGCGTTGAAGAATTGGAAGAACAGGACTCGGACGTGGACATTGGGAGTGCTACTCCTTTGATGAATGATGAATTTTGGGATAGTCAGCATCCCAACTCCCCTCTGTTCACGCCGCTACAACAAATTCCCCAGTCCCCAGCACAAACTATTCCATTGGGATCTGAAGAAACTCATCCCATACAATCTGTCTATGAAGACATTCCAGCCACTAGTGCTGAAAAAACTATTGCTACTACTGAATCTATGAAGACTGCCACTGAAGAGGAACCAGTAATTCCTCAGCCTGAAGAACCTGAGATTGCGAATCCAGAGGTTGTGATGCAATTGACTGACACTCCTCAACCCAAACCCATGGGTCCATTCTCACGAAAGCAAACTTTCAAGAAGGCTGATTTCTTCAGCTAGCACGTATTCTTCACTGACTACAACCCTTATGACTTTGCTCGCATTAGGAAGAGGCGTTTCTGGACTACCAGCCAGGCAAATTTCTATTCCTCGGTGCTATTCAACAAAGACAAAGTCTTCGATCATGCACACATTCCTCACGTGGATATGGAATCTCTACCATCCTTCGTGCCAGTCCTCAGTGTTCTTCACGATGCTGGACTGTTGGGTTTCTGCACTGATATCTGTGATTGGAATGAAGAACTTATTCTTCAATTCTATGCAACGCTGCACATCACCGGAAATTATGAAGATGTGAATTCATGGGTGCTGGACTGGATGTCCAAAAACACTCACTACAAGGCACCAGCTTCTGAATTACTTCAAGCTTTGCCTCTCAGTCCTCCCACTGAAGTAGCTCATTGCATGTATGAAGAAACTGAACTTATTGATCACTACATGCAAGTGCTGATGAAGCCTTTGAAGCCAGGTCGAGCCCCAAGGACCAAATTCCTCGTGAAGGAATTGTCGTTCCTGCCTCAAACTGTCTATCGCATTTTGACAAAGACATTGAGTCCAATCAAGGGCCACGACTCAAATGATGAAGAAGTCGTTGGCATAAGGAAGAATATGCTGTTCAACATCATCCATGGCGTCCCCGTCAACTTCCATGATTTCTTCATGAGGACTATGGCAAATGTTGCACTGTCCCCTTTCAGCCTGAAGCCGTATGCTCCGTGGATTATGAGATTCATCAGGACAAGGTCTTCAGTGAACTACAAAGCTGAGACTCTAAATCATTGCAGCTACTTGCCCCCGATTGAAGTCCTCAAATGGACATTTTCCTCAGCTGATGACAAGGGCAAGGCCACTATTGTCTTTGATGAAGGCATTCGTCCATTGGATGGTCAATTTCGCAAGGCTGCATCCTACTCCACCAATGATGACTCTGCCACTCATGACTCTGCCGCCAATGCTCCCAAGCAAAATCCTCAAGGCACAACTCCCAGGGTGATGACTGATTGTGAGCTTCTCCTCAGTCTTCATCAGAAGGTTGATCGCAACCACAAATGGGTCAAGCGTCAGTTTGGTTCAATTCTTCACAACATGACCTCTACACACAATGCAGTGAAGAAAACCCACTACTACCTCCATGAAACCCTCAACCGCACCTGGGTTGTTCTGTCTCATCTGTATGGCGAAGAAGATCTGAAGAAAATGGGTCTCAAGGATGACTTTGACTGGTCTGCTCCTCCTCAGTTTCGATCATTTTGGTCATTCGATGACAAAGGGGGAGAAATTTGAGTTAGTCTTCAAGCGAGTCTACTTATATGGGCATTTTTTTTGCTAAGTTACAACTCTCGTTCTTCTGATGACTTTGTTGGATCGAGTTGTAAACTTAAACTCTATGGTGACCTGATACTTTTGTTGTGGTGTTTTTGCATTCTTATTCCTCATTAATATTTATGCACGCATGCTGAATTACATCAGTCGCCATATTTCATCATGCATTTCAAATTCTTCATAATCATATGTCAAATGCGTGTATGAATTACAAGATATAGGGGGAGATCTCCATGATTCTACTCTTCAAGTGTGCATTGCTTCAAAAGCAAATTCCTCACTACGCACATCTTCAGGGGGAGTTCTACAATATCTTGCAATCAAATTCCTCAATATCAGTATTTACACTTCATATGTTTATCCCCGTTGAAAACTTAACCTATACTGTCATCAATCACCAAAAAGGGGGAGATTGTAAGTGCATCTAGTGCCCCTTAGTGTATTACAGAATGAGTAAATAGACTTTCCGGTAACGAGATTGAACTAGGTATGATAATACCGACAATCGAATCCCGGGCAAGTAACATACCATTGACAAAGGGAACAACGTATGTTGTTATGCGGTTTGACCGATAAAGATCTTCGTAGAATATGTAGGAGACAATATGAGCATCCAGGTTCCGCTGTTGGTTATTGACCGAAGATGTGTCTCGATCATGTCTACATAGTTGTAAGTGCATCTAGTGCCCCTTAGTGATTTTGGTGTATTGAAGACTTATAGGTTAAGGGACTAATGTGTTTATGAGTGTACACAGGTCTATAAGTCTATGAGGAGTTTGATATTTACAGAGAAAGTCGACCCCTAAAAATGAAGTTCTTCAACTGAAGACTTTGGATTTCTGAAGACTTTGAAAGTGAAGAAATTGGTGTAACCTTGAAGACTTGGTATTCATTTGTGGAACATGAAGCATGAAGACTTTTGTTTTTGTAGTTTCATTTTCTCTTTCTTGAGTCATAGGAAACACCGTACTGTTAAAGGGGGTCGAGGAAATACTAAAGAAAAATTTCCATGTGATGCTCAACTCAAAATCCTACACCTACCAATCCCTTTGAGTGAAGCCATTGGAAATCTCATACAGTTCAGTCATATTCTTCAGTGACAGAGACGAAGTTCTTCTAGTCTCTGAGGAATTTGTTCTGACTAAGGAGTTAGGAATTTGCCGGTGCGGATTACCTACACGGTGAGGAACATGATAGCCCTGAGGAATTTGATACTCAAATTTCCGACCGTTGTTGTGCTACGCGCCAGCTGTCCCAAAATATCTACCTACCTAACGGTCATATCATTAAGGGCATTTATGTCTTATCATGTCGGGCTACTCCCTAGGCTATAAATAGCCACCCCCTACAACCACTAGCTGGTTGGCTGCTCCGAGAGAACTGACACTTGTCATAAGAGCAACCCATCCTCCGAGGACTTTGAGCAAAAATCATCAAGTGATGAAAAACCCAAAACCAAACCCAAACACCTACAAACCCAAAAGTGATTGAGCATCATTGAAGAGATTGATCATGCGTGGATCCGATGCTTATTACCTTTGAAGACTGTGCTTCTTCCAGACGGTTAGGCGTCATGGTCTAGAGCATCCAAGAGGAATTGTGGATTACCGAGTGACCGAGTCTGTGAAGGTTCGGAAGTCACCTGAAGACTTACCACGAGTGATTGGGCGAGGTCTGTGTGACCTTAGCTCAAGGGGAATACAGTGAGGACTTGGTGTCTTGGACTATGTGTCCAGGACTGTGTGTCATCGGGTTTAAATACCTAGCCGCCCTAACCAGATGTACAACTGAGACAACAGTTGGAACTGGTCTAACAAATCATTGTCTTCACCAAGCTTACTGGTTCTATTTCCTCAACTCTTTCATTTCCTCATATCTGTGTTGTGTGCGTGTTCATATCTATTTGAAGACTTTGACTGAAGACTTTCTCAATTTCCTCAGTTCAATTTCTTTAGTCTGTTTGTCTTCATCCTGTGTTATCATGTGTTTACGCTTTCTGTACTCTGTCCTTGTCTTCATTTCATCATGATGACCATGCTTGTGTTCTATTATGTTTACCTCTGAGTACTTATTCCGCTCCAAGTAGTTATTCGCTAAGGAATTCCCTCACCCGCAAATTCCTCAGTGAAGAATTCATAAAAATCGCCTATTCACCCCCCTCTAGTCGATATAACGCACTTTCAGTAGTTCTCGAACCCGTAGAGTCTGCACGCTTAACGTTCGATGACAATTTGTATTATGGGTTATGTGTTTTTTATGACCGAAGATTGTTCGGAGTCCCAAATGAGATCACGAACATGATGAGGAGGCTCTAAATGGTCAAGACATAAAGAATGATATATTGGACGATATTATTTGGACACCGGATGAGTTCCAGGGGTCACCGGCTAAATATCGGAGTGCCATAAGGGTTATTGGAACCACCGGGGAAGTAATGGGAGAGAGGGTGATGACCCACAAGTGTAGGGGATCTATCGTAGTCCATTCGATAAGTAAGAGTGTCGAACCCAACGAGGAGCAGAAGGAAATGATAGGCCGTTTTCAGTAAGGTATTTTCTGCAAGCACTGAAATTATCGATAACAGATGGTTTTGTGATAAGGTAATTGGTAGCAAGTAACAAATAGTAAAAGTAAATAAGGTGCAGCAAGATGGCCCAATCCTTTTTGTAGCAAATGACAAGCCTGGACAAACTCTTATATGAAGTAAAATGCTCCCGAGGACACATGGGAATTATCGTCAAGCTAGTTTTCATCACGTTCATATGATTCGCGTTCGGTACTTTGATAATTTGGTATGTGGGTGGACCGGTGCTTGGGTGTTGTTCTTACTTGGACAAGCCTCCCACTTATGATTAACCTCTATTGCAAGCATCCGCAACAACAAAAGAAGTATTAAGGTAAACCTAACCATAGCATGAAACAAGTGGATCCAAATCAGGCCCTTACGAAGCAACGCATAAACTAGGGTTTAAGCTTTTGTCACTCTAGCAACCTATCATCTACTTATTACTTCCCAATGCCTTCCTATAGGCCCAACCAATGGTGAAGTGTCATGTAGTCGATGTTCACATGACACCACTAGAGGAGAGACAACATACATCTCATCAAAATATCGAACGAATACCAAATTCACATGACTACTTATAGCAAGACTTCTCCCATGTCCTCAGGAACAAAAGTAACTACTCACAAGACATAATATTGTTCATGATCATAGGGGTATTAATATGCATAATGGATCTGAACATATGATCTTCCACCAAATAAACCAACTAGCATCAACTACAAGGAGTAATCAACACTACTAGCAACCCATAGGTACGAATCTGAGGTTTGGGTACAAAGATTGGATACAAGAGATGAACTAGGGTTTGAGAGGAGATGGTGCTGGTGAATATGTTGATGAAGATAACCCTCCCCAAGATTGGAGAGTTGTTGGTGATGACGGCGGTGATGATTTCCCCCTCCCAGAGGGAAGTATCCCCGGTAGAACAGCTCTGCCGGAGCCCTAGATTGGTTTCCGCCAAGGTTCCGCCTTGAGACGGCCGCGTCTGATCCCGAAAGCCTCCTTATGATTTTTTTTCCAGGTCAAAACACTTCATATAGGAGAAGATGGGCATTGGGGGGTCACCGAGTGGCCCACGAGGCAGGGGCCACGCCCAGAGGGGGGGCGCCCCCCACCCTCGTGGACAGGTGGTGGCCCCCCTGGCACATCTCTTTCGCCAGATATTTTTTATATTTTCTGAAACGGTGTCTTGTGGAGTTTCGGAGCTTTTTGAGTTGTGCAGAATAGGTTTCCAATGTTTGCTCCTTTTCCAGCCCAGAATTCCAGCTGTCGGCATTCTCCCTCTTCATGTAAACCTTGTAAAATAAGAGAGAAAAGGCATAAGTATTGTGATATAACGTGTAATAACAGCCCATAGTGCAATAAATATTAACATAAAAGCATGATGCAAAATGGACGTATCAACTCCCCCAAGCTTAGACCTCGCTTGTCCTCAAGCGAAAGCCGATATCAAAAAATATGTCCACATGTTTGGAGATAGAGGTGTCGATAAAAATAAAATACGGACATGAGGGCATCATGATCATTCTTATAACAGCAACACACATATATTGTCATATGATTCTTATGCTAAAGTAACAATTCATTCACAATCTCAAGTATGAATCAGAAACTTCATTGAAAACCAACAAACTATGATCTCAGACATTCAAGCAATTGCAATTTATCGTAACATCGGAAAAGGTCAACATAAGAGCTTTTCAGCAAGCCCACATACTCAAGTATCATATAGTCTTTTGCTCACACTCACGCAATACTTATGGGTATGGAGTTTTACTCGGACACAGAGAAAGATAGGGGCTTATGGTATTGCCTCCCAACCTTTTATCTCAAGGGTAATGTCAACAGTAATAGACCATGATAACTTACATCCAAGTGGGTATATATGTTAGGATCTTTCCAACACAATGTGCTTGCCAAAGGATAAAATGTAAAAAGGAAAGGTGATTTTCACCTTGACTCTTATAAGGCAAGAATAATAGATAGGCCCTTCGCAGAGGGAAGCAGAGATTGTCATGTGCTTTTATGGTTGGATGCACAAAGTCTTAGCGTAAAAGAACATCACTTTATATTGCCACTTGTGATAAGGACCTTTATTATGTAGTCCGTCGCTTTTATTACTTCCATATCACAAGATCATATAAAGCTTATTTCCTACACACTAATAAATCATACATATTTTAGAGAGTTTGCAAACATGAAAGCTTACTTGAAGGATCTTACTCAATCCATAGGTAGGTATGGTGGACTCTCATGGCAAAACTGGGTTTAAGGATGTATGGAAGCACAAGTAGTATCTCTACTTAGTGCAAGGAGTTTTGGCTAGCATGAGGGGGGAAAGGCAAGCTCAACATGTTGGATGATCCATGACAATATACTTTATTTCGAATATAAGAAAACATAACCCATTATGTTGTCTTCCTTGTCCAATGATAACCCTCAACCGTAAGGATCGAGATAGTCTTCGCGGGTAAGAATAACCCAATTTATTGATTCGACACACGGGGAGCCAAAGAGTATTTATAAGCTTTGACAGTTGAGTTGTCAATTCAACCGCACCTGAAATATACTTACTTGCAACAAAAGATAAGTGGTAACAGTGATATGATAGTGATGATAATAATAGTAAAAGTAAACAGCAAAAGTAAATAGCAGTAGTAAACACAAAAGTAGCAACTAGTGACAAGCAGGGTTTAAAACACTGTAGGCTAGGGAGATGGATGGTTGGGCGCTGCATGGATGAGATAGATTCTAACTTGGGGCACGGCACACGGAAAAGTAATGATCATCTAGGAAAATATCAAACATTAGGCATGTATCCCGTAGGTAGTTGTACGTGCTTGCAATAAGAACTTGCACAACATCTTTTGTCCTACCATCCCGCTACGAACGGGGCCAAAAGGAACTTATGGATATTAAGGTGCTCCTGTCAAAGAGCACCGGAACAAAGCAATGAACTCAATGGATACATGTAATCCTCAAACTACGGACCATCCCCTTTGGTGTCCCAAGCTGTCACTTTTGGGATCGCCAGTTCCGAACCGTAACAGGTGCAAACAACTCATAGATAGGATCACGAACACAAATATATTCATACAAACAAATATGGTTCAGATCTGAAATCATGGCACTCGGGCCCTAAGTGTCAAGCATTAAGAATAACAAGTTGAAGCAAAGATGATAAACACCATAGTAGATGATAGGCAACATGCCCCCAATGATCTGATAAACTATTACATGATCTAACTCATCCAATCCCTACCATCCCCTTCGCCTACAGCAGGGGAATTACTCACACATGAAAGGGGAAGTCATGGAGGGATGATGGAGTGGTGATGATGATGACGATGGCGACGATCTCCCCTCTCCGGAGGCCAAATCAGCCTCCAGATTAGCCCTCCCGAGGAAGAACAGAGGGTGGCGGCGGCTCCGCGACGGAAAACTGCGAAAGAACTTCTGATCTGGGGTTTCTGCGTCGGGAGTAAAAATACGAGGTAAAGTAGGGCACCAGGGGGTGTGGGCCCCACCCAGGCGACCCCCCGGCACGGCCCAGGGGGGCGCGCCCACAGGGCGCCTGGGCACCCCCTGGCCCCCCTCTGGCCCCACTTCTGGCTCCTGGTTCCTTCGGGTGCGTGGATTTTCTGTGATTTTTTGTGGATTTTTCTGAGATACTTAAAAATCCGTTTTCCTGCACACAAATAAACCATACAGGCAGCTCTGCTGAAAACAGCGTCAGTCCGGGTTAGTTTAGTCCAAATCATGCAAGAATGAGGTCAAAACAATATCAAAAGTGTTTGGAAAAGTAGATACGTTTGAGACGTATCAACTCCCCCAAGCTTAGCATATTGCTTGTCCTCAAGCAATTCAGTTCAACGAACTGGACGCGACAAAGAAAACTTTGACAAACTCTTTTGCTTCATTAGATGTATATAAGCATGTACTACGAAAAGAGTTTAGCAAGTATTGAAACAGTACTTATGAGGACAATGCAAGGAGCAATCCTTCTTTCAAGTGACCAGTCACAAATACTTAAAAGTAAATAATATATTACTGAAAATCAAGACAAGATTACATTGCACATAGCTTGAGCATATTAGGGTGGTATCTCGCTAGCCTCCATGAGTGAAGCAAAACATAAATGCAGAGACTCCTCCAGAGTTTTAAAGGAGACTAGAACTAAGAATTTCAGAATAAATCATATCACAAGTATGCAGAAGACAATGTAATACTTTGGGACAATGCACATTACACTCAGAATGACAATTATGCTCTCCTAGTTGGTGCTTTGAAGAAAGAAGGTGAAGACTCTCGAACCGTGGCTTTTGTTGGCAAAGTTGAAAACCCGTGATCGGAAACAAAAACTAAACATGTACCAGAGCTCTTGGTTTTAAAAACAGAAGTAAACACGTTTTTGAGAGGTGCATATTTCGTCAACGAATGCTAGCAGATAACTCAATCACTTCTTAAGCTGGACAAGTCTCGAGGAACGGCTCCCGCATGAGGACGATCACATCCTCTTAATCTCCTTTGTTTATCACTGCCAAAGTTTTCTGATTTCTCATGAACAAAGCGTGAAGGAGGGTTTGTTTGTTATATTATCTTTTCTGAGCCGGGCGCACTCTATGCCAGTTCCTTTTCATATTAGGGGTTTGCACATTATACATGCAATCCAGGGGTGAAACTTGTCCAACTTAAAAAGATCATGAATTAACTACTACTTCCTCATGAGCTAAAACATAGGCACAAAAAGGGAAATGCTTTTGATTAATTTCGAGATGGTACACGAAAGTCTTCGTTAGGAATGGCAGGTAAATACCATGTATAGGAAGGTATAGTGGACTCATATGGCATAACTGGTTTTAAGGATTTGGATGCACAAGCAGTCAGTCCGCTTAGTACAGGTGGAGGTTTAGCAAAAGACTGGGAAGCGACCAACTAGAGAGCAATAGCGGTCATAATCATGCAGAGCGACAAAGCAACATTGAATCGGGCATGAAAGTGATATAACTATTCTAAAACTCAAAGATCATCAAGGCAGAGTAGACTTTTTAGTCTTAAACATGTGTAAGCATGTGCCAAGTCAATCCAAAAATTCTCTAAAGGGAAATACCACCTTAGTATACCAGACTATGAACAGTGCAATGCATGTAGATCATTTCAATAACACATTATATACTCTAGTTATTCGGGACTAGCCACAAGGAAAGCATGAACCACTGGATGAGCATTGTAAACATAGCACTATGTCGCTACAAGCTGGTCTCTAGATCATGAGTACAGGCATATGTACAAAAGTAGAAACAAAAAGAGTTCATACCGGTCTTCCTTGTTGCTCCCCTTCAGTCGATCTTCGTCATTACTGCTTGTCACTTGCACGATCGAACGTAGGAAATGTAATTAAATGCCATCACGGACTCGAGCTGATCTCTGAAAACAAAGCAAACTAAAGAGAGAAGGAAATCTTTTTGGTTTTTTCAAAAGTTGAATAAAAGCAAAAGAAAGAGAAAATCTTTTTGTTGTTTTTGCAAAGAGAGAAACAAAGAAGAACGGGCAAAAACTTCGAAAAGATCAAAGCGAATAAAACGGATAATACAATGGAAAAGTGAGAAGGGCACGTACTCCCCCAAGCTTAGGCTTTTGGCCTAAGTTGGTAGCAGCTACTGCCCCCAGGAGCCTCCTGCTCCAGGGGTATGGTGGTGAGTCCAAGGGTCGTAGAAGGATGCTGGCGCGTACACCGAACTCCTCGGAGTCTCCCACGAGGAAGGTTCCGAACGCCAAACAGAGGAAGACCCTTCACCAAACTCGGTGGCGGTCTCTTCCTGAAAATGTGGTATCTCACCGTGCCTCTCCTCGTCGGGCACAACCCCCTCCATGGGGTTATGAAACTGATGCTGGACCATGAACTCATCGAACTGAACAACATCAAAGGACCATCCGTTCATGCGGGAAAAATCAAACAAAAGAGGTGCAGGTAGACGGATCTCGCGTTCCGCGGTAGTTCCGAAACGCAAGATATAAACAAGATTATCAAGCTCAGAACCCATGGTAACAAACTTATGCCTTTTCATAGCAGCAAGATCAAAGCTTAAATAAGTAAAAGGAGTATCATCAGGGTGTGGGGTGCCCCCAAGATGCTCTAAGATAAGTGTGGCATAAACGCCACCATATAAGTCCCCCTTGTTACCGTTCATAGCAAGGCGTCGAGCAATTAAGGTACCCAGATTATAATCAGACCTCCCTGAGAGGGCTGCTGCCAGGATAGCAATATCCGGAGCAGAAATGCTGCTCGTGTTGTCACGAGCTAACACCCCTCTGGCAATATAATATGCAAAATACCTGAGGTGAGGGAATAAGATGCTGGAGATCTTCGACCGATGAATATCCCTCGTACCCATGCTGCAGAGAGAGTTGATGACGGTTTTCAGCTCGGAGGGCTGAGTGGCCATCCTAGCCGTCCTCCCAACGTTCGGCACACCTATTATTTCACAAAAATTTACCAAAGTCATGGTGATAAGATCATTATAAATTTTAAACTCAATAGCACCTGAATCAGGGTTATATCTAAAACTGTTAATGAAACTGGAGGTGAGTTTTTGATACTGAGTAACACGGCTTGTGACGAGCCGTGTCAAACCTGCATTAGCACAAAGATTATGAAACTCATCCTTGATTCCCGCAGCTTCCATGAATTCATCACATGGAAATGTCATCGCACGTGCTGGACTTGTGTCTTCCAACAACTCCAGGGGCACATGATCTTCATTATAGCTCACCCTAGCAGTCGATGGTGAAGCTGCGGCTCTAGTAACTCGATCGGAGTGTGCGGGCCTCCTCTTCTCAAGCCACCCTTTTGCCCTTCCTAACAAACACATTTCTGAATTTTTTTACAATTTACAAAAACGAGGATTAAAACAAAGTGAGCTAAGGCAAACTACTCAACTCACTTGCCCAAGGCATAAACTTGCATCAAAATTGGGAAAATAACTTTCTACACATGCATGCAAGCTCATCTCTACAGCACCAAGAACTACTAAATACTCACAAATGAGGCCACCAATCAAAAATCTAATTGGAGGGGTGGAGGAGTCACATACCAGGGAGTATTCGCTCAAAATTTCAGCTCAAATGAGGGGCTGTAGAGAGAGATCGAAGAATCGCCTCCAAGAACAGCAAGAACACAAGAACAAGACCAGAACTCGAGTTTTTGGAGAAAGAGAGAAAGGGAGGAAGAAGACATACCTGGAGGGGGGCCATGTGGGCCCCAGGCGCCCTATGGGCGCGGTCAGGGGCTGGGCCGCGCCAGCTGGCCGCCTGGGCCACTGGTGGCCCCTCCTGGCTGGCCCCAGGACTTTCTGGGTCTCTCCCGACGTGGAAATTTTTATTATAATTTTTCTGGAATTTTTCTGAAAACTTCACTGTTGAAATTTTTTCGAAGTTCAAAAAGCTGCGAAACTCTCTGAAAACTTGAAGCAGTTAGTAGTATTGTGAAGCTTCAAAAACATAAATACTTGGTACAGCAAGTAGGACAAAACTAAAAACAAATGAAAACATAACAAGCTCAACTTTTTATCCATATAAAACATGTTCACTGGTAAGGTTGGTCAAGTCTTACCAACAAACAAGCGATATATAGAGCAAAAAGTCTCACCTCTTACGAAGTAATCACTGAACCTTTACTTTGATGGACATTGTCCCCACCATGATAGTTTTGTATTTGTGAGGCACATGTAGTGGACAGTCCCATTCTCCAATTTTCACGGTCTCGATATTCTCTATAGAGTTGAGGGCATGCCTCCTGTCGGTCTTCTTTGGAAAATATACCGTGTGTTCTTTATCATTCACATGGAAAGTAACCTTCCCTTTATTGCAATCAATAATAGCACCTGCGGTGTTAAGAAAAGGTCTACCAAGAATAATGGACATGCTCCCATCCTCGGGCATGTCAAGCACAACAAAATCAGTAAGAATCAAACAATTAGCAACTTCTACGGGAACATCCTCACAAACACCTATCGGAACAGCGGTTGACTTGTCAGCCATCTAAAGGGAGATATCTGTAGGAATTAGTTTCTCTAAACAAAGCCTCTCGTAAAGAGAGAGAGGCATAACACTCACTCCTGCTCCAAGATCACATAAAGCAGTTTTGACATAATTATTCTTTATGGAGCAAGGAATGGTGGGTATACCTGGATCACCGAGCTTCTCAGGAATCTTGCCACTGAAAGAGTAGTTAGCAAGCATAGTAGATATTGCATCATTAGGAACTTTTCTTTTATTAGTGACAATATCTTTCATATATTTTGAATAAGGAAGTAACTTAATAGCATCAGTCAAAGGGATTTGAAGAAAAAGAGGTTTAATCCACTCACAAAACTTATTATAATGCTCTTCTTCTTTAGATTTGATGGACTTACCTGGAAAGGGCATGGGTTTTTGTACCCATGGTTCTCTTTCCTTCCCATGTTTTCTTGCGATGAAGTCTTCTTTAGTGTACCTCTTACGTTTGTCAGGTGCTTCTTCTTCTCGAACTTCAGGCGGATCATTCTTCTCATTATCCTTACCTTCAGGTTCAGCACTGTCTTCAGTCTCAGCATCGGAGATAGATACACTGTTGGGATCAACAGCTGGTTCTTCATCTGCAATAGGATCATTAGAATTGTCAGTCTCCTTATGTTTCTTCTTTTTCTTTGGAGAGCCAACAATTTCTTCTTCCTGCATTTGAGAATCCTGCTCGATTCTCTTCGGATGCCCCTCTGGATAAAGAGGATCTTGAGTGCTAGTTCCTCCTCGGGTCTTAATCCCGAAAGCCTGCAAATTATCTTGTTTGGCATTGTTAGCAAGCAAATCTCTTTGCACATTAGAAATTTGATCAAGCTGAGTCTGAACCATATGAAAATGCTTCACAAGACATTGAACATCATTAACTGTTCTATCTAAAACATCAAGCAGTCTTTTGATAGCAAGGGAATTATCATGCAACTGACTTTCTATCCTCTCATTAAAATGATTCTGTTTCATAATAAAATTATCAAACTCATCTAAACATTGATCAGGAGGCTTACCATGAGGGATGTCACTTGCGTTGAAATCTAAAAGAGAGTGTACCTCTACCATAGGAGGGTGAGTGGTAGGCTCACACAGCTTCTCAATAGGGGGTAGATTATTTACGTCTTCAGCTTTAATACCTTTCCCTTTAATAGACTTCTTTGCTTCTCGCATATCCTCAGGGCTTAGAACAAACATGCCCCTCTTCTTTGTTGGTGGAGGTGGTTTAGGGACGGACCAATCTTCATGGTTTTTGGCAATCCTGCCCATCAGATCTTCTGCATCGTCCGGTGTTCTTTTCCTGAAAACACAACCAGCACAACTGTCCAAATAGGACCTGGATTCATCAGTTAGACCAGCATAGAATATATCGATTAATTCATTCTTAGGGATTTCATGTCCTGGTCTAGCCCGAATCAGACCGCAGTACCTCCCCCAAGCTTTAGGGAGGGACTCATCCTGCAACTGTTTAAAGTTATAAATTCTTTGTAAAGCAGCATGTTGCATGTGAGCAGGAAAGTACTTATCAACAAAAGAGTGAGCTAAGTCTTGCAGACTCTTAATGGAACCACATGGGAGTGAATCATACCATGCTTTAGCACCTTCCTTCAACGAGAAAGGAAGAAGCTTGGTCACATAAAAGTATCGTATCTTTTCATCTGTGGTAAACAGGCTACCCAACTCACCGAGTTTAGTCAGGTGTGCAATAGCATCATCATTTTCTCTGCCATAAAATGGGTCAGCTTCAACCATAGGTATAAGTGAAAGATCAACAGACAAATTATAATCAGGATCATCAATGCATATAGGAGATGTAGCAAATTCAGGATTAGGAACGGTTTTGTTCTTCAAAGAGTGTTTTTCAAACAGTTTCTTAATAGCTTCAGGGTCAGAGCCAGAAAACTCTGTCAGTTCCCTGCATAAATCTTCATCTAATATATAGTAATCATCATCAAGGAGACTCTCCTTGAGTTTACTCAAATCAGGATAATCATAAGTTTCACCAATAGGGTAGCGTGTAACAGGGAGTTCAATTCCAGATTTTTTTGCAGCAGCAGCAATTTGTTTCTCAAGAGCATAACCAAGCGAACTAATATCATCAAAAGTAGTAGAAGCATCATCAAGAGTATCGGACATAGTAACAGATTTAGTAGGAGCATCATGTGGTGGTGGTGAGGCAAACTTACTCATAACGGAAGGTGAATCAAGTGTAGCACTAGTGCTCACAGCAGTACCTCTTCTTGTAATGGATAGTAAGATCGGAACCTTGGGGTCTCCTTTCTTACCCATAGTGGATGAAGTGCAGCAGGTAGGATACCTCAAGTAGACTTCTAAATATTGCTATGCTCCCCGGCAACGGCGCCAGAAAACGGTACTTGATAACCCTCAACCGTAAGGGATCGAGATAGTCTTCGCGGGTAAGAATAACCCAATTTATTGATTCGACACACGGGGAGCCAAAGAGTATTTATAAGCTTTGACAGTTGAGTTGTCAATTCAATCGCACCTGAAATATACTTACTTGCAACAAAAGATAAGTGGTAACAGTGATATGATAGTGATGATAGTAATAGTAAAAGTAAACAGCAAAAGTAAATACCAGTAGTAAACGCAAAAGTAGCAACTAGTGACAAGCAGGGTTTAAAACATTGTAGGCTAGGGAGATGGATGGTTGGGCGCTGCATGGATGAGATAGATTCTAACTTGGGGCACGGCACACGGAAAAGTAATGATCATCTAGGCAAATATCAAACATTGGGCATGTATCCCGTAGGTAGTTGTACGTGCTTGCAATAAGAACTTGCACAACATCTTTTGTCCTAGCATCCCGCTACGAACGGGGCCAAAAGGAACTTATGGATATTAAGGTGCTCTTGTCAAAGAGCACCGGAACAAAGCAATGAACTCAATGGATACATGTAATCCTCAAACTACGGACCATCCCCTTTGGTGTCCCAAGCTATCACTTTTGGAATCGCCGGTTCCAAACCGTAACAGGTGCAAACAACTCATAGATAGGATCACGAACACAAATATATTCATACAAACACATATGGTTCAGATCTGAAATCATGGCACTCGGGCCCTAAGTGTCAAGCATTAAGAATAACAAGTTGAAGCAAAGATGATAAACACCATAGTAGATGATAGGCAACATGCCCCCAACGATCTGATAAACTATTACATGATCTAACTCATCCAATCCCTACCATCCCCTTCGCCTACAGCAGGGGAATTACTCACACATGAAAGGGGAAGTCATGGAGGGATGATGGAGTGGTGATGATGATGATGATGGCGACGATCTCCCCTCTCCGGAGGCCAAATCAGCCTCCAGATTAGCCCTCCCGAGGAAGAATAGAGGGTGGCGGCGGCTCCGCGACGGAAAACTGCGAAAGAACTTCTGATCTGGGGTTTCTGCGTCGGGAGTAAAAATATGAGGTAAAGTAGGGCACCAGGGGGTGTGGGCCCCACCCAGGCGACCCCCCGGCGCGGCCCAGGGGGGGCGCGCCCACAGGGCGCCTGGGCACCCCCTGGCCCCCCTCTAGCCCCACTTCTGGCTCCTGGTTCCTTCGGGTGCGTGGATTTTCTGTGATTTTTCGTGGATTTTTCTGAGATACTTAAAAATTCGTTTTCCTGCACACAAATAAACCATACAGGCAGCTCTGCTGAAAACAGCGTCAGTCCGGGTTAGTTTAGTCCAAATCATGCAAGAATGAGGTCAAAACAATATCAAAAGTGTTTGGAAAAGTAGATACGTTTGAGACGTATCATCCAACATCAACTCTTTAGCATGTCATATTTTAATGAGCGCTCACAATCATACAAGATGTCCAGGATAGTATATTTGTATGTGAAACCTCTCTTTCTTTATTACTTCCTATTAATTGCAATGATGACCAAAACTATGTTTGTCAACCCTCAACAACTTATATTCATCATACTCTTTATATGTGAAGTCATTACTTCCCATAAGATCAGTATGATCTCTTTGATACTTTTTATATTTTCTTTTATTCTCTCATGACCAAAGTGAGGAAATCAAGCCCTTGACTCAACACTAATCATTATTATATAGCTCACGGACTCGATTACAAAGGTAAAGATCATAAAGCAAAAGCTCACAACTAGATCATGCTAACTTTATTCTACTAGATCAAGATACTACCAAAAGGATCGAACTAAGAAAAATGGTAAAGATAGGGGTGTGATGGTGATACGATACCGGGGACCTCCCCCAATCTTGGCAGTTGCCAAGGGGAGTGCCCATATCCATATGATTATGTCTCCTTCTTTGGAGGTGGTGATAATGGAGTTGTTGATGATGTAGGCTTGTCGTCCATCTTCCAAGGCATGGACTCACCATCGTAGAAGGATGATCGAGTCTCCGGGATAGTCAAATCTGCAGCCAAACTCATCTTCTTGAATCTATATTCATACTCACAGTTTTGGTTTTGGAGGTCATAGATCTGGGCCTGGAGGTGTTCGATTTTCTCTTGGAGATTGGAGATGGCTTCCATGAAGATCCTTGCGTCCAGCTTGTGGTTGTTAGCGAGCTCCGTGATCATCATGTGGTTGGCGTTGAGTCCTTGTTCCACCATACCTTGGCACTTGAAAACTTGCTGCTCCATGGCTTCGAGTCTCGTCTCCATGCTTTCGGTCCTCCTTGGCCCCTCAACATCGCGGATGTGTAGCACCCCTTCACGCAACTCCATGGTTTGAGGGTGATGCAGCACCTCCGCGAGGTAGGGGTTGATGACCTTCTCGAAGAACTTGTCCTTGGGGGTGCTGGGAGACGCCATGCTGATCTAGATCTGTCAGAAACAACAGCTCGAAACGAAAATAGACGATTTTTGTGTGATACCGTGGTCAAAACCTTCGGGAGAATATATAATGAATTTTTACTGACCAAAAGGAGTAACATACAAGAATTCGGAGTCCAGGAGGCACACGAGGTACCCATGAGGCAGGGGGGCGCGCCCAGAGGAAGGGGGCGCGCCGTCCACGCTCGTGTCTCTTCCGGACTGCCTCTTATTTTTCTATTTTTCTAAATATTCCAAAACGGTGAAAATTGCCATTAGAACTGTTTTGGAGTCGGTTTACTTACTGTACCACATACCTCTTCCTTTTCGGGGTATGAATCGTTCTGGAAAGTGTCCCTTATGTATTCCTCCGGGGTTACAGTTTCAATAACATTGGTTTCAACATTTATAGGATTACCTGAGATATAATGTTTGATTCTTTGACCGTTCACCACCTTCGGATTTGTGCCTTCGAAGTTGTTGATTTTTATGGCACCGGAACAATAGACCTCCTCGATAATGTAAGGACCTTCCATAGTCAAAAAAAACGTAAGGACCTTCCCATTTAGAGAGAAGTTTTCTTGCAAAAAATCTTAAACGAGAGTTGTATAGCAAGACATAATCACCTACGTTAAACTCACGCTTTTGTATCCTTTTGTCATGCCATCTTTTAACTTTTTCTTTAAACAACTTGGCATTCTCATAAGCCTAAGTTCTCCATTCATCAAGCGAGCTAATGTCAAATAACCTCTTCTCACCGGCATGTTTGAAATCATAAATGAGCTCTTTAATAGCACCAATATGCCTTATGTTCTAGCTCAAGAGGTAAGTGACAAGCCTTTCCATAAACCATCTTATATGGAAACATACGCATAGGATTTTTGTATCCAGTTCTATAGGCCCATAATGCATCATCAAGTTTCTTGGACCAATTCTTTCTAGACCTATTAACTGTCTTTTGCAAAATTAATTTCAGCTCTCTATTACTTAATTCTACCTGACCACTAGTCTGTGGGTGATAAGGGGATGCAATTCTATGGTTAACATCATACTTAGCAAGCATTTTACGGAAAGCACCATGAATAAAGTGTGAACCACCATCAGTCATTAAGTATCTAGGGACTCCAAACCTCGGGAAAATAACTTCTTTAAGCATCTTAATAGAGGTGTTGTGATCAGCACTACTAGTTGGAATAGCTTCTACTCACTTAGTAACGTAATCAACAGCAACTAAAATATGTGTATGCCCATTAGATGAAGGAAACGGTCCCATATAATCAAAGCCCCAGACATCAAACGGTTCAATAACAAGTGAATAATTCATAGGCATTTCTTGACGTCTACTAATATTAACAATTCTTTGACATTCATCACAAGATAAGACAAACTTACGAGCATCCTTGAAGAGAGTAGGCCAATAAAAACCAGATTGCAATACCTTATATGCAGTTCTATCTCCAGCATGGTGTCCTCCATAAGCTTCGGAGTGGCACTTGCGTAGGATCTGTTCCTGCTCATGCTTAGATACACAACGTCTAATAATACCATCTACTCCTTCTTTATAAAGATGTGGGTCATCCCAGAAGTAATGCCTCAAATCATAGAAGAACTTTTTCTTTTGCTGGTATGTGAAGCTAGGTGGTATAAACTTAGCAACAATGTAATTAGCATAATCAGCATACCATGGAGCAGTACGAGAAGTATTTATGACAGCTAATTGTTCATCAAGGAAGCTATCATCAATAGGTTGTGGGTCATCAAGAATATTCTCTAGCCTAGACAAGTTGTCTGCAACGGGGTTCTCAGCCCCCTTTCTATCAATAATGTGCAAATCAAATTCTTGCAGCAAGAGAACCCATCTAATAAGTCTAGGTTTAGCATCTTTCTTTTCCATAAGGTATTTGATAGCAGAATGATCAGTGTGAATAGTTACTTTAGAATCTACAATATAAGGCCTAAACTTATCACAAGCAAATACAACTGCTAAAAATTCCTTCTCAGTAGTAGCATAATTTCTCTGGGCACTGTCTAGAATTTTACTAGCATATTGGATAACATTCAATTTCTTATCAACTCTTTGTCCTAGAACAGCACCTACAACATAATCACTAGCATCGCACATAATCTCAAAGGGTAAATTCCAGTCAGGAGGTTGGACAATAGGTGCAGAGATCAATGCTTTCTTAAGTATTTCAAATGCTTCTAAACAATCGTTCTCAAAGACAAAAGGAATATCTTTTTGTAAGAGATTAGTCAGAGGCCTGGAGATTTTGGAGAAGTCCTTAATGAACCTCCTATAAAACCCGGCATGACCAAGGAAACTTTGTATACCTTTGATGTCCTTGAGACACGGCATCTTTTCAATAGCATCAACTTTAGCTTTGTCAACTTCAATACCTCTTTCAAAAATTTTATGTCCCAAGACAATGCCTTCATTAACCATAAAGTGGCACTTCTCCCAATTCAAGACAAGATTAGTATCTTCACATCTCAGCAAAACTCGATCAAGGTTGCTCAAGCAATCATCAAAAGAAGTTCCGTAAACGGAAAAATCATCCATGAATACCTCAACAATCTTTTCACAAAAATCAGAGAATATAGCCATCATGCATCTTTGAAAGGTAGTGGGTGCATTACATAAACCAAAAGGCATACGTCTATAAGCAAAGGTACCGAAAGGACAAGTAAAAGTGGTCTTTTCTTGATCCCCTTTTGACACGGGTATTTGAGAGAAACCAGAATAGCCATCTAGAAAGCAAAAATGAGTATGTTTGGATAACCTTTCTAGCATTTGATCAATAAAAGGCAAGGGGTAATGATATTTCTTAGTAGCTTTATTTAATTTGTGGAAATCAATTACCATCCTATAACCTGTAACAATTCTTTATGGGATCAATTCATCTTTATCATTAGGAACAACAGTCATACCTCCCTTCTTAGGGACACAATGGACAAGATTTACCCACTGGCTATCAGCAACTGGATAGATAATACCCGCCTCTAGAAGCTTTAGTATTTCCTTCCTTACCACTTCTTTCATTTTAGGATTTAATCGTCGTTGATGATCAATAACCAGTTTAGCGTCCTCTTCCAATTTTATCTTGTGTTGGCATAAAGTGGGACTAATGCCCTTAAGATCATCCAGAGTATATCCAATAGCAGCACGGTGCTTCTTCAGAGTTTTCAATATTTTTTCTTCTTCCTACTCTGAAAGGTTAGCATTGATAATAACAGGATATATCTTCTTTTCATCAAGATAAACACACTTAAGATTATCAGGCAAAGGTTTAAGTTCAAACACGGGATCACCCTTGGGTGGAGGAGGATCCCCTAGGATTTCAACAGGCAAGTTGTTTTTCAATATGGGTCCCTGCTTAAAGATTATTTCATCTAATTCCCTTCTCTCATTCATATACATATCATTTTCATTGTCTAACAGATATTGTTCTAAAGGATCGTTAGGAGGCACGACAATAGAAGCAAGACCAATAATTTCATCCTTACTAGGTAATTCTTTATCATGGGGATGTCTGCGAAATTTAGCAAAGTTAAAATCATGAGACATATCCCCTAGACCAATGGTAACAATATCTTTTACGCAGTCTATCTTAGCATTAACAGTATTCAAGAAGGGTCTACCAAATATGATGGGACAAAAATCATCTTGTGGGGAACTAAGAATAAGAAAATCAGCAGGGTATTTAACCTTCCCACACAAAACTTCAACATCTCTAACAATCTCAACTGGTGAAATAGTGTCTCTATTGGCAAGCTTAATGGTGACATCAATCCCTTCTAACTCAACAGGTGCAATATCATGCATAATTTCTTTATATAAGGAATGAGGGATTATACTTACACTGGCACCTACGTCACATAAACCATGATAGCAATGATCTCCTATTTTAATGGAAATAAGAGGCAAGCCTACAACAGGTCTATGTTTATTCCTAGCGTCGGGTTTGGCTATTCTAGCAGCTTCCTCTTGGAGGTAAATAACATGTCCATCTAAATTTTCAACCAAGAGATCTTTAACCATAGCAACACTAGGTTCAACTTTAATTTGCTCAAAGGGTGTAGGTGTTCTAGTACTACTCTTATGAACCACAGTTGAAGCTTTAGCATGATCCTTTATTCTAACAGGGAAAGGTGGTTTTTCAATATAAGCAGTAGGAACAATAGGATCAACATTATAAGTGATAGTCTTTTCTTCAACATTAACAGGTTCAACTACTTTTACTTCAATGGGGGGATGATATTTAAACCACTTCTCCTTAGGGAGATCAACATGAGTAGCAAATGATTCACATAAAGAAGCTACTATCTCAGAGTCATGTCCATATTTAGTGCTAAACTCACGGAAAACATCGATATCCATAAAAGTTAACACAATCAAACTTAGGGGTCATACCTGACTCCTTACCTTCGTCGAGATCCCAATCTTCAGAGTTGTGTTTAATTATTTCTAATAAATTCCATTTGAATTCAATTGTCTTCATCATAAAAGAAACAGCACAAGAATTATCGAGCATGGTGTGATTATTGAGAGAAAGCCGAGCATAAAAAATTTGAATGATCATTTTTCTTGAGAGCTCATGATTGGGGCATGAATATAACATTGACTTAAGCCTCCCCCAAGCTTGAGCGATGCTTTCTCCTTCGCGAGGCCAAAAACTATAAATATAATTACGATCACGACGAACCTGATGCATGCGGTAGAACTTCTGATGAAATTCCAACTTCAGCCGATTATAGTTCCATGATCCAATATCATCGCATAGCCTAAACCATGTCAATGCATCTCCCTTCAAAGATAAAGGGAAGACCTTCTTCTTGATAACATCCTCGGGCATACCTGCAAGCCTAAATAATCCACAAACTTCACCCACATAGATTAGGTGTAAATCGGGATGCAGTGTTCCGTCTCCTGTAAAAGGATTATCTAGCAGTTTCTCTATCATACCTGAAGGAATTTCAAAGCAAACATTTTCAGTAGGTGCATTAGGTTGAGGAGCAAATCTTTGCCCTTCTGGTCGGGGTGAAGATACCCCGAACAAGCCCCTCACAGGATGATGAGCCATAGTAACAAGTGACAATAAATTTCAGCACACTATATAATTTTTTTCTTACCAAATTCCACTTACCAAAGGCACTTCACTCCCCGGCAACAGCGCCATAAAAGAGTCTTGATGACCCACAAGTGTTGGGGATCTATCGTAGTCCTTTTGATAAGTAAGAGTGTCAAACCCAACGAGGAGCAGAAGGAAATGATAGGCAGTTTTTAGTAAGGTATTTTCTGCAAGCGCTGAAATTATCGGTAACAAATAGTTTTGTGATAAGGTAATTGGTAGCAAGAAACAAATAGTAAAAGTAAATAAGGTGCAGCAAGATGGCCCAATCCTTTTTGTAGCAAAGGGCAAGCCTGGACAAACTCTTATATGAAGGAAAACGCTCCCGAGGACACATGGGAATTATCGTCAAGCTAGTTCTCATCACGTTCATATGATTCACATTCGGTACTTTGATAATTTGGTACGTGGGTGGACTGGTGCTTGGGTTCTATCCTTACTTGGACAAGCCTCCCACTTATGATTAACCTCTATTGCAAGCATCTGCAACTACAAAAGAAGTATTAAGGTAAACCTAACCATAGCATGAAACAAGTGGATCCAAATCAGCCCCTTACGAAGCAACGCATAAACTAGGGTTTAAGCTTCTGTCACTCTAGCAACACATCGTCCACTTATTACTTCCCAATGCCTTCCTCTAGACCCAAACAATGGTGAGGTGTCATGTAGTCGACGTTCACATGACACACTAGAGGAGAGACAACATACATCTCATCAAAATATCGAACGAATACCAAATTCACATGACTACTTATAGCAAGACTTCTCCCATGTCCTCAGGAACAAAAGTAACTACTCACAAGACATAATATTGTTCATGATCAGAGGGGTATTAATATGCATAATGGATATGAACATATGATATTCCACCAAATAAACCAACTAGCATCAACTACAAGGAGTAATCAACACTACTAGCAACCCACGGGTACCAATCTGAGGTTGGGTACAAAGATCGGATACAAGAGATGAACTAGGGTTTGAGAGGAGATGGTGCTGGTGAAGATGTTGATGAAGATAACCCTCCCCAACATGGGAGAGTTGTTGGTGATGACGGCGGTGACGATTTCCCCCTCCCGGAGGGAAGTATCCCTGACAGAATAGCTCTGCTGGAGCCCTAGATTGGTTCCCGCCAAGGTTCCGCCTCGAGACGGCGGCGTCTGGTCTCGAAAGCCTCCTTATGATTTTTTTCCAGGTCAAAACACCTCATATAGGAGAAGATGGGCATCGGGGGTCACCGAGTGGCCCACGAGGCAGGGGGCGCGCCCAGAGGGGGGGCGCCCCCCACCCTCGTGGACAGGTGGTGGCCCCCCTGGTGAATCTCTTTCGCCAAATATTTTTTATATTTTTTGAAACGGTGTCTTGTGGAGTTTCGGAGCTTTTTGAGTTGTGCAGAATAAGTTTCCAGTGTTTGCTCCCTTTCTAGCACAGAATTCCAGTTGCCAGCATTCTCCCTCTTCATGTAAACCTTGTAAAATAAGAGAGAAAAGGCATAAGTATTGTGATATAACGTGTAATAACAGCCCATAGTGCAATAAATATCAACATAAAAGCATGATGCAAAATGGACGTATCAGAGGGCAGCCGCCAAGGGCTGGCGCCGCACCCCCCATGGGCCTAATCCGAATTGGACTAGGGGGAGGGGCGGCGCCCCCTCTTTCCTTCTCCTCTCCCTCTCCTTCCTTCTTCTCCTAGTTGGACTAGGAAAGGGGGATCCAACTCCTACCAGGAGTAGGATTGCCCCCCTTGGGCGCGCCCTATGAGGCCGGCCGGCCTCCCCCTTTCTCCTTTATATACGGGGCAGGGGGCACCCTAGAACACACAAGTTAACAGTTGTTTTAACCGTGTGTGGTGCCCCCCTCCATAGATTCCACCTTAGGTCATATTGTCGTAGTGCTTAGGCGAAGCCCTGCGCGGATCACATCATCAACGCCGTCACCATGCCATCGTGCTGATGGAACTCTCCCTCGTCCTCAACTATATCAAGAGCTCGAGGGACTTCATCGTGCTTAATGTGTGTTGAACACCGAGGTGCCGTACGTTCGGTACTTGGATCGGTTGGATCGTGAAGACGTTCGACTATATCAACCGCGTTACTAAACGCTTCCGCTTTCGGTCTACAAGGGTACATGGACATACTCTCCCCGCTTGTTGCTATGCTTCTCCTAGATAGATCTTGCATGATCGTAGGATTTTTTTGAAATACTACGTTCCCCAATAGTGGTATCAGAGCCAGGTCTATGCGTAGATGATATGCACGAGTAGAACACAAAGAGTTGTGTGCAATAATAGTCGTATTGCTTACCAGCATGTCATACTTTGATTCGGCGGTATTGTTGGATGAAGCGGCCCAGACCGACATTACATGATCGTGTTGAGGAGACTGGTTCTACCGATGTGCTTTGCACATAGGTGGCTGGTGGGTGTCGGTTTCTTCAACTTTAGTTGAATCGAGTGTGACTACGCCCGGTCCTTGTTGAAGGTTAAAACAACACACTTGACAAAAATCTTTGTGGTTTTAATGCGTAGGTAAGAATGGTTCTTTCTAGAAGCCCGTAGCAGCCACGTAAAACTTGCAAGAACAAAGTAGAGGACGTCTAACTTGTTTTTGCGGGGCATGTTGTGATGTGATATGGTCAAGACGTGATGAGTTATATGTTATTGTATGAGATGATCATGTTTTGTAAATTATCGGCAACCGACAGGAGCCTTATGGTTGTATCTTTATTGTATGAATTGCAAAGGCCATGTAATTGATGTACTTTATCACTATGAGTTAGCGATAGTAGTAGTAGCAATAGTTGGCGAGACGACCATGACGCTACGTAGGGCTGGACGAAAAGCTCGAAACTCGTGAGCATAATGAGCGCTCGATTGTTTGGCTCGTTTCGGCTCGTGCTCGGTAGTTAATGAACCAAGGTGGACAACGTTTTTTGCTCGTTAAGATTAACGAGCTTAACGATCGAACAAACGAGTTTCGTGAGTTGACTCGTTTAGCTTGATATATAATTTGCAGTAGTTGACTTGAGCCTAACCTAGTTCAGCCCACTACTAATAGTTAGGCCGGCCTAAAGGCCCAACGCCCCAGCCCACTTTGGGTCGCACCTCTCATAGACCTAGGAGGAGCCACCAGCCGCCAGGACCCAGGAGACCTCGAGTCCACGCCTCCTCTCCCCGAGCCAGCCGCCAGTGCCCAGTGCCAGGAACCAGAAGGGCAGAACGACGGCGGCCCTCTGCTCTACTAAGGTGGTGACCGGTGGCCGTCGACCTTCTGGCGTCCAAATCCCTGGTATCCCCCTGCCCCCGTTCACCTCTCACATCGAACATCTCCATTCCCCCATACCCCAGTCCCGACCTCTTGCATCGGTCGTCTAATTCCTGCAATCCCCATCTTCATCTGCGAGCGCAGTGCAGGAATGGATGAACGCCGGTGGCCATCACCTTCTGCTACAGCTGCAAGCAAGGAGTCGCGGAAGAAACGGACTGCCTCAGATTGTGCGTCACGGGACTCTCCCTCCCCGGCAGCACAGCCTGATCCTCGTCTTCGATCACAAGCGCAGAAAAGGGCAAGGGTGGATGCAACAATGTCTGATGTTGATGATGCCAGATCAGCAGCAGTAATTTCCTTTTGCGCTCATGTGTTAGATGGTTAAGTCTGAACAACCCAGTTCATATGAATGGTTCAGATTTGGTGTTGTTACTATGTAAATGTAGTATACAGTATAGACTACCAAATTTTACTTCTGTGTTCTGATTACAATTTTGTTTATTAATGTCTGATGTTGATGATGCCAGATCAGGAGCAATGCAACTATTTTGTTGATTGCAATTTTGGTATAGAGCTATAGTTTCAGTTTCGTACATTAACTTTTTTGCTATATTTGCATAGAACTCTAGTTACAATATAGATTAATAGAACTTCATTATTCATATTCCTAATCAATCATGCAATGATGACTTGTTAATTTGATTATGTAAATCATTCTATTTCTTTATGAATAGGATGATGATAAAGAGGAATGGGTCGAGGTTAAAGATGGATACGAAGAGGTTGATGAAGCAGATGCGTACGACAGGGATTATGATATGTCAGATCCTTCTCTAGGATTGGGTGACAATGAAAATGATGTAGAAGCTGATGTCAATGACACTGAGAAAACAAAGAGAGGGATAAGGAAAAAGGTAACAGTTGATGTTGGTAATAAGGGTAAGGTGAGGAAAACAAGAGTTAAGCGTGCACCATGTTGGCAGCATTTCAAGGAGGTCAAAGTTGTATGCAAGAAGAAGCCAGGGGCAGTCGTCACGAAGGCCAAGTGCTTGCATTGTTGTAACTTGTTTGCTTATACTCCAAGGGGACCAACTACTAGTCTCAATCAGCATCTAGATGTTTGTGCAGACTATCTGAACAAGAAGGGAAGACAACAACGACAAGGTACAATCAATTTGGATCCTGAAAAGCCAGGTGCATCTCTTATAGTGAATCATGAATATGATCATGCACAAGTCATTAAAATCGTAGCAAAGATGATAATCGTGCATGAATATCCTTTTAGGATGGTAGAGCATGCTTGGTTTAATATCCTCATGAAATATATGAATGCATCATACAAGTTCATTGGAAGGAAGAAAATTAGAGTCGAATGCATGAAGGTGTATCTTTCTGAGAAAGAAATCCTTAAGAAGCAACTAAGGTCTGTGGAGAGCGATAGTTTGACAAGTGATATATGGACTTCTAACCAGAATCTTTCCTACCTAGTTGTTGTTGCTCACTACATAGATGATAATTGGGTTATGCAATGTCGTGTTTTAAACTTGATAGAGTTAGACCCACCTCACACAGGCTTTGTCATAGCACAAGCCGTTTTTGAATGCTGCCAAGAATGGAAAATAGAAGATAAGATCATGACAATGACCATGGATAATGCTGCCCCAAATGATTCTGCTGCTAAGAAATTGATGGACAAGTTCACTGCTAGGAAATCAGCAAATTTCATATCTAAGTACTTCCATGTTCGCTGTTGTGCACACATAGTGAATTTGATAGTCAATGATAGCATGGAACCATTGCAGCCTTTGATATCCAACCTTAGAGAAACTGTCAAGTACTTGAAAAAATCTCCATCACGCATGTCGAACTTCCTGTCAGATTGCAAGTCTCTTAATATTAAAGTTGTAAAAGGATTATGCCTAGATGTAGCAACTAGATGGAGTTCTACATACAGAATGATAGATGCTTGCACTTTGTATAAGGAAGCTTTCAATGAGTATGCACAATCAGATCCTAATTATGAATGGCAGCCTGACGATGAAGATTGGGTATTATATGGCAGAATTCAGCCCATCTTGAAATCATTTGCTGAGGTAACTACTATACTATCAGGATCTACTTACCCCACTACCAACATTTTTTTATCCATACATCATGAATGTTAAGATTGCTATAGTAGAGCATGCTTTGTCCGGAGATGACAATTTGAAAATGATGGGGGAAGCGGTGCTTGATAAGTTTGATAAATGTTGGGATAGCACTGTTGTGCCAGAAAACAAAAATCGGAAAGATAAAAAAAGGTAAAGAACAGTGTCATGGTGATTGCCACCATTCTTGATCCTAGATTTAAGATGAAACTTGTGGACTATTGCTTTAAGAAAATGTATGGTAAAGAGAAGGGCAGTACTAAGATGGAAGATATCAAAACAGAGTTCTTTGATCTGTATGCCACATATGAGATGGAAAATCGTTAGCATGAGGCTTCTAACACCAATGAGCATAGTTCAGTTTCAAGTAGGCAAGCATCCACATCTATGACCACATTGTCGAGTGGTTTTCAATCCTTTCTCGAGGAGACAAATTCGGAGCCATGCAAATATGAATTGACTAGTTATCTTGAAGACAAGACTCATCCCATTGATGATCCATATTTCAAATTACTTGACTCGTGGAGGTTGAATGCTCGTATATATCCTATTGTGGCAAAAATGGCAAAGAAGTTCTTGACTATACCAGCTACTAGCGTCTCATCAGAGTCAACAATCTCTACAGGAGGTAGAGTTCTCGATGACTATCGTAGTTCCCTACGCCCAGATATGGTTGAGGCACTTGTTTGTGCTTCTAGCTTCATCAAAGGATCAAAAGAAAGCCACATTAGGCCTACAACCATATTGGTAATATTAGTTGCTCTTTGTTGTCTATTACTCTATTACGTATAAGCTTTGACATATTATTTCTAAATGGACTGCCTAACTGAAATTGCATTTCTCTTTGTAGGAAGATGACATTGATGATGATGTTGAGTTCATTCCATTTCCTGAATCTATGGTGGAAAGCAACTACCAGGTTGGTGCTTGGCTACAGGTTGAGACTTGTATTTTTTTTTGCAACTTTATTTTATTTCTCTTGTACTACATTTATAGTGCAATTCCCATTTTGTCTATTAAACCTTCTCCTTTTTATGGTCTAGTACACTACTGTAAGAGAAACTTGAAAGTTTACTTTCTTTGTTTCACATTCATGTAGGAAAACTCCGCAAGTTCATGAAGGCATCATAGGCAGCAAGGTGGAAGAGCTCCTGGAATGTCCTTTTACTACTAGATGTAGTGTGTTGCTACTCCTGGACTGTTCTTTTAATACTGGTTGTAGCATGTTTCTAGTATATTTAAAGTATAAAGTACGCAAGGTGAAAGGTGCCACCAGACTTGTTGGTGTTTGGTTGTTTGCTGCTGGGTACTAGTCTTGATACCATTTGACTTCAACGTCCTTTTATTAATTTATGCTATTGTGAATTGGTGATGGAAACCTTCTGTTTATTAATTTATGCTATTGTGAATTTGTGATGGAAACCTTCTGCGTTTGGGCCTTTGGGGTTTGGCACTTTGGCTGTAGGCTGTAGCATGGGATTCTTTTGTATACTATATGCCATTGTGAAATTTTAATGGGCTCTTGGGATTATTCTATGTTTATTTCCTTAACGAGCGCTCGTGAACACTCGCGAGCATAACGAGCTCATAACGAACCGAGCTGAATAGAGTTTTCAGTTCGTTAACGTTAACGAGCTTAATGATAACGAGCTTAATGATAACGAGCCAAATGAGCCGAGCAGCTCGTTAATCCAGCCCTAACGCTACGATGAAGATCATGGTGTCAAGCCGGTGATGATGGAGATCATGACGATGCTTTGGAGATGGAGATCAAAAGCACAAGATGATGATGGCCATATCATGTCACATATTTTGATTGCATGTGATGTCTATCTTATTATGCATCTTATTTTGCTTAGTACGGCGGTAGCATTATAAGATGATCCCTTACAAAATTTCAAGGTAGAAGTGTTCTCCCTGAGTATGCATCGTTGCGAGAGTTCGTCGTGCCGAGACACCATGTGATGATCGGGTGTGGTAAGCTCTACGTTCACATACAACGTGTGTAAGACAGTTTTGCACATGCAGAATACTCCGGTTAAACTTGACGAGCCTAGCATGTACAGACATGGCCTCAGAACACTGGAGACCGAAAAGTCGAGCGTGAATCATATAGTAGACATGATCAACATAAGATGTTCACCATTGAAAACTACTCCATCTCACGTGATGATCAAACATGGTTTAGTTGATTTGGATCACGTGATCATTTAGATGAGTAAAGGGATGTCTATCTAAGTGGGAGTTCTTTAGTAATATGTTTAATTGAACTTTAATTTATCATGAACTTAGTCCTGATAGTTTTTGCATATCTATGTTGTTGTAGATCAATGGCCCGTCCTACCGTTCCATTGAATTTTAATGCCTTCCTAGAGAAAGCTAAGTTGAAATATGATGGTAGCAACTACACGGACTGGTCCGTAACTTGAGGATTATCCTCATTGCTGCACACAAGAATTATGTCCTGGAAGCACCGCTAGGTGAAAAGCCCGCTGCAGATGCAACACCAGACGTTATGAACGTCTGGCAGAGCAAAGTTGATGACTCGATAGTTCAGTGTGCCATGCTTTACGGCTTAGAATCGGGTCTTCAAAGACGTTTTGAACGTCATGGAGCATATGAGATGTTCCAAGAGTTGAAGTTAATATTTAGAGCAAATGCCCGAGTTGAGAGATATGAAGTCTCCAACAAGTTCTATAGTTGCAAAATGGAGGAGACCAGTTCTATCAGTGAACACTTACTAAGAATGTCTGGGTACTACAATCACATGACTCAACTTGGAGTCAAAGTTGATGAAGATAGTGTTATTGACAGAGTTCTTCGATCACTGTCACCAAGCTATAAAGGCTTCGTGACGAACTATAATATGCAAGGGATGTAGAAGACAATTCCCGAGCTCTTCTCTATGCTCAAAGCTGCGGGGGTAGAAATCAAAAAGGAGCATCAAGTGTTGATGGTTAACAAGACCACTAGTTTCAAGAAAAAGGGCAAGGGAAAGAAGGGGAACTTCAAGAAGAATAGCAAGCCAGTTGCTACTCCCGCGAAGAAACCCAAGTCTGGATCCAAGCCTGAAACTGAGTGCTTTTACTTCAAAGGGACTGGTCACCGGAAGCGGAAATGTTCCAAGTATTTGGCGGATAAGAAGGATGGCAAAGTGAACAAAGGTATATTTGATATATATGTTATTGATGTGTACCTTATTAATGCTCGTAGTAGCGCATGGGTATTTGATACTGGTTCGGTTGCTCATATTTGTAATTTGAAACAGGGGCTACGGATTAAACGAAGATTGGCTAAGGACAAGGTGACGATGCGCTTGGGAAATGGTTCCAAAGTCGATGTGATCGCCGTCGGCACGCTACCTGTACATCTACCTTCGGGATTAGTTTTAGACCTAAATAATTGCTATTTGGTGCCAGCGTTTGATACGTCCAAAACGTATCTATAATTTCTGCTTGCTCCATGCTTCTTTTGTGTGATATTGCTATGATATTGATGCACTTCCATACACTTTTGATCATATTTGGACTAACCTATTAACTCAGTGCACCACAGTGCCAGTTCCTGTTTTCTGCTGTTTTTCTATTTCAGGTTTCCCCCATATTAAAAGTGCTCCAAAAATTCCAGGAAAAATATAGGAAAAATCAGCGTACAGGAAGCTTCGCGAAGAACCAAAGATGGGCCAGAGGGGAGCCAGGGGAGGCCCAGGCGGCCACCTGGCGCGGCCCCACCCCTGGCCGCGCGAGGGGGGCGCCTGGGGCCCCTACTCCGCCTCTGGCTGCCCCCCTTCGCATATATATCCCTCTCATCCCGAAACCCTCGAGGACAGAACCCTTTTTCGCGATCTCGCCTCTATTCCGCCGCCGCAGCGCTTCCAAGATCGGGAGCATCAGGAGAACTCTTCCCGGCACCCTGCCGGAGGGGAGAACCACCACCGGGAGCTTCTCCACCACCATGGACGCTTCCCGGATGAGTCGTGAGTAGTCCACCTTGGACCATGGGTCCATGATCAGTAGCTATGTGATGTTCTCCTCCCCTCTTTGCTCTTCATGGTTTAGACCTCGTGAGCTGCCCTACATGATCGAGGCACATATGTAATCTTTCTGCTGTTGCTTTGCTGAGTTTGCTGGGATCTGATGGATTATGAGACTATGTTCAGATTGTGTTTGAGTAATATATTTGATTCACCTCTTTTATATCTTTGTTCTTGAGTAATTCTTGCATGTTCTCCGTTGCTGTTTATTGCTTTGGCCAAGTAGTTGGTAGTAACTCCAAGAGGGAGCGTTATGCTTGATTGTGGGTTCATGCCCCCTGATGACTAGCTTGAGTGACAGAAACATGAGTCTAGGGGATGTGATGTTGCCACAAGGGAGAAAACAACGGTGCTTGTACTTGCGGGTGCAAGGATTGTTTACTTTACGCAAAGTTCTTTTAATGCAGTTGTCTGTTGCTTTGAGTTTACACTTTGGGTGGGATTCGCAACTTAATACCAGCGAGATGTTCTGGATAGATATCTCAAGGTGGATGATTAGTAGTAGATGCAGATGGATTTCGGTCTACTTGCCTTGGCGTACCGCCCATGCTTTTGAGCCTCTACCTTTCTTTACAGCATAGTTAGCATTGGTTTGCGCACATAATCCTGTCAATTGCCCAGCTGTAATTTGTTTACCTCGCTTTGCTGTTTTATCGTCTTTTGGGAGAGAGACATCACTAGTGAACATCATGGGACCCCGGTCCATATTACCACCGCTGATCACACCTTCTATTTACTTCCTATTTTTATTTCCTAGTTGCAGTCATAGCTATCATTATTATCTCTTGTGTTTGATCCTTTGTAAACAACAAGGCCGAAGGGATTGACAACCTCTCTGTACTCGTTGGGAGCAAAGTTATCTGTATCTGTGTGCAGGTCCCGTCAACCGCTAAGTTTCTGGTGTCGTTGACACCTACTTGTCGACCCTCAGAGTCTCACGGGATTCGATCCTTGGTATCTTTGCCAAGGGAAATTTGCCGCTACACTACATCTCAACCTTCCACTTGGGGTAACCAACGAGGGGCGAGAAGCCATCAAGCAAGTTTCTGGCGCCATTGTCGGGGACTCCACTCTTCAAGATAGGGGAGTTGCACGCTATCTTTTATCTTTGCTTTTTAGTCTTGTTAGTTTACCTTTCAGTTTTTGCTTTAGTGTCCCTTACCAAAAATCACAAAAATAGTTATCTTGCTTGCTGCTGCTATGGGTTCCACCGAGAACACCAAGTTGTGTGACTTCACTAGTCATAACAACAATGACTTTATCTGCACGCCTATTGCTACACCTGCCACTTCAGCACCTTCTTATGAGATTAAACCTGCTTTACTGAACCTAGTTATGAAAGATCAATTCTCCGGTGCTGGAGATGATGCTGCTTTGCACTTAAATAATTTTGTTGAGCTCTGTGATATGCAAAAGTACAAAGAAGTGATATTGTTAAGCTTAAGCTTTTTCCTTTCTCCTTGAGAGGAGGAGCTAAAATCTGGTTTCAATCCTTGCCTAGGAATAGTATAGATTCTTGGGACAAGTGCAAGGATGCCTTTATTGGGAAGTACTATCCCCCTGCTAAAATTATCCAATTAAGGAGTAACATAATGAATTTTAAACAATTGGATAATGAACACGTTGCCCAAGCTTGGGAACGCATGAAATCTCTTGTCAAGAACTGCCCTACTCATGGTTTGACTACTTAGATGGTTATCCAAACTTTTTATGCAGGCTTGAACTTTACCTCGCGGAACTTGTTAGATTCGGCCGCGGGAGGAACCTTTATGTCAACTACACTTGGTGCTGCCACGAAGCTTCTCGACGAGATGATGACCAATTATTCCCAATGGCACACCGAACGCGCTCCAACAGGTAGGAAGGTAAACTCTGTCAAGGAGATTTCCTCCCTAAATGAAAAGGTTGACTTGATCATGTCTCTACTTTCCAAGCAATCTTCTATTGATCCTCATGATGTTCCTTTAAATTCTTTGATTGCTCAAGATCAAGTAGATGTGAACTTTATCTCTAGAAACAATTTCAATAACAATGCTTATAGGAGTAATTTTGGTAGCAACCCTAGACCGTTCCCCTCTAATTCCTATGGGAACAACAATACTTATCCTAGCACCAAGAACTCCACCCCTAGAGATAGAGACATGCCTAGTTATGAGAAACTTCTAGAAATAGAGAAGGCCACTGAGAACTACATGTGCACCCAATATGAACAAAACAAGACCTTCTCGAGGCAATTAGATGAGCATACTACTATCTTGCAAGACATTGGTAGACAACTGGAGAGCCTAAATATTGAGATTTCTAACCTCTGGACTAGGCTCACCATCACTGAGACCCAAATTTCCAATATGTCCCACACACAAGCCACTTTGATAAACCAAATGGCAGCTAAACCTGAAGTGGTTGCACCCCTGAAGGAGGAAGAAGATAGAATTAAGAGCCTTCCTACCCACCACACTGTTGCTACTATTCAAGTTGTTGAGGATATCCAAACTCTTAGGACCCAATGCACTCCTAGTCCCATTGGACCTATTAATGGTGATGCTATGACCTCAACCGTAGAAGAAGAAACTCCTATGACCATAGAAGCTACCAAACAAGTGAGCCTAAAGGACACCACTACCACTTTACTTGATAGTAGTGACCTTAATTTTGATAATTGCACCCTTTCTGAAGTTATTGGTTTTCTTCACAAGATGTCTAGAGATCCCCACACTAGCACACTTAATCTTGCCTTCACGGAGCACATCACTAATGCTCTTATCAAAGCTAGGGAGGAGAAGCTTAGGGTAGAAGCCTCCATACCTAGAAAGCAAGAAGATAGTTGGGATCCTATGATTAAAATTAAGTTGAATAACTTCTCTTGCTATGCTTTATGTGATGTTGGAGCTAGTACCTCCGTTATGCCCAAAAGAATGTATGATATGTTTGAATCGAAACCTTTTGATCCTTGTTCTTTTGGTGTTCGTCTTGTTGATTCTTCCGTAAAGAAACCTTTGGGGAAGATCGACGATGTTCTTATCATTGTCAATGACAATTATGTTCCTGTTGATTTTACTATTATGGATATTGAATGTGAACCTTCATGTCCAATTATTTTGGGACGTCCTTTTCTTCGCACCGTTGGTGCTATCATTGACATGAAAGAGGGGAATATAAAATTCCAGTTCCCTCTCAAGAAAGGGATGGAACACTTACCTAGAAAGAAGATTAAGTTGCCTTTTGAGTCCGTTACACGGGCTAGCTATTCTCTTACTCTTGATAAAACTTGATCTTCTCTTTTTGCATCATGCCTAGCTTAAAGGCATAAAAGAAAGCGCTTTTGGGAGGCAGCCCACAACGAATTAGGTTTTATTTTGCTTTTGTTGTGTCTTGATGTTTGTTACTACAGTAGCATCATCATTGTATCTTTTCTTTTCAGCTTTGTGCCAAGTTTAGCCTCCGATTGCAAGAAAGTTCAAAAGTTGTGACGTGCTGTCCAGAAAACAGATTCTGTCCTTGGACAGAAAAATTCGAATAAAATCATCAGATCATCTTTTTGATCTGATTTTTTTTGACAGCGTGCTCTATACAATTGGCTTTCGAGCGTCTGTTCTGAGTTTTTTTATTTGAGTTGCAGAAGTGCCCCGAAAAAATTATTTACTACCTGCTGGTTTGTTTTTCACAGATTATGTCCTGTTTTGCCTTTTCTTCGTTTTGCAAACCTTGAGCTTGCTTTTTCTTTGCAAAAACCTTTTGGCAATCTTGAGAAACAGTAGCTCTTCAAGATTATCTTTATTTCCAGTAGGGAAAAATTATTTTATTGTGGGTACTAACCTCGCTAATCAGATTATGATGAGTTATGTATGAAGGGAGTTTTCAAGTGTGCGAGGGAAGATGATAAAAGAAGATTCAGGAGGGTCAAACGCTCAAGCTTGGGGATGCCCCCGTGCACCCCCAAGAAATATTCAAGAAGACTCAAGCGTCTAAGCTTGGGGATGCCCCCATGCATCCCCTTCTCCATCAACAATTATCAGTTCGTCTTTCGTTCCACTATAATTATCACTTCATGCGTTATGTGCTATGCTTGGAGCGTCTTGCTCTTAGTTTCTTTTTTTAGTTTTCTTTAGCTTTGCTTGCTGTTCATAACAAGTTAGAACCCAACTTTCTTTGTGTGGGAGAGAAACACGCTCCACTTCAACCTAGAACACAACATAGGATTTTCATGCTTATCTTTGTTGTGTGTGTTCTTTGTCTTTCCATAGCTGCTGTCATGTTTAGCTCTTAGTTTTCATGCTTTTCTTTTTAAAGAGCTTTTGTTTAGTTAGTTGCTGAACTCTCTTGAGTTTTCATGTTTATCTTGTTAAGAGAGTTTGCCTGTTGCACTGAGTTGTGTGTCTTAACTTAAAGTAGGTAATTGAGGTTGCTATTTAATTTTAGTAGTAACTTGCAATAGTTTTGAGGTATTGCCATGAGTAATGTCTGAACTTTTGGTGTCAAGAGCTTTAGCCTATTAGTGATAGATGTCGTATTTTGGGAAATCCGTGTTTATTTTCGAAAACCTACAAAATAGTTGAGAACTTTAGCTACTAGATGGATCACTAATCTTTGGAGGGATCGAATATTAGAGTACACTCACGTACCATGAGTCGAGGATGCGCAAGGATAACCAAACCCCCATACACTCCTCCTCGGGGTACTTGTCTCAATGTGAACCTCCTAATTAGATTGAGAGTTACCGATAATAAGTGCATGAGTTCTTCGGACTAATGTGAGTATTCGAACGTTGACACTTCCACCTAGCCATATTTTTCTAGCCTCTTCGGTACCGTGCATTGCCCTTTCTCACCTCGAGAGTTGGCGCATACTTCGCCGGTGCATCCAAATCCTTGGCACGATACGCTGTCATCATAAGCCTCATTATATCCTTCCTCAAAACAGCCACCATACCTACCTATCAAGGCATTTCCATAGCCTTTCTGAGATACATTGCCATGCAACATCCATCTTTTCATGACTTGATCTTCATGTCATACATGCTTTTTGCTTGATCGATGAGCCGCATGCTAGTTGGGCCTTGCCCTAATCATTGCTACATGACGCGCTAGTATCATTGCATATCCTGCTACACTGGCAGAGGCATACATTTGCATACATCATGATAGTTTCATCTTCTTTATGTTGAGTACTTTTGTAAAGTGTGAAAGATCTTCTATACTTCTTGTAATATATAGAGTGTTGCCCCTAAAGTGAGGAAAAGATCCCAAAGAGGACAAATCAAAAGATCCCAAAGAGGACAAATGAGAGTTAAATAGAAAGAGCCATTGAGGCCACAAAAAAATAAAATAAAAATAGAAAAAAGAGAAAAAGAAATAAAAAGAGAGAAGGGGGCACACTACTATTCCTTTTGAGAGATCCACACTCGTACTTCATCTTATACCTTGTACTCCATAGAGATTATCATTCATGCATATAGCTATGTGGGGACCTTCACACTATAGAACTTGGCTTGTATATTCCAATGATGAGCCTCCTCAAAAGAGCTCTAGGTCTTCTTGAGCGAGCAAGTTGGATGCACCCCCACTAGTTCCATTAGAGAGCTTACCTTAGCTCATATGTGCATCCGTTGCATGGCAATCCCTACTCCTCACATCATATCTATCATTTGGCTTTCTCTCGCCTATGATTGTCCTCATTGATGTGAGCCTTTCACACCTTTTTTGTCTTCCCCCTTCATCATTTTTCTCTCTTTGCCATCCTAAGTGTCAACTTTCTTGCTTACGCTCATCCATTGCATGAGTGCTCAAAATATCGAAAGGGAGTGGATCATTTTGACTTGTACCTGGCTAGTGGTCTGGGGATGAGTCAAGATAAGATTCCAAAGAAGACCAAGTGTGAAACTTTAGTAGATTAAGTTTTCAACAATACAAAAACTATGTTTTACTCTCTCGTATATCCCTATCCCCTTTCTTGCACGCAAACACCATTTGGAGACATTCGAGTCACGGACAGCGAGAGCTCTTGCACATTTATGTTCTTATGTTGCTTGTTACAATGCTAATATAGACTCTTGCTTGTTATGACTTGAATTGAATTACATGCCTTGATTGCTTTACTTAAAAAGTTCTTATATGGTTGGTAGCATGTCACCACAGAAATTATGCTTGTTATCATTTACCTACTCGAGGACGAGCAGGAATTAAGCTTGGGGATGTTGATACGTCCAAAACGTATCTATAATTTCTGCTTGCTCCATGCTTCTTTTGTGTGATATTGCTATGATATTGATGCACTTCCATACACTTTTGATCATATTTGGACTAACCTATTAACTCAGTGCACCATAGTGCCAGTTCCTGTTTTCTGCTGTTTTTCTATTTCAGGTTTCCCCCATATTAAAAGTGCTCCAAAAATTCCAGGAAAAATATAGGAAAAATCAGCGTACAGGAAGCTTCGCGAAGAACCAAAGATGGGCCAGAGGGGAGCCAGGGGAGGCCTAGGCAGACACCTGGAGCGGCCCCACCCCTGGCCGCGCCAGGGGGGCGCCTGGGGCCCCTGCTCCGCCTCTGGCTGCCCCCCTTCGCATATATATCCCTCTCGTCCCGAAACCCTCGAGGACAGAACCCTTTTTCGCGATCTCGCCTCTGTTCCGCCGCCGCAGCGCTTCCAAGATCGGGAGCATCAGGAGAACTCTTCCCGGCACCCTGCCGGAGGGGAGAACCACCACCGGGAGCTTCTCCACCACCATGGACGCTTCCCGGATGAGTCGTGAGTAGTCCACCTTGGACCATGGGTCCATGATCAGTACCTATGTGATGTTCTCCTCCCCTCTTTGCTCTTCATGGTTTAGACCTCGTGAGTTGCCCTACATGATCGAGGCACATATGTAATCTTTCTGCTGTTGCTTTGCTGAGTTTGCTGGGATCTGATGGATTATGAGACTATGTTCAGATTGTGTTTGAGTAATATATTTGATTCACCTCTTTTATATCTTTGTTGTTGAGTAATTCTTGCATGTTCTCCGTTGATGTTTATTGCTTTGGCCAAGTAGTAGGTAGTAACTCCAAGAGGGAGCGTTATGCTTGATTGTGGGTTCATCCCCCTGATGACTAGCTTGAGTGACAGAAACATGAGTCTAGGGGATGTGATGTTGCCACAAGGGAGAAAACAACGGTGCTTGTACTTGCGGGTGCAAGGATTGTTTACTTTACGCAAAGTTCTTTTAATGCAGTTGTCTGTTGCTTTGAGTTTACACTTTGGGTGGGATTCGCAACTTAATACCAGCGAGATGTTCTGGATAGATATCTCAAGGTGGATGATTAGTAGTAGATGCAGATGGATTTCGGTCTACTTGCCTTGGCGTACCGCCCATGCTTTTGAGCCTCTACCTTTCTTTGCAGCATAGTTAGCATTGGTTTGCGCACATAATCCTGTCAATTGCCCAGCTGTAATTTGTTTACCTCGCTTTGCTGTTTTATCGTCTTTTGGGAGAGAGACATCACTAGTGAACATCATGGGACCCCGGTCCATATTACCACCGCTGATCACACCTTCTATTTACTTCCTGTTTTTATTTCCTAGTTGCAGTCATAGCTATCATTATTATCTCTTGTGTTTGATCCTTTGTAAACAACAAGGCCGGAGGGATTGACAACCTCTCTGTACTCGTTGGGAGCAAAGTTATCTGTATCTGTGTGCAGGTCCCGTCAACCGCTAAGTTTCTGGCGCCGTTGACACCTACTTGTCGACCCTCGGAGTCTCACGAGATTCGATCCTTGGTATCTTTGCCAAGGGAAATTTGCCGCTACGCTACATCTCAACCTTCCACTTGGGGTAACCAACGAGGGGCGAGAAGCCATCAGCGTTAAGCATGAATATTTATATCTAGATTTTGTTGCGAGACGGTTATTCATTTAAATCAGAGAATAATGGTTGTTCTATTTGTATGAATACTATCTTTTATGGTCATGCACCCTTGATAAGTGGTCTATTTTTGTTGAATCTCGATCATAGTGATACACATATTCATAATATTGAAGCCAAAAGATGCAAATTTGATAATGATAGTGCAACTTATTTGTGGCACTGCCACTTAGGTCATATTGGTGTAAAGCGCATGAAGAAACTCCATGCTGATGGGCTTTTGGAATCACTTGATTATGAATCACTTGGTGCTTGCGAAATGTGCCTCATGGGCAAGATGACTAAAACTCCGTTCTCCGGAACAATGGAGCGAGCAACTGACTTATTGTAAATCATACATACTGATGTATGCGGTCTAATGAGTGTTGAGGCTTGCGGCGGGTATCGTTATTTTCTGACCTTCACAGATGATTTGAGCAGATATGGGTATATCTACTTGATGAAACACAAGTCCGAAACATTTGAGAAGTTCAAAGAATTTCAGAGTGAAGTCGAGAATCATCGTAACAAGAAAATAAAGTTTCTATGATCTGATCACAGAGGCGAATATTTGAGTTATGAGTTTGGTCTTCATTTAAAACAATGTAGAATAGTTCCACAACTCACGCCACCCGGAACACCACAACGTATTGGTGTGTCCGAACGTTGTAACCGTACTTTATTAGATATGGTGCGATCTATGATGTCTCATACCGATTTACCACTATCGTTTTGGAGTTATGCTTTAGAGACTGCTACATTCACGTTAAATAGGGCACCATCTAAATCCGTTGAGATGGCACCTTATGAACTATGGTTTGGCAAGAAACCCAAGTTGTCGTTTCTTAAAGTTTCGGTCTGCGATGCTTATGTGAAAAGGCTTCAACCTGATAAGCTCGAACCCAAGTCGGAGAAATGTGTCTTCATAGGATACCCAAAGGAAACTGTTGGGTACACCTTCTATCACAGATCTAAAGGCAAGATATTCGTTGCTAAGAATGGATCCTTTCTAGAGAAGGAGTTTCTCTCGAAAGAAGTGAGTGGGAGGAAAGTAGAACTTGATGAGGTAATTGTACCTTCTCCCGAATAGGAAAGTAGTTCATCACAGAAATTAGTTCCAGTGATTCCTACACCAATTAGTGAGGAAGCTAATGATGATGATCATGAAACTTCAGATCAAGTTACTACTGAACCTCGTAGGTCAACCGGAGTACGTTCCGCACCAGAGTGGTACGATAACCCTGTTCTGGAAGTCATGTTACTAGATCATGTTGAACCTGCGAACTATGAGGAAGCGATGATGAGCCCAGATTCCGCAAAATGGCTTGAGGCCATGAAATCTGAGATGGGATCCATGTATGAGAACAAAGTGTGGACTTTGGTTGACTTGCCCGATGATCGGCAAGCCATTGAAAATAAATGGATCTTTAAGAGGAAGACTGACGCCGATGGTAATGTTACTGTCTACAAAGCTCAACTTGTTGCGAAAGGTTTTCGACAAGTTCAAGGAGTTGACTACGATGAGACTTTCTCACCCGTAGCGATGCTTAAGTCTGTCTGAATCATGTTAGCAATTGCCGCATTTTATGATTATGAAATCTGGCAAATTGATGTCAAAACTGCATTCCTAAATGGATATCTCAAAGAAGAGTTGTATATGATGCAACCATAAGGTTTTGTCGATCCTAAAGATGCTAACAAAGTGTGCAAACTCCAGCGATCCATCTATGGACTGGTGCAAGCATCTCGGAGTTGGAATATACGCTTTGATGAGGTGATCAAAGCATATGGTTTTATACATACTTTTGGAGAAGCCTGTATTTACAAGAAAGTGAGTGGGAGCTCTGTAGCATTTCTGATATTATATGTGGATGACATATTGTTGATTGGAAATGATGTAGAATTTCTGGATAGCATAAAAGGATACTTGAATAAGAATTTTTCAATGAAAGACCTCGGTGAAGCTGCTTATATATTAGGCATCAAGATCTATAGAGGTAGATCAAGACGCTTAATTGGACTTTCACAAAGCACATACCTTGATAAAGTTTGGAAGAAGTTCAAAATGGACCAGTCAAAGAAAGGGTTCTTACCTGTGTTACAAGGTGTGAAGTTGAGTAAGACTCAATGCCCGACCACTACATAAGATAGAGAGAAAATGAAAGTCATTCCCTATGCTCCAGCCATAGGTTCTATCATGTATTCAATGCTATGTACCAGACCTGATGTGTGCCTTGCTATAAGTCTGGCAGGGAGGTACCAAAGTAATCCAGGAGTGGATCACTGGACAGCGGTCAAGAACTTCCTGAAGTACTTGAGAAGGACGAAGGATATGTTTCTCGTTTATGGAAGTGACAAAGAGCTCGTCGTAAACGGTTACGTCGATGCAAGCTTTGACACTAATCCGGATGACTCAAAGTCACAAACCGGATACGTATTTTGGTTGAACGGTGGAGCTGTCAGTTGGTGCAGTTCCAAGCAGAGCGTCCTGGCGGGATCTACCTTTGAAGCGGAGTACATAGCTGCTTCGGAAGCAACAAATGAAGGAGTCTGGATGAAGGTGTTCATATCCGATCTAGGTGTAATACCTAGTGTATCGGGTCTAATGAAAATCTTTTGTGACAACACTAGAGCAATAGCATTGGTGAAGGAATCCACGTTTCACAAGAGAACCAAGCACATCAAGAGATGCTTCAACTCCATCCGCGATCAAGTCAAGGATGGAGACATAGAGATTTGCAAAATACATACAGATCTGAATATCACAGACCCGTTGACTAAGCCTCTTCCACGAGCAAAACATGATCAACACCAAGACTCCATGGGTGTTAGAATCATTACTATGTAATCTAGATTATTGACTCTAGTGCAAGTGGGAGACTGAAGGAAATATGCCCTAGAGACAATAATAAAGTTGTTATTTATATTTACTTATATATCATGATAAATGTATTTTATTCATGCTAGAATTGTATTAACCAGAAACTTGATACATGTGTGAATACATAGACAAAACATAGTGTCCCTAGTAAGCCTCTACTAAACTAGCTCGTTAATCAAAAGATGGTTATGTTTCCTAACCATAGACATGTGTTGTCATTTGATCAACGAGATCACATCATTAGGAGAATGATGTGATGGACAAGACCCATCCGTTAGCTTAGCACAATGATCGTTTAGTTTTATTGTTATTGCTTTCTTCATGACTTATTCATGTTCCTCTAACTATGAGATTATGCAACTCCCGAATACCGGAGGAACACCTTGTGTGCTATCAAATGTCACAACGTAACTGGGTGATTATAAAGATGCTCTACAAGTGTTTCCGAAAGTTTTTGTGGTGTTGGCATAGATCAAGATTAGGATTTGTCACTCCGAGTGTCGGAGGGGTATTTCTGGGCCCTCGGTAATACACATCATAATAAGTCTTGCAAGCAAATGACTAACGAGTTAGTCACGAGATGATGTATTACGGAATGAGTAAAGAGACTTGCCGGTAACGAGATTGAACTAGGTATGATGATATCGACGATCGAATCTTGGGCAAGTAACATACCATTGACAAAGGGAACAATGTATGTTGTTATGCGGTTTGACCGATAAAGATCTGCGTAGAATATGTAGGAGCCAATATGAGCATCCAGTTTCCGCTATTGGTTATTAACCGGAGATGTGTCTCGGTCATGTCTACATAGTTCTCGAACCCGTAGGGTCCGCACGCTTAACGTTCAATGACGATTTGTATTATGAGTTATGTGTTTTTGATGACCGAAGATTGTTCGGAGTCCCGAATGAGATCACAGACATGACGAGGAGTCTCAAAATGGTCGATACATAAAGAATAATATATTGGACTATATTATTTGGACACTCGATGAGTTCCGGGGTCACCGGATAAATATCGGAGTGCCGGAAGGGTTATCGGAACCACCGGGGAAGTAATGGGCCTTGATGGGCCTTAGGGGAGAGAGAAGGCAGCACCCAAGGGCTGGCCGCGCGCCCCCCCCCATGGGCCTAGTCTAGGGGGACGGGCGGCGCCCCCTCTTTCCTTCTCCTCTCCCTCTCCTTCCTTCTTCTCCTAGTTGGACTACGAAAGGGGGATCCAACTCCTACTAGGAGTAAGATTGCCCCCCTTGGGCGCGCCCTATGAGGCTAGCTGGCCTCCCCCTTGCTCCTTTATATACGGGCAGGGGGCACCCTAGAACACACAAGTTAACATTTGTTTTAGCCGTGTGCGGTGCCGCCTCCACAGATTCCACCTTAGGTCATATTATCGTAGTGCTTAGGCAAAGCCATGTGCGGATCACATCATCAACATCGTCGCCACGCCGTCGTGCTGACAGAACTCTCCCTCGTCCTCAACTAGATCAAGAGCTCGATGGATGTCATCGTGCTGAACGTGTGCTGAACACGGAGGTGTCGTACGTTCGGTACTTGGATCGGTTGGATCGTGAAGACGTTCGACTACATGAACCACGTTACTAAACGCTTCCGCTTTCGGTCTACGAGGGTACGTGGACACACTCTCCCCACCCATTGCTTTGCTTCTCCTAGATAGATCTTGCGTGATCGTAGGATTTTTTTTTGAAATACTACGTTCCCCAACAGTTCTACTCATGTCTTGTGAAGAAACTTGCACCACCTCTCCTTTGGGAAGTACATGCATCCACACTCAGGCCTGATGCAGAGCCATACACCCCTCGGCGTACTACCCGGGCAGCCAAATGGGCACCGGTGGCACAAAAAGGAAAGGCGACTCCGGCTGAAAATGTCCTCATGCGTGCTCTGGGACTAGCACCGGAAGACCTGGAGGTAGACGGCGCGATCGTTGATGAGCTGAACGTGTTGTTTGACTTCCCTCTCAAGGAACAACACGTCAAGGTCATCATTGCGCTCTTCGGCAAGGAGATGTCCGCTACATGCGAGCTGATGGTTGAGAAATCCACGGCGATCAAGGCGAATTGAGTGGACCTCGGAGGGCGGGTGCGGTGATCTTCTCATGGATCTAAACCCGCAGGTTCTATGTTGGAACGTTCGTGGGCTGAACTATCCAGCTAAGAGGAAGGTTGTGAGGGAGTTTGTGACCTCGGTTAAAGTTAACATGGTGTGTCTGCAAGAGACCAAACAAGATGTAATTGACCGTTTTTGTCTTATGCAATGTTTGGGACCGTCTTTAGACAGATTCACTTACTTACCAGCATCCGAGACTAGAGGAGGGGTGCTCCTCGCCCAGGACACCACGATCATGGAGGCAGACATCATACATCTAGATACTAATTTCCTAACGGGCCTTCTGCACAACAAGGATGGTGCACAAATGGTGGATTTCGATGGTGTATGGGCCACAGGGGAACAAGCTCAAAACAAGCTTTTTGCAAGAGTTAAAAGCAAGAAGGGAGGGGGTGCCAGGGGTCGTGGATGGTTCTTGGGGACTTCCATATGATCCTTAGAGCCTCAGAGAAAAATAACTCTAACTTGAACCAGAGTATGATGCGTAAATTTAGAGAGTTCGTTGATGAACATGAGCTCAGAGAGCTCTACATGCATGGCAGAAACTTCACCTGGTCGAATGAACGAGACACCCTGGTGATGACCAAAATTGACAGGGTTTTACTGTCGGTTGATTGAGAGCTTCACTTTGCGGACTGCCTTCTACAAGCTTTATCCACAAATGTTTCCGACCACGCGCCACTTCTGCTCCCCACCTCGGCGGCGTTCTATCCTAAGAAGAGATTTCGCTTTGAGCTTTTCTGGACAAATCTCGAAGGCTTTCTTGATGTGGTCGGAGATGCTTGGGTTTGCGACGAAGATATCTTCGACCCATTCAAGCGGCTAGATGCCTTGCTTCGCAACACTGCGCACGCACTGCAAGCCTGGGGGTAGAGGAAGATCGACAACATCAAGTTACAGATGGCAGTAGCCAACTATGTGATCCTACGGTTGGACAGAGCTATGGAAAGGAGATTGCTCACTCTGGAAGAGTTGTGGCTGCAACGTACGCTCAAGTTATCGTTGCTTGGGCTCGCATCCCTTGAGCGCACTATTGAACGGCAGAGCTCCAGGCTTCGATGGATCAAGGAAGGCGATGCGAACACTAAGCTTCCAACTAGTGGCTAATGGGAGGCGCACTAAGAACTTCAACCCGCAGATTAGGGTCGAGGATGAGCTGATCACTGACCAGAGCCATAAGGAGGACGCTTTCATGGCAGCTTACGAGCAACTGCTGGGCACGACCAATGCGAGGGAGAAGACGATTGACTTAAACTTCCTTGGAGTGCAACCATGTGATCTTCATGAGTTGGAGGCCATTTTCACCGAGGAGGAGGTATGTAACACGATCAAAGAGATGCCATTGGACCGTGCGCCGGGCCCTAATGGGTTTATAGGTGTTTTTTACCAAGGTGCTTGGCCCATCATCAAGCAAGATATTATGGCAGTCATGCTTAAGCTGTACATGGGAGATGACAGAGGGTTTCTTAACCGTGCTCACATTGTGTTGATTCCCACAAAGCCAGATGCTGAAGAGGTGGGAGATTTTCGCCCCATTAGCTTGACGCATAGTGCAACAAAGTTGTTCACTAAGATGCTAGCGAACACAGCCAGGAGCCGGATGAAGGAAGTGGTGGCTGCTAACCAGTCGGCGTTCATCAAGAAAAGGAACCTAGACGACAACTTTTTGATGGTCCGGCAAGCGGCGAGGAGGATCCACAACAGGCGGGAAGTGGGGTTGTTCCTGAAACTTGACATCTCAAGAGCTTTCGACTCCCTCTCCTGGTCGTTTCTCTTCGAGGTCATGCGGGCAAAAAGATTTGGCCCTAAATGGCCTAGTTGGATCTCCATCCTATTGAGCACGACCACAACCAAAGTAATTGTCAACGGAGTCCCCGGAAAAGCTTTTGTGCACGCGTGTGGGATGAGACAAGGGGATCCGGTCTCGCCGCTCCTCTTCATCATTGCTATGGATGCTCTTGCCTCCATTCTGATAAAGGTAGCTTAGGAGGAGGTGGTATCCTCATTCTAGGGAATCGAAACCATGTAAAGGCCCTCGATTTATGCGGACAATGTTGCCCTATTCATAAGACCCTCGGAGACGGATCTCAGATTCATTGGAGCTGCTCTACAGGCTTTCGGCAAGGCCTCGGGATTGAGGGTGAACTACGGGAAATCTTCGTCCATCTTAATCAGGGAAAGTAACAAGGACAAGGCTCAGGTGGCTGCTATGCTACAATGTGATATCGTTGAATTCCCCTGCAAATACCTCGGGCTCCAGTTAGCTGTGCGTCAACTCAACAAAAATGGCAATCGTTGCTGGACCAGGCCAAGAAGGTAGTTCCTGCTTGGCAACATGGCCTGATTACTAGGCCGGGCAGATTAATTTTGGTGAAATATATGATGTCAGCTAGGCCAATTCACCACCTCATGGTGATGGATGCACCTCAATGGGTTTTCGACGATCTTAACAAGTGGATGAGATCCTTCTTCTGGACAGCTAAGGATAAAGCCTCGGGAGGTCAATGCTTGGTTGGCTGGAACACCATATGCCGACCTGTCGCCTTTGGTGGGCCGGGACTGAAGAATTTGCAGCTTCGAGCTCTTGCCTTGCGGGTCAGATGGGAGTGGTTGAGAAGAGCTGACCCGGATAGGCCGTGGCAAGGTATTCCTTTGATTGTGGACAAGGAAGCTAGACATGTGTTTGACAGCTTGGTCAACATCACTCTGGGAAGCAGCACTCGAATCCTTTTCTGGAGGGACAAATGGTTACATGGATTTACTGCCTCAAATATCGCCCCGCTGATGGTTCTAGGTGTGGACAAACGTACGAGGAATATGCGCACCATAGAGCAGGCTTTGGTTGGCACCACATGGGCTACGGATGTCAAAGTCGAGCTCTCATTCACTGCTCACATTCAGCTCCTGCACCTGATTCACGCGATGGCCACGGTCCATAGGGACCCGAACAACGAAGATATCTTCGCTTGGCCGTGTGATGTGTCGGGTACTTACACTACCAGATCGGTGTATGACAGGTTATGTCAAGGAATTCAGCGGGTTCCCTTCGCGGCATGCATCTGGCGAAGCTGGGCACCTCTCAAATGTAAACTGCACATTTGGCTGATGGTACAACATCGAATCTGGACGTCCGACAGGCATGCCCGGCATGGGTTGCAGGACAGTCCTCCCGCCTGCTACACATGCCTTCAAGAGGAAGACAACGTGGAACACATATACACATCCAATGTGGATACCCGAGGGAAGTTTGGCATCGGTGCTTTTTGGACTGCAATATCACAGCTAGACGTCCGGAAGTTAATGATAGTTTCCTCGATTGGTGGCTACATGCCCGGGAGACTTTCCACGGAGCTAACAGAAGAGGGTTTGACACAGTCGTCATCGCGGTTGCTTGGTCACTTTGGAAACAAAGGAATGCCAGAGTCTTCAATGGCCCGGAGCAAATCAAGTCGGCAGTCCAATTGCACAAGCACATTCTCGAAGAGATAAAGGAATGGAAAGAGGCCGGTTTAGGTGTGAGTGGTCTACAACGTTTTGTAGGAGAGTAGGCTTTAGATTGTTTATGTGTTGGAGTGTTCGCTTGTGGCCATGTTCGCATCCCCTTACAAGCTCTTGTAATTATGCTTTCTTCTTCTATAAAATTATGGTACGTCATTGACGTATTCTTGAAAAAAATATAAGAACTTTTAGGTATTCCACTATAGACTACATACAGAGCAAAATGAATGAATATACACTCTTAAGTATGTTTATATACATCTGTATGTAGTTAATAGTGGAATATCTGAGGGAGTATTTATTACATAGACGCCTTATTACTATTGTTATACTTGAAAAAATGGATTTTATTACATTTCGAGTGCAATTTTTTTTTTCTGCAACACAACATGCCTTGTTTATTACCACAAAATGTAGGGTTTCACAATAAATAATCTTAAATTTTAGCCATGCCCTTAAGATATTTGAGGCATTGTCACCGTGAAAGGGAAAACAATTTCTTGCTATGCAAACATTTTAGGCATGACATTGGGTACAAAAAAATTGAACACCCAAGTCTGAATTCCTGGATCCGCCACTGTCACAAAGGGTGCCGAACAGAGAAAAGCCACAAAATTGTACAAAGGGTTCAAGCTATAGTGATAGTGTGCCGTCTTTTGTTATGCTATCCGCCATATCTGGCTATCTTCAATCTTCCTTCTCCACCATGACCCTTTCTAGCTTCGAATCTGACTTGTCATGGTGACTAGTTATGACCATATATGCGAGCGTTGAAACCAGGCCAAACTCAAGAAATCCATTGAGCATTTTTAATCCTCGGAAATAGCACCTACAGGTACAAAAATACATCAACTCATGTAAAAGACAAAAAGGAAAAGAAGAGCAATATATATATATATATATATCTGCAAGTATTAGCGATCGTACCAGCCGGGGTCATTGGGTCGAGCCTCCACTTGTACAGAAAGATGCTGAAGCAGCGCTCTGTTTTGTCGGCCTACCGTGCCAAGAATCGTGTTCTTCCTATCCGCCTCAGCAATCAAATCGTACAGCTCCTCTTTCATGTTCTGGATTTTCCAGTACATTTTCTCGTCTTTACAGCCTGGAACCGGTTCTCCACAAGGATGCTGGACAAATAGACGAAATGAGTTCCCATTATTAACCAAAACTGGATAGTAAGACTGTATTGCAAATCCTCGATGGAGTTACTTGCGCAGCACAAAATCTGACTGGAAACGGGTAAAAGGTGTGATTTTTGGCTGCCATACCCCGCTGTGGATGAGCCTTGGCAAGAGCCGGCGTTGCGCCTGCTCTAGGGCCGGTGAGACGGCCGCCGACCGCGTTTGCCTGAGCGCGCGGCCGAAGAGCGTCCTCGCCGCGTATCGAAGCGTCGCCATCGCCTTCTTCGGATCCTCCCCTTCGCCTTCTTCAGATAATCCCCTCGCCCGTCGTCGAATCACGATTGCCTGCTACGGAGCGCACTTCAAACGTAAATACTACTCCCTCCGTTCGGAATTACTTGTCTCGGAAATGGATGTATCTAGAACTAAAATACGTCTAGATACATCCATTTCTGCGACAAGTAATTCCGAACGGAGGGAGTAGATCATTAATGGCACGCGTTGCCGCGCCCGTCCATTTCAGCATAAATATATATAAATATTAGAAAAAAAGTCTGGAAGATATATACATAAATGAATTCGATCCCTCAAAATAGATGAGGATTAGTCGTTAAAAACTGTACAACTCATTACATGAAATTGTACAAGGATGAGGTAGCACCTTCCTAAGCGAAGATACAGAAAAGAGACCACACCATTATGGAATATCTTTTCTCTAACATAGCAAACATTTATATTCATAACCTCTACAATCTTTTTGGAGAATAATATTCTTGTACTTTCTGGCTGAGGCATTCAAGCCATGGATCTGAGACCATTCAAGCCATGGATATGTGAGACAGTTGTCTGGTTGCGTATGATACATGTTGTAGCTGGCCGCTCCTGTCGAATATGTCGGATGAGGTGATGCCAAGCAAATCCGGTTTCATTGATATGTACTACAGCAACTTGCTTGATCATGGTGACACGAGTAGGGACATGTTCATACGTCCATTCGATGTGCTACGGACAAACCAGATTAACATATTCTATAGACCATGGAAGGGATGTAGTATAGCACATTTTTAGCACAAGGAGTCAAGAGTCCCTGCAAGTTAGAAGGAATGAAAGATGTTGATGCTGGGTTGCCACTTGGGTTTCCGCTACAAGCATAGCGGTGCTGGGGGTGGACATAGACAAACGGGCAGAGTACAGAGATCGGGAGAAGCGATTATGGAAAGCTTTTTTACCTGTCCAAGTACCATTGAAGATTACCAGCTAAAGAATTCCGGAGATAAAAAATCGTGAGAATCAATATCCAAGATCTGCCCGACTCAATTTCAGTATGAACAACACCTGTACAAAATTTTGATTAGGAGGATATTAGCACAACATAATCGTTGGGTGGAAGAAGGAATAGTATATGAATGGGAAAAAAGATGAATATATGAAGGAACCTTGCAACGAACCATGCTGATGGATGTTCTATCACCGGAGTGAAAAGGGTGAGTTGAGAATGATAGAGGAAGATATATAGTACTGAGGCAGCAAAAGGACGAGAAAACAAAGAGACATCCATTAGTCACCGCTGTTAATGGGCACAAATAATCCGCCATGAACGCCTGAAGAGAAACTGAAAGTGATGGTTTCCTTCAATCCCAAGCAGAGCAGTTTCGCTCTAGGAACAGCCGAACAGCCAGGGGCGGTCGGTAGCTATTGGGCCACCCAGCGCCGGATCCTTTTTGTCTCGCGCGTGTAGTTGAGGACATTTTTTTCGACCGAGTGCGCGGCCTTTCTGACACACGCTCCCATGAATGCGATTGTTGGGCTGGCAAAAAAAAGCCCGGTGAACCAGAGGGCTCGGATTTTGCCTACGGAGCAGCTGCCCATTTAGGACAGTTGGCCCAGTAGAAACAACGTTCGATGGAGATCGGGACAGAGATCATATTTGACGGCCAGGATCTTAAAAATCATGGAAATGGACGGCCATAAATTGCCAGGTCGTGAGAGGGCT
>LR738709.1:508300386-508424480 GCA_902687465.1 Secale cereale | reverse complement strand
CGGTAGCTATTGGGCCACCCAGCGCCGGATCCTTTTTGTCTCGCGCGTGTAGTTGAGGACATTTTTTTCGACCGAGTGCGCGGCCTTTCTGACACACGCTCCCATGAATGCGATTGTTGGGCTGGCAAAAAAAAGCCCGGTGAACCAGAGGGCTCGGATTTTGCCTACGGAGCAGCTGCCCATTTAGGACAATTGGCCCAGTAGAAACAACGTTCGATGGAGATCGGGACAGAGATCATATTTGACGGCCAGGATCTTAAAAATCATGGAAATGGACGGCCATAAATTGCCAGGTCGTGAGAGGGCTAGGTTCCGGTGCGGTTATACTGTCCTAAATAGGTTGGGTTGGGTCGGATTGGTTCCCCCCTCGGACTCCAGCATGAGAATCCGAAATGCTTTGGTCTCCGGCTTCTATTCCTTTTCAGTTTCTTGGACGGACTTCTCTACTTTTTTTTATAGCACAAAAAAAAGGGGTTCTTCGACTAGCTTCTGCAAGGTGCGCCGCCGCAGGCTTAACCGTGCAAGCAGGCCCAGATGTTTCGGCCTTCTGGTTTCTCGTACAACAAAGCCCATGAGAAACTGCACGGCTACTTGGGCTAGGCCTAGAGAAAAACGGCTCGCGTCCACGGTCCGCCCAGCCTGCCTCGCACTCGCACGGCGCATTTGCCCCGATCGATTCCACTCTCTCTTGCGCCGCCGCTGCTCTTACGTCTCTCTCGCTGGCCCCCTCCTCTTGCGAACCCTCTCCCCCTCCCCATCCTCCTCCCGTTCCCCAGGAACGCAGGTAGAGCCGTAGGTCTGGCTGACGGCGGTCCGGTGCGCCTCGCGCTCTCGGAGGTAAGGGTCCTCGCCCTCTTCCCCCTCTCCGCCCGCGGGTCTGCTCATGGTTGCGATTTGCCTTCGTTTCCTTCAAATTAGCCCATGTTCGGACCAATCTGAGACGCCACAGTTACTTCGACCGCAATTTTTCTAGGGTTCGGGCCGTGTTCGTACCCATGCTTGTGAGGGTAAAGTCTGCGACGCCGACTGTTGGAGGTGTAGGGTTTTGCCGATGTTTGTGAACTTGCTCGTGCGGCTATAATTTTACAGATGCCTAGTTCTTACCACGACGCTCGGTTTGCTTGCTTGCTCGCTCGGCTCGTCCTTGATTATTTTCTCCTGATGATGGCTTCTGTTTCGGACTGCTTGTGATTTATGTATGCTTAGGCGGGCCACGTTGGAAATGCACCTCCTTGAAATATCTTGCCATGTTAACACGGACGCACCTCTTTGCTTGTTAATGGCCTACTAGGATGTCTTCTGTTGCTAATTTCAGTTGTACGTTCTGTATGATGCCATGGTAAACCTAATGCACCTCCTTAGTTGTTGGCCTGTGGTGGTTTTGTTGGTATGGGAAATGTGGAATGCTGTTTCTCATGCTCCTTACTAGCTGTAATTGGCCCAAGGATGGTTTTGTTGGTTGACATATTTGATGCCATGTTGAGTTTAATATAGCAGTGTGACGACGATCCATTCGATGCGCTTCTTAGCTGTAAATTACCCGGGTCTTTGCACTGTTGGCATAAATGATCTGAGTCCACCTCTTTCTCGCCAAACTAGTGTGAGGTGCAAATGATGTTTACATTAAAAAATTGGTGTTTTCTGTTGCCATTTAACTTTGCAATACAATGATTGTGTATATGTTAGCACAACATCTGTTGCGGAGCATTAGGTGTAGGGTCATATGGTCAATGATCGCATGACACCGTTGGAACATCTTTCTGATATGGCAGCCTTGTCATGTTATGGGCTGGGTTCGTTTCCATGAATTCAACCATTTTAATAGCGCAGCATCATTTACTTGTGGTTCATATGCCTTAATTTTGTATATATGGATGACTTCGGCTGGATCCAAAATGCTCATAGTATGGGCTGCAGTGTCTCGTGGCAAATATACATGCTTACATGAAGGGACAGAACCCATTCACCTACATTTCGTAACCACTCCAATTAGGCAATGATACAAATCGCCCACTTCTTAGATTGTCACCTTTTCCTCAATTGATTATTGCTGCAGGACAATCTTCATAGCTCTGTTGAGGAACTAGTTACCATATGACCCTTCTTGTAGTTGGGTTACAACCATAGGTTTTGGCATTGCAAGCCACATCTACTCAATTTACGCATCACATCATATTCTGCCATTATTAATTCATTGAACCTAAACCTAACACGAACAGCAATGGTGCATATGTTTCAGTTTTTTTTGGTGCGGACTCCACCTGTTGCTATTATACTGCCGAGCCTGTTGCTTTAAGTGAACTGCTGCTGATAGCAAACTTGTTGAACTAAACTCTCGCTGTTTTATATTTACGGACCTTTTGCAGCTAGCAAACTTGCTAGACTTATTTGTTGTGCTGATTATTCGTTCGATTAATGCTAAGCTTGCTTGGACACTTGGATCAGAGTTGATTCTCTTACAGCTCGGCCATCCTCACTTTGGATGACCACACCATTACTGTTATTTGCTATTAGTTTAGGATTCTATGTATTATTTAGGATTCTATATATTGCTCACTGTACTGGAATGTCTCGGAACATCAGATCTGAGGAAATTCTGGACAACTGACTATTTTTTGGTTAGGTCAGAGCAACTATCTAAGATGCCTTGAAATGAAATAGTGCGTGTGGTTGTGTGTTGTATTTCGCTAGTGTTTTTGAATATTATTTTCTCTACATACATTGTTTCTTTGTTATGTCTTCTTAGTTCTTACTAACCCCCTTTATTTGTTAATGTGCATTTTTGCTTATGCTCAAATTGAATCACTTCAGAGCTCAATTTGAAAAGACATGACCTTGGCCTCCACATTGGGAAGGTGAGTAGCAACCAAGCATGGCGTCAAGGGCGATCGTTAGGAGAAGAAAGTATCTCTTGGATCATGTTAACGCACCTATCCTCTCGTCTTCCTCCTCTTCATTCCGCCATGGAACATTTGGTTTCAAGCCTGAGCCAAGAATAGCACAACAATTTCTTGAGCAAAGCTTAGGGGACTCGAAGTCTGAGAAGGAGAAGGAGCAATATAGTGTCAATTTGACAAATGGAGGTCTGCTAGGTCCTGATAACGGGATTCTGCGACGTCCAGCTCACGTGATTTCTTACTATGGCTATGGAATTGGAAGGAATGAATTCACTTTGCCTTTTGGAGCTAGAGGTTTGTTGCAGTCAGTTCGCAAAGCATCAACTGCAACTGCCGGGCAACCTAAATTGGATATTGAAGAACAGGGTGATGATCAAAACCAGAACAAAAGGAAAAAAGAGGCATCCCCAGAAGAATGTGATCAGGCTGTGGAAGGGCTAAGCACGGCAAAAGCTAAAGCCAAAGCTAAGCAGGTGCAAGATTCGCTAAAGGCTGACCAGTCAATTGTAAAGAAGTTCTGGGCAAGGCTTCTGGGTATTGGTCCGGCTCTTCGAGCTGTTGCTTCAATGAGCAGGTCTAAATTCTTTGTATTTGTCTCAAACCTATATCTTAAGACAAGATATTTCTTTGCTGCCTCATTTCTTGTACTCTTTTAACATATAAATTTACCTTGTTTTGTTTGTTTGCGCAGAGCTGATTGGGCTGCAAAACTGAAGCATTGGAAAGATGAATTTATTTCCACACTGCAGCATTACTGGCTAGGAACAAAGCTACTCTGGGCAGATGTTAGGATTTCATCAAGATTGCTGGTGAAACTTGCTGGTGGAAAGAGCCTCTCAAGAAGAGAGAGGCAACAGCTCACCCGTACAACAGCAGATATCTTCAGGCTGGTACCTGTTGCTGTGTTCATTGTTGTCCCATTCATGGAATTCCTATTACCAGTGTTTCTTAAGTTGTTTCCAAATATGCTGCCATCAACTTTCCAAGACAAGATGAAAGAAGAGGTTTGTGACGTAACCACTTGAATTACTAAATGTCTTGGTATGATTATACCGTTCAGTAATATTTTTCAGCATGCTCTTTTGCTACTAATAGTGTATGTATGTCAGAACCTATGACACAAGTTCTTTTCCCTGTTATCTTGCCGGTAGATGTGCAGTGCAGTATCATTATGATTCCATGGCTCGTTTACCCTGATGTATTCCATTTCTGCTGATATGGCAGATTTAGCGTATCATATTTGAATTGTCCTCCTAGTTCCATTTGTATAGGAACTACCAACATAACTACTTTGCATATTGATTGTCTCACGAATGTGCAGGAAGCGTTGAAAAGGAAGCTGAAAGCAAGGATGGAGTATGCAAAGTTTCTGCAAGATACTGCAAAAGAAATGGCAAAGGAAGTTCAAACATCACGTAGTGGAGAAACAAAACAGACAGCTGAAGATCTGGATGAATTTTTAAACAAGGTACCGCTACCAGCTCCTGTAATTCGGAATGTCAATTCCTTTTAAATGTACATATGAGTTTCCTTATATTTTGTTAGATAATTTACGTTAAATTAAACTGCAATCAGGTTAGGAAAGGTGAACGTGTATCCAATGATGAAATCTTGAGCTTCGCGAAGCTTTTTAATGATGAATTGACCTTGGATAACATGAGCAGGTTACCCATTATTTCAGTTTTGTACACCCTTGTAAGTTCAGAATCAAAATTGTACCACAGCTGACCAATGTTTTTCTGCAGAGCACGCTTGGTAAACATGTGCAAATATATGGGTATTCGACCTTTTGGTACAGATCATTACTTGAGGTTCATGCTTCGCAAAAAACTACGAGAGTAAGTATTTAAAGAGAAGAGTAAATGATACACTCTGCAATTTGTGAAGTAGAAGTGAACATGTATGCAAATATGAAACTTATAATGGAAGTGTTAGTTAGCTTGGATCTGTTGCTCTGAAGCACTATTTTGTGTTATGCATATATACAACTGGAATCACCAATTTTGGAGATAAGCCAATGATGGAGACACTAGGTTCTGCTGTCATCTTTCAGAGCTTACCAGACAATCATTCAGATTAGAATTTCAAGTGGGTAATCTAATCTTGTAATACATAACAGTATGTATTATGACATGAGCACAGAAAGGGTAAATTCTGTATATGACTTCTCCTATTAAAATAAATGAAGTTCTTCAGCGGATATTTTTCTGCACTTTATGTTAATTCATACACGAAGAGAAAACACATAACAGTTTGCTCGACGTGGAAGTTTAGTAGACATCAGATACCATGTTAAATTTATCTACAATTGAGACTGCATTTGAATAGATCTAACATGTGCTTGACTCAAACTCTACATAACATTCAGCATATATGTTTATTTACTGTAGTCCTGATAACTCTTCATTTACTGCATTTGCCCTTTGTCTTACTGTTTTTGACATTTATTTCAATGCAATCTGGCATTTATGTTTAGAATTGTGGTGTAAAAGTGTGAAATATCTGTTCATTTCTTGCTAATGATACTCTTACGTATGCAGCATTAAGAATGATGATAAAATGATTCAAGCTGAGGGTGTTGATTCTCTTTCTGAAGAGGAGCTCCGGCAAGCCTGCCGTGATCGCGGTCACCTTGGTCTGCGGTCAACAGAAGAGATGCGTCAACAGGTTTGCCAGCATCATTCTTGTGATACTCACAATTTCAGAAGAATACCTGTTTGTTTCGTAGCTTTTTCGGACTGTACATCAATGTGCTATTCAGTGCCATGATTACCGATTATCCTAGTAGTTACCATGTTCTTGGTGTATTCTAGTTTATTTATTAGTTCTCAGTTTTTCTTGCTCTCTTTATATTAGTTTATCCTGATGCACTGTTGAAGGAAAACAACATCCATTGCCTCAACTTCCACTTAGAATTAAGCATATCTGAAGTTGGATTGCACTGCCTTTCACCACAACTTCTTTGTGTTCAATTTTTTGAACTGCTACTCCCTCCGTTCCAAATTGCTCGTCGTGGTTTTAGTTCAAATTTGAACTAAAACCACGACGAGTAATTTGGAACGGAGGGAGTACCTCGTAAATGAATATTAAACTTTGGTAGTAACCCCTTGCAATTTTATTTTCTGCCCAGCTACGAGACTGGTTGGATCTATCACTTAATCATGCTGTGCCATCTTCTCTTCTCATACTTTCAAGGTAAATTTGGTTGATGTATTTCTCACTGGCTAGTGGCTAGAACAGCTCTGTTTGGGCTTGCATCCTTATTCATCTTTGCTAATGCTGTCAGAGCTTTTACCCTGGCTGGGAGAATGAAACCCGAGGATGCTGTTGTAGCAACATTGTCTTCTTTGCCAGATGAAGTTGTGGATACAATTGGGACAGTATTGCCATCTGAAGATTCAGTTTCTGAGAGGAGAAGAAAACTGGAATTCCTTGAGATGCAGGAAGAACTTATCAAGGTGTGTAACACATATATTGTATTGTTTTTTTATATATAGGTTATCGATACTAAAAATTGCGTACTACTCTGTACTTTACATTGTTTGTCAATGCAACCATGATACTTGGCATAAGTACGAAACCCACACTGATAGTACATGTGATAAGCTAACACATGAATGCTCCCTTTGAACCCGTGCTTCATATTGTACTAGCAATTGGGGCGCGCCATGGCGCGCCGCCTGAGAGGTAGCTCTGGTGGTCAAATGGGAAAGCGTCCCTTTCACTTTTCTGCCATAGATTTGGTATAACTGCATGCAAGCACTGATAGCCTATCAAACTTATTATAGCAAATCTTGATTGCAATGCAGAGCACGCTGTGTAGCGTCATGTAGGCAGCCGACCCTTCCATTTTTTTGCGTTGTTATTAGTAGCAAATGTACATGCAAGTGATGAGGGCCTTATAAATGTATTATATTGTATTTTCACATCAGAAACAATTTAAGATGCCATCACAGGCAATGCACAGCAATGTATTGCTGCCATGAGACTTGCCACTTAAGAGCCGCTGCTCATCTGCACCATCGTCAAGGCTCTCCAAACCATACTCTGGTCGCCATCATAGCAGTCCACATAGTCCACATCCCTCTAGCGGGCGTCACAGAAGAAGTAGCAGCCGTCATTGTAACGCCCGGGTGTCCGGGACGGAGGACGCAATGCAGAACCGGAATGCTGGCATCTCGTCGATGGAGAATTCCCTCTCGCTGTAGCCTAGCTGGTCGTTGCGCCTGCCATCAAGGCCCATGCAACACTACCACATCGTCTTGAGCAGGCGGAGGTTGTGCGCTGCTCTACCCTTGCACGACCAGAGCACAAGCACCCCCAGTAGCAGATCAAGACCTTACTGGTCATTTTACATGTGATTTTCATCAACTTGGCCATCATAGAACCAAATATCTCCCACCAATCCAATATGCTACAATAGCAAGAACATATAGTAAGTAAGAACTCTCGAAGAAGAAAGAAACTAATTAGGCGGGGAAAGATGTCTTACTGCTAGTGGATGCTAGCACCTTGGAGTTGCCATGCTCCACACCCCTTACACCACCCCCTGCTCCACGCCTTCCACGCGCGGCTGCTACTCCTCCTTGGCAAGATGTTTGAGCCGAGTTACAGCCTAAATCAGAATTTGTACACACATGTTTTGTGAGAAGATAAGCCTAAGGACATTTACAGACTGTTATAAGCAAATAGGTACAATACATTTTCCACTAATACATTATTAACACCAGTTTTGTTGCTTACAAATTAGAACATAGAGAAAGAAAATGGGGGATAAAATCACACCCACCAGTTCCAAGGGAAGATAAAACCTGAATCGACAAACACATCTGTTGGAAAGGATATAAATTAGAGTATAGAATCGCCTTGTAAGCCAGTGATTCCCATCACACTCGATGGGAAGGAGGTCGGGAGAACGGCGCCGCGTGATAGCCCTATCCATGCTGACCGTAGCCCTCGACCTCATGATATGTAGCTGCTCGTTGCGCTGTGTTTTGTGTGCCACACAGACCATCCCTCCGGTGCTTACTATTCACATAGAAAAATCACATTTGTAGTACACGTCTTACGTAAGATATATATATGTGTAAATGCAAAGTTTTACCAATCAAGCATGCGATGAATGAAAGTACTTATTATACATAAAAGGGAACTAACTGAGATACAGGGTGGGTTTTATATTTATTAGAAGTTAGTCATCAAACATGCATACATAAACAAATTTGGAATATCTCCAGAAACACTTATTTTTAAAACTCATGACAACATGTAGTACATGTGTGTTAGGTCAGATAGATATGTGTAAATGTAAAGATTTAGTAATGAAGCATCTACTGAACAAAAGAAACAATTATACATGAAAGGGAACTATGTGGGCTATGCATGTTTCAGTGTTATGTAACTTATGTTGCAGAACAAAATCATGCTATTAAACAACCCATTGTGAAATCTTCGTGTGGTAAAGAACATTTGTAGAATAGCATGAAGTACATGTTATTGTCTGAGCACAGGCAGTCATGCTGATACATTTAGTGATTTTGTAGTAACAATCGGCCTATATTGATTTTTGAGTAGTGGCTGAGAGGTAACTATTGAGTGGAATCGATTTGTTTAACACGTGACATGAATTAGTTGTGCTGCTACCTTGGGGCTTAAGCCATTTCATTGACAGGCAATAGGTAGAAACCGAGAAATAGTTGAATTCCAGGTAACAAATTAGAGCCATTGAGAGCAGAGGAGATGGTCACCTTGTCAGATCCGTGAGGATGAAATGAGAGGGGACAGGAGCAGCACACGGTAGATCCATTTTTAGGCTAGTCTGACAGGCTAGCCGCCTCGTCACAGATACTTCTACATATGCATTGTAATAGTCAGACCACATAATACTCCCTCCGTCCGAAAATACTTGTCATTAAAATGGACAAAAATTGATGTATCTAAAACTAAAATACATCTAGATACATCTCCTTCTATTCATTTTGATGACAAGTATTTCCGGACGGAGGGAGTATGTACTAATAATAATGGCTTAATGCCATAGGCAGCAGCAGTACATAAGTGAACACATTGGTAAATAATGGACGGTATCTGTGCAAATCTAGAATAATAATTTACCTTTCACAACATACAAATCTCAATAGCACCTTATTCCCTTATTTCTCAGTATTTCACAACAAACGATCAAGCATCTATATGCATGTACCAAAGCATTTACCTTTGTAGGAGCTTCCCAACTTTGCCTTCTGAGTTTTATGGTGTCTCCCATGGTTTAGACTCCATACCACCTTCGCCGGCACCACCGATGATCGATCCCGATCATTGAGCCGAGTCGTGAGTCCATCAAAGGGGCCGCCGCCTCCCTAAAGCAGCGGTTTGCCCTAAGACGGTTGAGACCAAGTCGATGGCACAAGCTAGTTGAAACCTAGCCCATCTTAAAACCTTGAACCTAGCCCATATACAAACCTAGTAGAAGAACAAAGCAACAAATTTAAAAGGAGGGACTGGTCAATTGTATTTGTTTAAATCCACATGGAGAACTGGATATTTCTTTTTCTTTGCAGAAACAAAAACCAAAGCACATAAATGCATGATATAACATTAAGATGATCTGCATGTAAAACTTGTATGCTACATATTCCCTTGACATGTATAATTAATATTAAAAAAATGACAACGTAAAGCAAAGAAAATTGACAACAAGAGAAGTAGCTAGCTAGCAAATAATTAGACATTGAGCAGGTAATCCGTTACACAGAGAAGCTTCAGGTGCAGAATATAGCACATAATTAAATCACGAAAAATACAAAGGATCATAAAAGCAATCATTCATCGTGAGATACCCCTTAATTTTTCTCAAATTTAAAATGAAATTTTTACACACGACAACTGAGTATCATTTCATGTAATGTTGTACCAAGGATAGAAAAGTGATGAACATGAACTAAATCTCAAAATTCATATAATTTCCATTGTTTGCTATCTAGGACAAGGCATAATCACGAGCAACTAAAATATAATAAAGTAAGTCGAAAGCACTTAATAAGAGGCCTGACATCGGGCATATGCCATGGAAATATAGTAGTAAGCCAAAATGTCCTTTTTTGTTGATTCCTATCTTTTACCTCTTGTAACAAAGAGCATTAAACATCAACAAGTGTAACATCATCGTCAGTGTAGACCATGTTTGACACCAAAGTCTAGGAAATAAATACAAACGGAAGATGTTGAACTATAAACAGGGGAAAGATCAAGCAGCATTAGCTTAGACAAGGAAAAACATATACTTGTATCCTGCAGTCCTTTAGGGGGCATGCTAACATCAAAATACGCTGACCTGAAAAGGTTTACTTATAGTTACTCCTATAATTCAACACAATTAGGCAATTAGTTGTCAGTAATGTCATCAGTGTCTCATAGTTTATTCTGAACTTCAAGGATGCCAATCAAATAAAATGTTAGAATACATAGACATGAGCACCAATCAGATGTAAAAATATTGTAGTATTAAGTTTGAAATTGACATTTTCAATTTGCCATATCAAGCATGTTAATCTTGGTACGTTTTCGGTTGAAGTTTGAACAAAAAGGGGAGACTCAAAAGGGGCATTGCAATAAATTTCATGCACTACAACAGACACCCAGAGTAGATTGTTGAATATCAGATCAAACATTGCAGCACTGCACATCATCACTAAAATTCCTTCGCCACAATTGATCATTTCGAATTAGTTCAGCCATGTACATCATGATTTGGTGACCTCAATATTGCCATGACCCCATCACAATGTTGTATAATTAATTGTTTAATGAAAGGCAACACAGGGAGTATAATATGTATATCTAGTCCAGCCTAATTCTCTTCTATATTTCTTCTACATAGTTAGAAACTCATATCCCAAGCAATGAGCCATAATTGGAGCTTCACTGCGACAAAATAATGACCGGTGGTCCATTTCCATGAATACGATCATAAATCCAAATAGCATAGTACATATCCACGCCTCGACTCTCATCCATTAGGCTACAAATTAAAAAATGGGATTATCAAGGCTAATCACCAAGTGTTTCATGTATTGAACAACCAGAGAAAGATTTAGCTACAGTCATACAACATGATTCATGTGCACAGTTTTTCTCCAAAGCCTGTGAATCAAATTGACTTACTAATTTGGTCAGCTGCTGTCACGATTTAGCATCTTCTGAAATTAAACAAGGGCAATGGATGCATAGAGAGAAAAATCAGTAAATGGTCACATCCTGAAGAAAATCAAATCAAGAGCATGCTTCTGACATAAATAAGAAATAAAGAGAGAAAGCTATTTCACCTAGGGCTTGAATCGTTGATCTGTCCGTGGCGATGTTGTCCATGGAGAAGCACACTGAGAAAGAAAGGGGAATGGAATGGGGGCATCGCTCTGCCAAGATGCTCAATTTCCCCAAGGTCTCCTCTGCCTCCTCTCGACCCCGGGAGGCAACTTCCCTGGAGAGAAATGGACCCAGGCTAGAACTTGCAGCAAGATTACGACCTGCAGATAAAAATTGGAGCACTCGAGCAGACAACTTAGTCAAATCACAAAGAGAAAAAAAGAAATAGAGGAATCAGGGGGAAAGTAGAGCAACAGGGAGGAGAATGGGTAGAGAAGGCACACCCATCCGTCCAGATTTCGTCCCCCGACGCCTTGGCTAACTCGAGCGGAGCCATCTCCCCATCGACCATCTCCGCGTCGCCCGCCTTGGATCTGTGCAACGGAGGAACGAGGTGTCGATGCAGCACTAGGGCCGCGCAGGTCGCCGCCGCCCAGACCGTCCACCACCGTTCGAAGGTTCTCCAGATCGCACCCGGCCATGGCGTCGCCATATCGGCATGTCACAGGAGCGGACATGGTAGCCGCCATGGGCAGAGCGGAGCGGAGACGGTGGTGTGTGGCGGAACCGGCAGCATGGAGATGCGGGCATAGCAGGACGGGCTGAGTCGCGGGCGGAGCCGGGCAGGTTGAGTCGCGGGCTACAGCGGCGACGGCAGTTTTTGGGGAGAGGAGAGGGAAGAAGGCTGTGTGGGGATGAAGAGAAAAGGAATCAAGCATCTCTGGCGTGACCCCCCGATTTCCTTTTTCCTCTCACACCCAATCGCCAATGTGTTTTTTTTGTCGTATCTATGATGATGTGGAACCAGCGAGAATGCGCCATTTGCGCCACCGTTAATGGGTTGTATTTTTAGCGGAGCCGGCACGTACTGGCTCCTTATTTTATTAGTTTGTTTATCTCTTGTTAATTCAGAAACTCATTTATCTGATGTACTTTTTTTCTGACACCCCATGGTAACATAACACCCCTGCGTAGCCTCAGATTTTGGAATGTGTCTAATATCCTGTCATGCGCTTCTTCTCATAATTGAAACTCAAGAGTCTTTGCCTATTCATGTCCTCCTTGTATGCAATATTATGTATTAAGAAGCTATACATGGTTTCTGCTATTCAATGGTAAAACTAGAATATGTCAAGTAGAAAGGGAATATAACTAAAATGTCACTGTGGAAATAAAAATTTGTCTGAATTCTTGATATCCCTTTATTTGTTACTTAAGGCCATGTAGTGTAGTGTCAACTGTCAACATATCATATCATATGAACAACTTCTAGGTACACACCTTATGAGAAAAGGTGTGTCCTGTTCGATTGGGCTGGGGCTTGTCTAAAAGCACCTGTGGTTTGGCTCTGCTGGAAAAGCTGTTATGGAGTTGTAGCCTTGTAGGGTCATTTGGCAAACTAGCAGTAAGAGCTGTGGCTGTGTGTGAGAATGTCTAAGATGCACCGAATGTTCTGAGAGCCTGTTTATATGCTGATGTCGAAGATGCACCGAAGGTTCTGAGAGCCTGTTTATATGCTGATCTAACGTTAGTTGTGTAAGATTGTGATGATTCAAATTCTACTGATTTAAAGAGAATCACTTAATTTCTGCTGATTAGTCTATAGTTATGCTCATTTAACAATCATCACTAGTTTCTTAGACTGTAGCCAAATGACCTGTTTTCAAGCATTTCATATAATAGAAAATTCAGATATATTAAACAAAATGGAGCAATTCAAAGCGTTAAAAAATATGCATGGGCAACTATGTGAATTGAGAAATGGTGGGCACCAAAGCCGTGAAAGCACCGCCCGACCAGCTTTGCGTAATATGGCGATGGGGAAGCCAGCATGGTGCTGCTAACGTTGAACTGTTACCCAATTGTTTTAGCATAACACTCTTACCCAAGTATGTTATTTTTGGCATAGTGCTGTATCGCTGCTAACACTAAGCTGTTACCTGTTTATTTTAACTTAGCATAATGCTGCTACTGAACATGTAATCAGTTATTTTAATGCTTTGTATGAAAATATCCAGGAGGAAGAGAAGAAGAGAGAGAAAGAAGAGAAGGCAAAACAAAAGAAGGAAGAAAAGGCAAATTTCACAGAACAGGAGGCTGCTGAAGAAGATTTGGCTTTAAAGGAAATGACTGAGCCTACTGCTAGGGAAGAAGAAGAACTGATAGAAGCAAAACAACATGACAAGGAACAGCTCTGTAATATCAGTCGAGCATTGGCTGTGCTGGCATCTGCATCGGTATGGTCCTAGTCAATCTGTATTTTCTGTCAGTACTTTGCAGACTCTTAGTGATAGTGCCATAATTACTTACATTGCAGTCTGTTAGCAAGGAGCGTCAAGAGTTCCTGAGCCTTGTCAACAAGGAGGTATGATGTGAATTTTTGAAGTGGGGTCAGAGGGACAATTACCATACAGCATTTTGTTTATTTGTTGCATGTATGAACTGTTTTACTGTGGAGGCTCAGTAGGACTTAATTGCTGAGGAATGCAGATAAAACTATATAACTCCATGCTTGAAAGAGAAGACACAGAGGGGGCAGAAGAAGCTAAGAAGGCATATATGGCTGCTAGAGAGGAGTCAGAGGACACCACAGAGGTTGCTTCAGAGGGGAAGGTCTCGTCAGCGCTGATTGACAAGGTATGTATTTCTTCCATGCATGAAAAGTCAAACCTCGTAACACTCTAGTTCTATTGGTACACTATATATTTCTCTGGTTCGCTGTATATAGGTTAATTGGCCTTGTATTTGGCCTTATACCCAGTTTTTCCGGTAACCCGGTGACCGTATGTGGTACCAGTTTTCGGCTTAGTAGTCTACTAGACCTAGTTTAGTTTCATTCCGTTGTTAGATGGAGATACTAAACAGAACAGACAAATTTCTTCATCATAAATTGTATCCTAAATTAGACAGTATGAATGGATTTCTTCATCATAAACTGCATCCTGAATTAATCAACTTTCACTCAGTCCTGGCCTGCATATATTGATGCCTGCTTGATTGCATTTCCACCTTAACGTTACGTGTTCATTTGGAACAAAATAATAACTAGCATCAACAGAGTTATACTACAAGGTACTGTGTTTGTTTACATTGAAGTATACGGTTGAGAGTTGCTCACAAGTTAGCTCTAGGCACTTATGCTTGGTTGCTGGCTCTCCTTGTGTTCTTCATGTCAAAATGATTGTGATGATTCTTTCTTAATGCAGCAAATTCTCTCTTTAGCCTAAAAAAAAAGAATGATTGAAATATAGCATGTCAACATTAGAAGTATAAGGGTCCTGGTTGCTCTTGTTAACAAAGTTACACCGTGTGGCTTTATGACTGATATCTATACCTACATTCGCCATCCCACAAGTCTGTTAGTTGGAGAGATTTCTTTGGTGGAGCTACCATTGATGTTGGTCATCTATACATTGTTTTTGAATAATTTATGGGTTAGTTATTGACATATACTTTTTGCTCTGTTTTAGGTTGATGCTATGCTTCAGGAATTAGAAAAGGAGATTGATGATGTGGATGCACAAATCGGAAACCGCTGGCAACTGCTTGATAGGTACGTCAATTGCATGTGTATCAAAGTCGTTTCATATTGCATGCCGGTCAGCTAGTGCATTGTGCTGCTGGTGAATTTCCTCTAGGAGTTGGACCTTCATTAGGGTTTGTTTAGGTAGGGAGGGCTAAGACCCAATCCGATCAAACTGGAAGCGATTGTTTTGGTAGTACTTCGATCTGTAGGAATTGAGCCGTATCAGTGATCACTGTACCACCTACCCCTAAGTGGTAGTTTAGTTGCCCATCGCCATTTTACGATATCTGTTCTTGTGATTTATATGCTGCTCTGGTGCAGATATGTCGACACTTTATCGCCCCTACACTGATCCAGGGATTTACCTTTTCTCAGAAAAATGCTGATTTTGCAATATACAACTAACTACTTTTAAGCAATAACTAACAGAAGCAGATGTAGAAAATGGACTCTACTTTTTTGAGTAATTACCCTGTTACCGTGACTGATAACAGAGGCAAGTAGAAAACTGTCTCTACTCCCCGCTGACGCTAATAGGTGGTTGTCCCTGAGGGTGCGAGAGGGGTGCGGCAGGAGGAGGGGCTGCACAGGGAAGGTTAACTTGCCCTTATTTTGTTGGGGGATAAACTGCTGCTGTATCGATCGTGTTTTTCTTTGTTGTTTATCCTCCGAATCTCCTTTACGTGCTCCATACTCATTGGCTGTGTAATGACCATGTGAAGTATCGGTGCAACATTTTCTTTTTGCGAAAGTATTGATTTTAACTCAGATATATTATTGCTGATAGACATTTATATTCTGTGGTAAATCAAAGTTATATCATTGGTGAGCTAATTTATATGGCTCAACTTCTGGAAGATATGTGAGAAATATTCCTATCTCAGATTCATTCTACAGTTTAGTTACTCGGATACTCCATGAGTTCCCCCGTGCTTGCTTATGTGACATGATATAGGAAGATTGATATTCAATGCAGTATATAGTACTCCTGCTGATCCATATTAGTTGTTGCTCATCTAGATACATCCGTTTTACCGACAATTAATATGGATCGGAGGGAGTATTCTATTATATACCAAAATGTTTGGCTGTACTTGGAGCATGTTTTGTCAACATGCTGATATCGTTTGTACCTCATTTGCAGGGATCATGATGGCAAAGTGACTCCTGAGGAAGTAGCAGCGGCGGCAGCTTATCTCAAGGACACCATTGGGAAAGAAGGCGTCCAAGAGCTTATCAGCAAGCTTTCTAAAGACAAAGGTCCTTGTGCTTGTGACATTCTTTTCTGCTCATGATATCACATGTCCAGTTTTCCCCACTGTTTCTGACGATTTCTTGTGAGTGCAGAAGGAAAGATCCTTGTGGAAGACATCGTGAAGCTGGCGTCTCAAGCCGAGGAAAACAATGAAGATGATGAAGAAGAAGCACGGCATTAGTCGGGGACACACTTGGCGACTTTTTTGCGTGTTGAGATGGGTATTCCAGTTCAGGCAGGAAAATCGAGTATCTCAGCTACTCCGTAGCAGTGCGGCATGTATAGATCTGAAGGCAAGACGGCCATTCTTGCGCCCCTCTTGGCAGACCTCGATAGAACCACCAGTAATTCGTAAGGATAACTTACTGTGAAAATGATGACTTGCATATAGTTGGGTTCGGCCTCATGGATCCACAGGTAAACTGCAACCGAGATTTCAACTGGTTGCTATGGGAGAGAAAATACTGTTTTTGGTTGGCCACGGGATTCGCCACTCTACCCAACAATCTGAGAATTTTATAAGATCTACTTCAACTTCTGAGAAATCGTGGGTTAAGCACACCATTTGTGAATGAGTGCTATTTGTTGCTTTTACAATCAGTGCCATTGGTAGACGTTATCATCTTTCTTTTTATAGTGCCTTTATTATCTTGTCTCTGATCCTAGTCAGTGCCCATTGTCTTCCATTTCGTTGTCACCATTTCTATTCACCTGCTCCTCTGACCCACGGCTGAGGATGAAGAAGCACAAAGGTCGTGGAGGAGCAACTCCACCTTGCTGCTACAAAGTGAACAACACAAATGTTGAAGGAACAGCTTCAATGTGTTGTGATTTCGAGGCAAATGTAGGCCGATAGGGCTGCAAGAGTTCAATCCAGAACTCCTAGGGCACAAGATTTCTGGGTACCAAGTAATGTGAGGACCTCTATTTATAGGGCTTTGGGAAGCCTTCACATACTTCTACTTATAGCTGGAATACTCTAAAAACATTATTTAAGGTTCACCATTTTATTCATAGCTACTCACAACTAGAAGACTCTAGAAAATAGTAGGTAGGATAAAAAAAAAGAAATACTAGACCACAACAGAAGTATCTAGAAGTAGTCAAACAGATTTGACATATGATTGTATTTTCATGTTCCTCATCTATTGTTCCTTATAATTCTCCCCTGGTTGTTTGGAACTCGCCCTTGAGTTATCTTCATAGAGCGCTTCTTTTGGATGGTAAAGAGTCAGGTCTGCAACATTGTAAGTGTTGGAGATACCCATATCGCTTGAAAGATCTATCACATAAGCATTATCATTTATCTTCCTCATGATAGAGAAGGGCCCATACCTTCGCTGCCTAAGCTTCCCCTTAACACCTAAAGACAGCCTCTTTTTTCCGAGGTAAACCATCACCTTATCATCAACTTGGAATGATTTTGGTCTCCTTTTGCAATTAGCAAGTTGTTTATATTTTTGATTTTGTGCTTCCAAAACACCACGAATCTCTTCAAATAACTCAGTGTAATTATCAGCAAAGGACAATGCTGATTTTGAGTTTCCCCTTGATGGTACATTCACCACGTCCACCACATGTGTTGGAACTTTAGTGTAGACAATGGAAAAAGGGCTCCTTCTTATGGATCTATGCTTGGGGTTATTGTAGGAGAACTCTGCAAGAGATAGGGCCAAGTCCCATTGTCCCTTTCTTTCTCCACAAATGCAACGGATCAGCTTACCCAAAAACTTGTTCACCACTTCCGTTTGTCCATCTGTTTGTGGATGAGCAGTGCTAGAAAATTTCAATTCAGTGTTGAATTGCTTCTACAAAGTGAGCCAAAATGCAGCAAGAAACTTGCTATCATGGTCTGAGACGATGGACCTTGGTACTCCATGAAGTTTGACCACTTCTCGAAAGAATAGGTTTGCCACATGATGAGCATCCGTTGTCTTGCGGCATGGGATGAAATGAGCCATCTTAGAGAATCTATCCACAACCACAAATACAACATCACTTCCTCGTCTTGTTCTTGGCAAGCCTAAGACAAAGTCCATAGAGATGTCCTCCCATGGAGCGACAGGAACAGACAAAGGCATGTATAACCCTGTGTTCTGGACTTGGCCTTTGCAGGTTTGACATATAGGGCATCGCTGAACAAACTTTCCAGCATCTCTTTTTAGTTGTGGCCAAAAGTAGCGAGCTTCCAGGCTAGCGATAGTCTTGTCCCGTCCAACATGGCCACTAAGATCACTTGAATGGAGCTCTTTAACCAACTTGTCACGTAGAGAACTTCTTGGAATGCACAAACGATCATTCTTGAAGAGATATCCATCTTGCATCAAATAGTCATCACCTAATGGTTGGCCCCTTGCGTGCTTTACCCAAACATGGCCAAAGTCTTCGTCACCCTCATACAACTCCTTTATTTGATCCATGCCCGGAAGTTCAGCTTCACAAGAAGTCAAGAGGCATGCACGACGACTCAAAGCATCGGCCACTCTGTTAGTTATTCCAGATTTATGCACGATGAGATAGTTAAATCTCTTTAGATATGCCGCCCATCTTGCTAGCATGCGGTCAACATGCTTTTGATTTCTAAAATGCTTCAAGGATTGATGGTCGCTATAAACAATGAACTCTTTAGGCAGAAATAGAATTCCCAAGTTTTCAACGCTCTGAAAACGACATATAATTCTTGCTGATAGGTACTCCATTTATGTCTAGCTTCACTTAACTTCACACTAAAGAAAGCAATGGGCTTCCTTTCTTGAGATAGGACAACTCCAATGCCTACTCACTTGCATCACACTCCAACTCAAAAGTCTTGTTGAAATCAGGTAGCACCAAGACAGGAGCTTGTGATAGTTTTTGTTTAATCTCATTGAAACTAGCTTCAGCTGCTTCTGTAAATTGCAACTTTCCTTTCTTCAAACACTCGGTAATTGGTGCCATGATAGTGCTGAAATTCTTCACAAATCGCCTATAGAAAGTTGCAAGGCCATGAAAACTTCTTACCTCAGAAATGGTCTTCGGAGTTGGCCATTCTCGGATTGCTTCAACCTTAGAATCATCAACACGAATACCATCACATGTTACGACGAATCCTAGCAAAAGAAGTTGTGTTTGCAGGAAAACACATTTCTTCAAGTTGACGTAGAGCTCATTTTCCCTTAGTACTTCTAGAACCTTCTGAATGTGATCAAAGTGTTCATCCTCATCCTTGCTATAGATCAAGATGTCATCGAAATAGACCACAACAAAGTGGGACAAGAAGGGTCGAAGGACTTGATTCATTAAGCACATAAAGGTACTTGGTGCATTTGAGAGTCCGAATGGCATGACTAGCCATTCAAACAACCCTTCCTTTATCTTGAAGGCGGTTTTCCATTCATCCCCGGGTCTGATACGGATTTGATGATATCCACTTCTTAAATCCAGCTTGGTGAACACTCTTGCTCCACTAAGCTGATCCAACATATCATCCAGATGGGGAATAGGGAATCTATACCTTACAGTGATCTTGTTAATGGCTCTACTGTCCGTACACATGCGCCAAGATACATCTTTCTTAGGCGCGAGCAGGGCTGGTAGAACAAATGCGCTAATACTTTCTCGAATGTGCCCATTTTGCAGCAATTCCTCCACTTTCTCCTTCAATATCATGCTCCTCTGGGCTCATTCGATAGTGTGGAAGATTAGGAAGACTTGCTCCCGGAATTAAGTCAATTATATGTTTAATTCCTCTCATCGGTGGCAAACCTTGTGTCTCTCCAAGTATGTTCTGAAATTCTGCTAATAAACCACGTACCTTTGCTGGAATTTCAACAGTCAGGTGCTCTTCTCCTTTTACAACAAGTGCAGCACACAAATATGCCTCCTTCAAGTCTTCCATATACTCATGAGAGGTATGGGAGATAGTTAACATAGTTTCCCCCTCCTCCTTAGAGGTATTACCTTCGGTTTTGTTTGGTAAGATAATGATCTTTTTTTTTGTTATAAATAAAAGAGTAAGAATTTTCCTTGCCCCTGTGTGTAGTATCCACATCAAATTGCCAAGGTCTCCCAAGAAGAACATGGCTGGCATCCATGTCAACCACATCACACAACACATTTGAGCGATAATGCTTGCCCAAAGAAAGTGGCAGGTTGCATTGTTTGGTGATCCTCATATTCACTCCTTTCTTGATCCACCCAACAGTGTAGGGGTTTGGATGATCATGAATATCAATCTTTAAATGGTTCACCAACTTCTGGGAGATAAGATTCTCACAACTGCAACTATCAATCACTAATTTGCATACCTTGCCATTCATCGTGCATTTGCTCTCAAATATTTTCTTCCATTGTGTGTTGTCAGGTTGTGGTGTGGAACATAGGAGACGCTGAATCACACATACCACCTCTTCACCTTCTTCTTGACAAACCTCTTGTCCCTCTACATCTTTAGATTCGTATTCTTCCTCATCGACTTCACCATCATGGATAGTTGTGTTAACAAATTTCCTTAGTGGCAGCCGCTGGATATGTGTCCCTCTTCACCACATTTATAGCATTTTGGGCCTTCATTGGACTTGCCCTTGCCTCTAGTTTTCTTCTGGATGGGTCGTTTTGTCTTTGGTGGAGCCGTCTTTTCTTCCACTCTATTAGGCTGACTCCTAGACGAGCCTTCGGTATGAGGATATGGATGATATGGAGCTTTAGTTGCCTTTCTTGTCCTCACAAATCTCTCCGCCTTTAAGGCTAGTGACGAGGTTACAGACCTAGGGTAGGGTCACGAGCCTGGCCAAAGTACCCCACCCAAGGTCACTACCCCAGAAGATCAAAAGACAAAACCTACGATGGCAAAGACAGTCGACTGAGACGACCCAAGAGGACATCCCACTCGACTAGACATCACCTGTAAGACGACTCAACTCCACTCGACCAATCCAAGGCACTCGACCTGTGACACCCCGAGACCGGTGCGCCAAGTGTCAGCCAGTTATTTGTCGCCGTTGCCATGTCATCTGCTCGCGTGTTGCATCTTGCCATGTCATCATGTGTGTTGCATCATCATGTTTTCAAAACTTGCATCCGTCCTAGTCCGCCCGTCCTCTCCGTTGTCCGTTCTGAGCCCAGACACACTTGCACGTGCCCGCGGCACCTCCGAATATTTATTTTGTGAGTGGCCGAAAAACATTCTCGGAATGGGTTGAAACTTGGCCTGTGGTCTTATTATAGCATAGGTAGACCGCCTGTCAAGTTTCGTCGCATTCGGAGTTCGTTTGATAGCCCAACCGTTAAATATAGCGGCACTAGTCGCCGGTCAAAAGTCGGACGTTTTCGGTATCCGGAAACTCCGCGGGCCTCTTCTCTTCTCTCCCCACAACCCCTCATACACATCCCACTACCTCCACCTAGGCCCATCCTACCCTCTCTCTCTGTCCGGAGACGTCCGATTCGATCGGAGGGTCCAAAATCACCCCTAGACCCAAACCCTAGTCAAAACTGCCTATTTAAACCCCTCCCCTTGCCATTTTGGGCATCCCTAGCCCCCTAACCCCATCCCTAACCTCCAGTCGCAGCAATCCCACCTCCTCCCTCGAATTCCGTGCGCAGCCACCTCAAAACTGCCACTTGTCGCCGCCCCATAGGGCCAGCCGCCACCTGGGCAGCCCCTGGCCAACCCCCACGCGCCATGTGGCCAAAGCCACGTCCCTCCAGCCCCTCTAGCCGGCTCCCACACCGCGCGGCCCGCCTGAGGCCCGGGCTAGGCCCGACCTCGGGCCGATCTGGGTCGAGCGTCCCGCGCCTCCCCGAGCCTTCGTCCCCGTCGCCTGCTTCGCGAAGCTCCGCCGCTCGCGGGCCTTGCCTTCCTCTCCGGAGAGGCTCACCGGCAAGCTCCAGGCCGCCGCCGCCGGTCACCCTCGCCGGACCACCGCGCCCCTCTGCCTCCCTCGCCTCTCCGGCCTCCTCGCCAACCCCGGCGGCCGCCGCCGCATCGCCTGCGCTCGAGCGCCGCCCACCTTCCTCCGCCGCGCAGAGGCCGCCGCCGCCGCATCAGGTCGCCGGCCTCGCCTTAACTCCGCCCCGCCGCCCCCCCGGCCCGGTTCCGTCCTCCTCCGGCGACTCCGGCACCGGCCGCCACCCGGAGACCTCGCCACCGACCGCCTCCGGCCCGGATCCGGCGAGATCCGGCCGGATCCATCGCGATCGCCGCCGGACCGGCCCTTCCCTTGCCCGCGCCGGACAGGTCCGCTTGGGGCCCGGACATGTCCGACCCTCCTCCTCCCTGTGTCACTGACGGTGGGCCCCGCGAGCCGCACCGACCGACGTGTCCGCCGGGTGCTGGACATTGTCCGCCCGACCCCAAGGTCTTTTTCTTCCAAGTCCCTGGCCATTTTGTTAAAATATGTGCATGTTTGCATGGCTGTAACTTTTTATGTGCTTATCCAAATTGAGTGTATGATATGTGAAAATGATCGTGGTGATATGCTCTTCACTTTGTTCCATTGTGTCATGCTTGTTTGACTTCATCTAGATGCCCTAATCATCGTTGCAAGAGTGTTATAAGTTTAAAACTGATGTTAACTATAATTTGGTTGCATAATTGTGATGCTTTTAACTTTGTGCATGTTTATCCAAATGAAGCATATGATATGTCAAAATGTTGATTGTGAAGTGCTCTACATGATGGTTGCTGTAGCATTCATGTTAGGTGCCATATTGCCATGTTAATCTCTGTTTCAAAGGTGCATGTGGCTGTTAAGTGCTGAAACTTGTTATGAGATGCTGATTTCACTTGCTCATTGCTATTGATGTGTTTGTCTTCATGCCACATGTTTATATGTTTTAGAAGCATAATCATATGGTCTTTGCTGTGGTGCATTCCACTTTCCATGATATGCCTTGAGGTGACTTAAACAAGCTTGTAAACATGCCATGTCGTTATTGCTGTTTTATACTTAGTGAAAAACTGCTAAGTCTGGAATCTGTTTAACCTGATGCCATGTTTGCTTGATGCCCCACTCAAATCCATGCTTGTTTTGGAGTGGCCAATGATCATGTCTTGTTGTCCATGTTATTGTCTATCCATCCATGCCTTTGTTTGCCTATATGACCTGCTATAGCTTATTTATTTCTTGCCCTCAAGTTGCTATAAATTATACCTGTCAGGATTTTATCAGCATGTTCAATTTGGTGGTGCTTGTTGTTATTGGTACATGCCTCCTATGGAGATGCTCCAATGGAGTTGTTTGCTGTATGATATGTCTACTACATGCCCATGCTCTTTATGTTATTATTAGAGGTGATATGCTTGTTGTTTTGTGCCTCCGAAGGCAGCATCGTGATGATGTTTTTGCCTTCCCACATTTTGACTAAGTCTGGATAATTTTATTGCAACTTGCCATGCTTGTTTAAATGTGTTCCAGCAAGTTTTTGGGTGTGTTCTAAGTTCATGTTTGTTAAGTATCATGTCTATTTCACATCCATGCTTCTTGTTATCATGTTTGGGTGCTGTAGCATATATATACCTTGCTCCAAAGTTGCTATGTGGCTGTTAACTTCATCTTTGCATTGTAACTTGTTTTGCTCGTATCTTTTAGCCCGTTGCTCTGTTTTGAGTGTGTCTTATATGAAACTTGTGTGATTTTGTATGTAGAAGCATAATATCATGTTGTTTACTTGTTTGGAGTGTGTTTGCTTGTTGTTTGGGTGCATCTTGCACTGTTGCCATGCTTGTCTTGTTTTGCTCATATCTTTTAGGCCGTAGCTCCGAATTTAACAAACTTTATATGAAACTTGACTAGAATTTCGTGTAGATCATCATGGTGCATGTTAACCTGCTGTTTAACAACTTTAACTTAAGGTTTGTTCAGATCTGGACTAATTTCAAAACGTGCATATGAGGGCTTACCGGATTTGTTATATGTTGATTCCGGCCGCATTTAATCTTGTTGGGTGATGTTGTTCTTGTGTGCTTCATCCCTTGCCATGTAGTGCATCATATAGGATGTCTTGCATCATACTTGGTTGAGCATCTTGTCATGTTCTTGTGTTGGGTGTTTACTTTGTTGTGTGCTTTCTTCTCGTTAGTTCTTTTCTGTTGCAATCGCGAGGATTCGTTCGACTACATGTGGTTCGTCTTCGAGGCTTCTTCTTCGTCTACTTCATGGAACCGTTCTCCTTCCTTGCGGGATCTCAGGCAAGATGACCATACCCTTGGATACCTTTACTACCATTGCCACGCTTAGTTGTCTCGATGCTATCGTTATATGCCGCGCTACCCATCATTTATTGTCAGCCCCTCGCCTTGTTGCCATGAATCCTCTAAACTTTGACACCTTTCTAGCAAAACCATTGTTTGGCTATGTTACCCGCTTGCTCAGCCCCTCTTATAGCGTTGTTAGCTGCAGGTGAAGATGAAGATCGTTCCATGTTGGAACTTGTTGTTGGAATATCACAATATCTATTATTATTATTAACACACCTATATACTGGGAATGGGTGGAAGGCTTGGCCTTTTGCTCGGTGTTTTGTTCCACTCATGCCACCTTAGGAGCCGATAAACCGGCATTATGTTCCTTGATTTTGCGTTCCTTACACGGTTGGGTATATGAGGACCCCTTGACACTTCGTCTTTGAATAAAACTCCTCCAGCAAGGCCCAACATTGGTTTTAATTTGCTCATAATAACAACTTAATTAATTAATTAATTGCATAGGGAGTTAGCGCTACCCGGGATTCTTTCTACATAGTAGGGGGGCCAGTGCTGATGGTGTTGGTCCCAAATAGAGTCGTTTGCGGCGCCCCCCTTGGAAACTTGGGGTTTGGTTGCTGTACGCTGTGCTCATCCGGTCGTGGCCTGAGACGAGATACGCGTGGCTACTATCAGGGTGTCGGCACACCGGGAGGTCTTGCTGGACTTGTTTTACCATTGTCGAAATGTCTTGTGCACTGGGATACCGAGCCTGATCGGATTGTCCTTAAGATAAGGGGTAATATTATTATTACTTCTGCTGATCGTGAGAGCTTGTGATGGGCTAAGTTGGGACACCCCTGCAGGGTTATGATCTTTCGAAAACCGTGCCCGCGGTTATGTGGCAGATTGGAATTTGTTAATGTCCGGTTGTAGAAAACTTGACAGTGGATCCGAAATAAAACACACAACTGTGTGAGTAACCGTGACTGTCTCTTTTCACTTTGAGAAGAGAACACGGTGGGGTTATGTTTGACTCGTAGGTAGTTCAGGATCTTTAGCGATCATTACTAGTTTGCGACCGTTTGCGTAGATGCTCATCTTATTCTTGTACTCGTAAATTAGCCACCATATATTTGCTTAGCCGCTGCTGCAACCTCACCACTTTACCTCTCCTCACCCATTAAGCTTTGCTAGTCTTGTTACCCATGGTTATGGGATTGCTGAGTCCTCGTGGCTCACGAATACTACAACAACAGTTGCATGTGCATGTTTCCGATGTCTTGACGTGAGAGCGATGATCGTTGTGTTGGGGTTCTTTCTTCTTCTTCTTCTTCAGTCTTGGGTTAGGTTCCGGGTCAGTAGCCTGGGATAGCAGATGGATGTCTTTGTGCTTTTTATGTTTGCATCCGTTGTCGGATGCCTTGTATTGATGTTGTTGTATTCATGTGACTTGTATGTATTGTTGTATCCCCCATGTATGTATGTAATGGTACGATGTAATGGTATCCATCTTGCTAAGCGCCCGAAATGCGGTTGTGCCCCAATCACGTAAGTGTCACGTGATCGGGATAGAATCGCATCTTGGGTCTGACAAGTTGGTATCAGAGCCTCGACCGACCATAGGAGCCCCCTTGATTGATCGTAGCTTGGCCGTTGTTGAGTCTAGCAGAAAACTATTTTGGAGCCTAGTTATATCGGAGAGTAGGAATTCTTTTTACTCCTCAGCCCCTTCGTCGCTCTGGTGAGGAATCTTGACGTAGGTGTTTTGAATTACTCCTCTTCCCCTTCAATTTTTTTTTAGGATCGCGCGGTTAGTTTTCGTTTGTTGCGTTGTCAGTTCTTTCATCTGGTGCATCTCTCGTCAAGTGGATTCGACCCTCTTCTTCTTGCAAGTTCAACCTTAGTTCTTTTCAACCGACGGTGTTTTCCCCGTCCGAAGTGGTCTTTGTTTTTCCCAACCGCCCACCCCTTTTCTTCTCGGACCGGAGTCCTTAATCGAGTATCCGTCCGACTCATGTAAATCCTTTGCATTCTTCCTCAGTGATTTCTACCGGTGATTCTCTTCTAGTTCATCATTCTTCATCTCTCTCTTTTCCGGTGGTTCCAATTCAATTTGTATTCGGTGCTCATCATATTCTTTCTCTCGGCTCAACTGATTCCAATTGCTCGTTCACCTCTCGCCATTTAATTATTCCGGAGTTCCGAAGACATCTCAAGAGATCCGTCCATGTTCCAATTAATTCAAGTTTGTTACCTCATTTGAGTCTTTTAATCGTTCCGGTGCATCATCTCCTTTTCGATCCTTTTAAACGGTGTTTTCTCTTCGGTGGGCTCATAACCCACATGTCTTTCCCAGGATCTTACCTGACTCTTCTAATTTCCCGGAGTGTTCCGAAATTCTTTTCAAGTGTGATGTAAGTATGGATTCCATCAGTCATATGCCTTCTCCAAGATCGCTTTCAAATTCTTTTCATCATTGGTTCAACCTTTCTTCTTGTCATTCTTCCGGAGTATTTCATGAATTCTTTCTTTGTGTTCCTCCGAAGGCCATCATTTCAGAAGATTTATTCGTTCTCAGTTTTCAACTTCGTCCTCCAAATATTTTTCTTTGATGCCTCTTCGTTCGTCTCACATTCGTCCGGCACTTTGTTCTAGTATATCCTTTAATCAGTTCACGGTCTCTTCGTTCTCGTCATTCTAATTCCCCAAGTATTTTAATTCTTCCCGGCGATTCATTCTCTTCTATTCACTCAATTTCAATTCTTTACGGGGGTTTGTTCTTTTTCATCACTCGATTTTAATTCTTCCCGGTGGTTTGTTCTTTTCTTCACTCGGCTTTAATTCTTTACGGTGGCTCGCTCAAGAGTTCTTTTCCGGTGTTATCATATTAATCCATTCTTCTTTATTCCAATCCTACCGGTGTTTCATGAAGATTTTCGCAAGTTCGCGATATATCCCTCTTTATCATTTTCAACGTGAATAAGTAGTATGCAAGTCCATTGCTTCTCATCAATTTATTGGTGGAGGATAAGCATAACATAATTCTTATTATTTTCATCAAGTTGATTTAGCCCTTCCTTCGGAGTTTATTCTTGATGAATAAATTATAGTTCCGAGTGTTTTATCTTTTCTTTCCGGAGTTCTTAGTTTCTTGGCTATCTCATCGGATCATCCATTGGAATCATCGCAAGGCTTTAATATTATTCTTTTCGTCCTTCATTTTTTATATGATCATCCTTTTTTTACCGGAGTCCCTCTTGGTGTCTCTTCATGATTTAATTATTTATTCAAATATATTGAGCAATTCTTATGGAGCAGCTCAAGCATTATTCTTTTGCATCTCGAAGTGCAAATAATTCTCTGTATTCTTTTGTAGTGGAGTTTTGCAATTCTTCATTCTCAGCTAATCCATTTTTCGTTACGGCGGTAATTCACCTCAAGTTTTGAGATGTTTTCCATAAGTCCACAACAAGCTTATTCTTTTGTTGCTGATTTTCTCAACAACTCCGTTCAAGTCTTTCTCGTATAAACTCTCGTTCATGTCACTCGTGCTCAAAGTTGTCATCTTCTTCTCCGTTCTTTCATTCCATCCTTTGAATTCTTTCCGGAGGCATTGTGTTGTTCCTCTCATCAAATATTATTCCATCTCTCAAGTTATTCTTCTTTCAATTCATATTCAACCGGAGTGCTAGCTAAATTTTCTTGTTCATCTCGTCATGGATCGTTCCATTTTCTCAAGTTCTTGTTCCTTTCCACTCATGTTCAACCGGTGTTCTATTTCTTTCAGTTTCAGCCGGAGTGCTGCCCAAATTCCTTCGTTTGAATTCCTTTTCTATCTCTCTTAACCGGAGTGGTTTCAATGTCTCTTTTGTCATTTATCCTCTTGGTTCTCGTCTTGTGCCTTGTTGCTTATTTTACCGGAGCTTCTCCAATCTCGTTCATCTCCGTTGTATCCTTTCTTTCAAGTTGTTCAACCTCTCAAGGTTCTTTGGTTTCGCTCTTTTGTCCTCGAAGAACCTTGTTCTTCATTTTCCTCTTCCGCCTCGTTCCTAAGATCTCGGGGCGAGATCTCTTGTTAGTAGGCAAGTGTTGTGACACCCCGAGACCGGTGCGCCAGGTGTCAGCCAGTTATTCGTCGTCGTTGCCATGTCATCTGCTCGCGTGTTGCATCTTGCCATGTCATCATGTGTGTTGCATCATCATGTTTTCAAAACTTGCATCCGTCCTAGTCCGCTCGTCCTCTCCGTTGTCCGTTCTGAGCCCAGACACACTTGCACTTGCCCGCGGCACCTCCGAATATTTATTTTGTGAGTGGCCGAAAAACATTCTCGGAATGGGTTGAAACTTGGCGTGTGGTCTTATTATAGCATAGGTAGACCGCCTGTCAAGTTTCGTCGCATTCGGAGTTTGTTTGATAGCCCAACCGTTAAATATAGCGGCACTAGTCGCCGGTCAAAACGTCGGACATTTTCGGTATCCGGAAACTCCGCGGGCCTCTTCTCTTCTCTCCCCACAGCCCCTCATACACAGCCCACTACCTCCACCTAGGCCCATCCTACCCCCTCTCTCTGTCCGGAGCCATCCGATTCGATCGGAGGGTCCAAAATCACCCCTAGACCCAAACCCTAGTCAAAACTGCCTATTTAAACCCCTCCCCTTGCCATTTTGGGCATCCCTAGCCCCCCTAGCCCCATCCCTAACCTCCAGCCGCAGCAATCCCACCTCCTCCCTCGAATTTCGTGCGTAGACACCTCAAAACCGCCACTTGTTGCCACCCATAGGGCCAGCCGCCACCTGGGCAGCCCCTGGCCATCCCCCACGCGCCATGTGGCCAAAGCCACGTCCCTCCAGCCCCTCCAGCTGGCTCCCTCACCGCGCGGCCCGCCTGAGGCCCGGGCCAGGCCCGCCCCCGGGCCAATCTGGGCTGAGCGCCCCGCGCCTCCCCGAGCCTTCGTCCCCGCCGCCCGCTTCGCGAAGCTCCGCCGCCAATCGCCAGCTCCGCCGCTCGCGGGCCTCGCCTCCCTCGCCGAAGAGGCTCGCCAGCAAGCTCCAGGCCGCCGCCGCCGGTCGCCCTCACCGGACCACCGCGCCCCTCTGCCTCCCTCGCCTCTCCGGCCTCCTCGCCAACCCCGGCGGCCGCCGCCGCATCGCCTGCGCCCGAGCGCCGCCCACCTTCCTCTGCCGCGCAGAGGCCGCCGCCGCCGCATCAGGTCGCCGGCCTCGCCTTAGCGCCGCCCCGTCGCCCCCCCGACACGGTTCCGTCCTCCTCCAGCGACTCCGGCACCGGCCGCCGCCCGGAGACCTCGCCACCGACCGCCTCCGGCCCGGATCCGGCGAGATCCGGCCAGATCCATCGCGATCGCCGCCGCACCGGCCCTTCCCTTGCCCGCGCCGGACATGTCCGCTTGGGGCCCGGACATGTCCGACCCTCCTCCTCCCTGTGTCACTGACGGTGGGCCCCGCGAGCCGCACCGACGGACGTGTCCGCCGGGTGCTGGACATTGTCCGCCCGACCCCAAGGTCTTTTTCTTCTAAGTCACTGGCCATTTTGTTAAAATATGTGTATGTTTGCATGGTTGTAACTTTTTGTGTGCTTATCCAAATTGGTGTATGATATGTCAAAATGATCGTGGTGATATGCTCTTCACTTTGTTCCATTGTGCCATGCTTGTTTGACTTCATCTAGATGCCCTAATAATCATTGCAAGAGTGCTATGAGTTTAAAACTGCTGTTAACTATAATTTTGTTGCATGCTTGTGATGCTTGTAACTTTGTGCATGTTTATCCAAATGAAGCATATGATATGTCAAAATGTTCATTGTGAAGTGCTCTACATGATGGTTGTTGTAGCATTCATGTTAGGTGCCATATTGCCATGTTAATCTCTGTTGCAAAGGTGCATGTGGTTGTTAAGTGCTGAAACTTGTTATGAGATGCTGATTTCACTTGCTCATTGCTATTAATGTGTTTGTCTTCATGCCACATGTTTATATGTTTTAGAAGCATAATCATATGGTCTTTGCTGTGGTGCATTCCACTTTCCATGATATGCCTTGAGGTGACTTAAACAAGCTTGTAAACATGCCATGTCGTTATTGCTGTTTTATACTTAGTGAAAAACTGCTAAGTCTGGAATATGTTTAACATGATGCCATGTTTGCTTGATGCCCCACTCAAATCCATGCTTGTTTTGGAGTGGCCAATGATCATGTCTTGTTGTCCATGTTATTGTCTATCCATCCATGCCTTTGTTTGCCTATATGACCTGCTGTAGCTTATTTATTTCTTGCTCTCAAGTTGCTATAAATTATACCTGTCAGGATTTTATCAGCATGTTCAATTTGGTGGAGCTTGTTGTTATTGATCCATGCCTCCTATGGAGATGCTCCTATGGAGTTGTTTGCTGTATGATATGTCTACTACATGTCCATGCTCTTTATGTTATTATTAGAGTTGATATTCTTGTTGTTTTGTGCCTCCAAAGGCAGCATCGTGATGATGTTTTTGCCTTCCCACATTTTGACTAAGTCTGGATAATTTTATTGTAACTTGCCATGCTTGTTTAAATGTGTTCCAGCAAGTTTTTGGGTGTGTTATAAGTTCATGTTTGTTAAGTATCATGTCTATTTCACATCCATGCTTCTTGTTATCATGTTTGGGTGCTGTAGCATATATATACCTTGCTCCAAAGTTGCTATGTGGCTGTTAACTTCAGCTTTGCATTGTAACTTGTTTTGCTCGTATCTTTTAGCCCGTTGCTCCGTTTTGAGTGTGTCTTATATGAAACTTGTGTGATTTTGTATGTAGAAGCATAATATCATGTTGTTTACTTGTTTGGAGTGTGTTTGCTTGATGTTTGGGGTGCATCTTGCACCGTTGCCATGCTTGTCTTGTTTTGCTCATATCTTTTAGGCCATAGCTCCGAATTTAACAAACTTTATATGAAACTTGACTAGAATTTCATGTAGATCATCATGGTGCATGTTAACCTGCTGTTTAACAAATTTAACTTAAGGTTAGTTCAGATCTGGACTAATTTCAAAACGTGCATATGAGGGCTTACCGGATTTGTTATATGTTGATTCCGGCCTCATTTAATCTTGTTGGGTGATGTTGTTCTTGTGTGCTTCATCCCTTGCCATGTAGTGCATCATATAGGATGTCTTGCATCATACTTGGTTGAGCATCTTGTCATGTTCTTGTGTTGGGTGTTTACTTTGTTGTGTGCTTTCTTCTCGCTAGTTCTTTTCCGTTGCAATCGTGGGGATTCGTTCGTCTTCGATGCTTCTTCTTCGTCTACTTCATGGAACCGTTCTCCTTCCTTGCGGGATCTCAGGCAAGATGACCATACCCTTGGATACCTTTACTACCATTGCCATGCTTAGTTGTCTCGATGCTATCGTTATATGTCGTGCTACCCATCATTTATTGTCAGCCCCTCGCCTTGTTGCCATGAATCCTCAAAACTTTAACACCTTCCTAGCAAAACCATTGTTTGGCTATGTTACCCGCTTGCTCAGCCCCTCTTATAGCGTTGTTAGCTGCAGGTGAAGATAAAGATCGTTCCATGTTGGAACTTGTTGTTGGAATATCACAATATCTATTATTATTATTAACACACCTATATACTGGGAATGGGTGGAAGGCTTGGCCTTTTGCTCGGTGTTTTGTTCCACTCATGCCACCTTAGGAGCCGATAAACCGACATTATGTTCCTTGATTTTGCGTTCCTTACACGGTTGGGTATATGGGGACCCCTTGACACTTCATCTTTGAATAAAACTCCTCCAGCAAGGCCCAACATTGGTTTTAATTTGCTCATAATAACAACTTAATTAATTAATTAATTGCATAGGGAGTTAGCGCTACCCGAGATTCTTTCTACATAGCAGGGGGTCCAGTGTTGATGGTGTTGGTCCCAAATAGAGTCGTTTGCGGCGCCCCCCCCTTGGAAACTTGGGGTTTGGTTGTTGTACGCTGTGCTCATCCGGTCGTGGTCTGAGACGAGATACGCGCGGCTACTATCAGGGTGTCGGCACGCCGGGAGGTCTTGCTGGACTTGTTTTACCATTGTCGAAATATCTTGTGCACCGGGATACCGAGCCTGATCGGATTGTCCTTAAGATAAGGGGTAATATTATTATTACTTCTGCTGATCGTGAGAGCTTGTGATGGGCTAAGTTGGGACACCCCTGCAGGGTTATGATCTTTCAAAAGCCGTGCCCGCGGTTATGTGGCAGATTGGAATTTGTTAATGTCCGGTTGTAGAAAACTTGACAGTGGATCCGAAATAAAACACACAACTGTGTGAGTAATCGTGACTGTCTCTTTTCACTTTGAGAAGAGAACACGGTGGGGTTATGTTTGACTCGTAGGTAGTTCAGGATCTTTAGCGATCATTACTAGTTTGCGACCATTTGCGTAGATGCTCATCTCGTAAGTTAGCCACCATATATTTGCTTAGCCGCTGCTGCAACCTCAACACTTTACCTCTCCTCACCCATTAAGCTTTGCTAGTCTTGTTACCTATGGTTATGGGATTGCTGAGTCCTCGTGGCTCACGAATACTACAACAACAGTTACAGGTGCAGGTTTCCGATGTCTTGATGTGAGAGCGATGATCGTTGTGTTGGAGTTCTTTCTTCTTCTTCTTCTTCTTCTTCAGTCTTGGGTTAGGTTCCGGGTCGGCAGCCTGGGATAGCAGATGGATGTCTTTGTGCTTTTTATGTTTGCATCCGTAGTCGGATGCCTTGTATTGATGTTGTTGTATTCATGTGACTTGTATGTATTGTTGTATCCCCCATGTATGTATGTAATGGTACGATGTAATGATATCCATCTTGCTAAGCGCCCGAAATGCGGTTTTGCCCCAATCACGCAAGTGTCACGTGATCGGGATAGAATCGCATCTTGGGTCTGACACGACCCCCGAAGGTCAAAGGTCCCTTAGGACAATAATAGTCTGGTATTTACTCGCCGTAGTGAATGCCTTTATAGCCCTTTACTGCAGACGTTACTAGTAACGTCTGCCTTAATGTACATTGAACCCTTAGTAACGTGGAGCATGGATGGGGTTCTGGCGCACTATATAAGCCACCCCCCTCCTCCAGTACAAGGGTTTGCATCCTGGTAACTCACACATATACACATATCAGTCGACTGCCTCCGGGCACCGAGACGTAGGGCTGTTACTTCCTCCGAAAAGGGCCTGAACTCGTAAAACACCTAGTGTACAACTCCACCATAGCTAGGGCCTTGCCTCGTCATTCGTACCCCCTACTCGTACTGTCAGGCTTAGAACCACGACAGTTGGCGCCCACCATGGGGCAAGGCATCTTAGCGACTTCTGGTGAGGTTGCAATCTTTTCTCCGACCTCCTTCATCATGGTTTCCGGCGGTGGTCTGGCGTTGGGCCACGAGATCCGACTCAGCGCGCTCGTCTTTGTCGCCGACGACTCCGCATGGCTCCAGGAGGCCCCCCTCGACGTCGAGGCTCTGCCCGTCCGTGGGGCTGCGCACTTCCGTGTCGGCGCCTACGGCGTTCTCCTTCGGCAGCCGTCGACTCAGTACCTGTCGATCCCTACATCGTCCCCCATCCCCGCCGGACGCCGTCGCAAACGATCCGGTCGCTCACGGCTCCAGCGATGGGTGAAACACGTGGTGGCCCGCCAGGCGGCCACCCCTCAGGTTGCGGCCATCGAGCCCGACGGTTACCTCTACGGGCCGACCGATCCGTCGATCGAGCTCGTAGATTCAGTTTCCGAGTGCGGGAGCAGCAATCTCGCAGCGGAAGTCCTCATGGTCGACTCACGCCGCAGCCCGCCGGGTTTTCCTCGTGGTGGTGACGGCGGCAGCGGTGGCGGCCGTTCATACGACAACGATGGATACATTCATCAACCCCTCACCGCCAAGCAGAGGGATGAGCTCTGTCGCCGCAACGAAGACGCTCTCTTCACTCCCATCGTGGGAGATTCTCCGGAGGCTCTGGCCCTGGAAGCCACGCGCTTGGCCACCGTGGCTGAGCGCGCGCGCTTGGAAAATATCCAGCGCGCACTCAACGAACAGGCCTGCTGACTGGTCCCCGAGTCCAGTCGACGACCGCGGCAATCGCACCCGCGCGAGACTCAGGTGTTCCGCACGCCAGTCCAGACCCTCGAAGCCGCAGCTCGCATTGCGGAGTTGTCGGTGTACAAAAAGAGGGGCACACTTTTTGTACCCCTATGACTGTGCACGGGCAGTCTGAGCCACGGGCACCACCACAACAAGCATGGCCAGGGAGGTGAGCCAGGGTAAGACTAAAGCTCGATGGAACTGGAGCAACGACAAGAACAAGACCACAGAGAGCAAAGGGACGGAGCGGCTTCCCCCCGGCAAGATCCTTGCCGGGAGCCAGTTTCAGCATCCCTGGGAAGACCCTTGCCGGGGCCGGCTCTGGCAGCCCCGGCAAGACCCTTGCCGCGGCAGCTCGCCCCACGCCTACGGAGCGGACCACCCTTGAGTCCACCGCCCCCATGGGGCGAGGATTCGGGAGATATCCCCGTGGTGGCATGCAGATCTTTGTGAAGACATCAAAGATCAGATACAAGCTAAGAAGACGACGACCCTTGGCGGGATCCCAGCCAAGGAGGGCCACAAGACTTCCGGCAAGCACCTTGCTGGGGATGACAGCAGGCGCCGCGGCAAGGCCCTTGCCGGGGCCTGATACGTCCAAAACGTATCTATAATTTCTGCTTGCTCCATGCCTCTTTTGTGTGATATTGCTATGATATTTATGCACTTCCATACACTTTTGATCATATTTGGACTAACCTATTAACTCAGTGCACCCCAGTGCCAGTTTCTGTTTTCTGCTGTTTTTGTATTTCAGGTTTTCCCATTACGTAAATTGCCAGAAAAATTCCGGGAAAAATATATAAAAAATCAGCGTTCCGGAAGCTTCCATGCGGCCAAAGTAGGGCCAGAGGGGGGCCACCAGGGCTCCAGGCGGCCAGAGGGCGCGGCCCCCCTCCTGGCCGCGCCGCCAGGGCGCCTGGGCCCCCCTGGCCTCTTCTGACGCCCCCCTTTGGCATATATTTACACCGCGTCCTGAAACCCTCGAGGACGGAACCCTTTTTCGCGATCTCATCTCTGTTCCGCCGCCGCCGCGCTTCCAAGATCGGGAGCACCAGGAGAACTCTTCCCGGCACCCTGTCGGAGGGGAGGATCACCACCGGGAGCCTCTCCACCACCATGGACGCCTCACGGATGAGTTGTGAGTAGTCTCCCTTGGACCATGGGTCCATGACCAGTAGCTATGTGATGTTCTCCTCCCCTCTTTGTTCTTCACCGATTAGACCTCGTGAGCTGCCCTACATGATCGAGGCACATATGTAATCCTTATGCTGTTGCTATGATGAGTTTGCTGGGATCCGATGGATTATGAGATTATGTTCAGATTGTGTGAGAGTAATATATTTGATTCACCTCTTTTATATTTATGTTCTTGGGTAATTCTTGCATGTTCTCCGTTGCTGTTTATTGCTCTGGCCAAGTAGTAGGTAGTAACTCCAAGAGGGAACGTTATGCTTGATTGTGGGTTCATGCCCCTCGATGACTAGCTTGAGTGACAGAAACATGAGTCTAGGGGATGTGCTGTTGCCACAAGGGGGAAAACAACGGTGCTTGTACTTGCGGGTGCAAGGATTGTTTACTTTACGCAAAGTTCTTTTAATGCAGTTGTCTGTTGCTTTGAGTTTACACTATGGGTGGGACTCGCAACTTAATACCAGTGAGATGTTCTGGATAGATATCTCAAGGTGTATGATTAGTAGTAGATGCAGATGGATTTCGGTCTACTTGCCTTGGCGTACCGCCATGCTTTTGAGCCTCTACCTTTCTTTGTAGCATAGTTAGCATTGGTTTGCGCACATAATCCTGTCAATTGCCCAGCTGTAATTCGTTTACCTCGCTTAGCTGTTTTATCATCTTTTGGGAGAGAGACATCACTAGTGAACATCATGGGACCCCGGTCCATATTACCATCACTGATCACATCCGCTATTTACTTTCTGTTCTTACTTACTAGTTGCAGTCATACCTATCACTATTATCTCTTGCGTTTGATCCTTTGTAAACGACAAAGCCGGAGGGATTGAAAACCTCTCTGTACTCGTTGGGAGCAAAGTTATTTGTATTTGTGTGCAGGTCCTGTCAATCGCTAAGTTGCGCCGCTAGCAGTTGACACCTTCTTGTTGACCCTCGGAGTCTCAGGGGATTCGATCCTTGGTATCTTTGCCAAGGGAAAACTACCGCTACACTGCATCTCAAACCTTCCACTTGGGGTAACCAACGAGGGGCGAGAAGCCATCAGGGCCCCGGCAAGGCCCTTGCCGAGGACACCCGCAGGGCCACCATCAGGCCCGCACCAACTGGGTTTCCACCGCCCCACGCAGCTGCTGACCCAACCAGCTGGACAGGCTCCTGCGTGGCAACTCGCAGATCTTCATGGAGCCCCGCCGTTGCGCCACCTCAGCTGCCTGCCTGCCTACATGGCACCTCAGGCACCGCTGGCCAGGGTGCGTGTCAACACGAGGAGCGGCGACGGACAAGACAGACGTCTCCCCTCGTCCCCGATAAAGCGAGGACACCTAAGCTAAGTGCATTAAATGCGCCTTGTCTTGTAATGCGAGGGATAACCTCGCATCACTATACCCTTTCCACCTCCTGTGTGCCACTGTGGCAACCCCTTTTTCCTATAAAAGGAGGCCCGAGGCGACCAGGAGAAGGATTCGGCTTTTTCGAACTCCTCACGACTCTTTTGGAGCTCCTCACTAGCTGAAGAACACAAACATATAATCCACCAAAGCAGGAGTAGGGTTTTACGCATCTTTGCGGCCCGAACCTGGGTAAAGGAACCGTGTCCTGACTGTTAGATCCGCTCTTCTCTCAACCCCGCGCCCCGCAACCGTAGTAGGGATTCTTGTGATCCCATAGGTGTCGATCCAAATACACCGACATCTTTGGCGCGCCAGGTAGGGGGCGCAATTGTGGGAATCGGCTCTAGCAGTGGGGCCAGCACTCCTTTGTCTTCATGGCCCTTTGAGGAGGAAGGAGGCCGGAATATTTGCGTTCGAGTGGCTACAAACAGGAGCTAAGTTACATCGAACCCTGGATATTTCTATCCTATTATTTAGAGTTGTTATCCTCGGAGCTGTCGTTCTTTGTGCAAAAAGAAACCTGCACGCAAATGGGGCCCTTCCCGACCGGCAAGGCCTTTGTTCTGTTTCGAGTCCACTCAACAGTCCAAACGGCTGCGTTGGAAATGGTAGGGTAGCCTTCCGCAATTGGCAAGGCTCTCGACTCTGACTCGAGTCAAACTCGACAGTTCGAGCAGCTGCGTTAAGGGCGGCAAGGTGGCGGACCCGACGGCACGCTCGCCCGGCAGGCCAATGGGGACCCGTCCCCAAGACGCCGCCTTGGGTTTTTCGCGCCGGCAAGCCTACCCAGTTAGCGTAGGGTGGACACACAAAGGGGACAGCAAACAGGAAAATAACACGCATAATTTCAAAGATATTTCAAAGTTGTATTACATCATGTCATCGCTGCGGTTCTAACTAAAGATAAATTTTGTCTTGGTCATGAACCCACAGCGGCAAGGAAGGACGGGATGCCTAATCCCGGCGCTGGCCCTCCACCCTCTTGATTTCGTCGATGCGACTGATGACGGGATTGATGCGCTCCTTGAGCGCCGTGAGGTCAGCATCCTCCGGCAAGCTGTCCATCGCGGCTTCAAAGTCGAGGGCGGGGTTCCAGAACGCCACCTTGGTGAGGACCTTGGTCATGACCCCCCGGCAAAGCCGCCGGGCCTCCCCGGCGAGCGTGGCCGTTCTGTTGGAGTGAAGATCAGTCAAGGCACTGAGGACGCCCTCGAAGAACAGGGGCAGCTTGGCGTTGACGGACCCGCTCCATTCAGGGGCATACCTCACGTTTGGCATCCTCATGAGGGCCAACTGTGAGGTAACCCTGCCGGCGATGTCCTCCAGCCGGCTGATCCACCTGTTCTCGCTCGCCACATATTCTTGGTGGGAGGCGCCCTCGTCCGCCCGCAGCTGCTTCTCCTCCTCCAGTCTCTTGGTCAAGGCCTCCTCCCGAGCTGAGCTCTCCGACAACATCTTCTCGAGATTCTCCAGCCTCAGCCTGAGATCTCTGATGGAGTTTTGCGCCTCGGAGAGCTCCCCAGCCCTGCTGATGACCGCTCCCTGCGCCTCTGTCAAGGCGCAGTTGAGCCTGTTCTTTTCGTCGGGCAGCTTGAGGGCCTGCTCCTTCAGCCCATCCCGTTCCACCTCCAGCTCTTGCACCTTGCCGGCATGGGCCAGAGCTTGGGCATCGAGTGCCTCTTTGTGCCTCTGCCCCAGCTCACGAGTCTGCCGCTCGACAAGAGCCTCGAGCTCCTCATCCTTGCCGCAGAGCTTTGCGGCAAGCTTCACCTCACGCGCGGAGAGGTCTTCTTCCTGAGAATCGAGGGCGGCTTGATGCTGGTTCCGGGCGGCCTCCGCCGCGGCAGCCAAGTTCGCTGCCTCTTCCTGGGCCTTCTCGATGTCGGCCATCTTCATGATGACTTCCGCATCACGCTTGGCCAGTTCTTCCTGGAAGGCCCTCTGCTCCTCGCAGGACTGGTGGAACCAGGTTTGTGCCTCAGCGATGCGCGCCTGGAAGTCCGCCTATGCATCGTCCACCGCTGCTGTTCTGGACTTAACCTTGTCCAGACGGGCGCGGTAGAGCGCCTGGAGCTTTCGTAAGTTGGCCCCCATGGCCCGGAAGAGCTGCCCTTCTGGAGAGCCGTTGTTGCCGGCGCCCGGTTCATCAACAACCTCGAGCCCGGTGGCGGCGAGCACCTCGCCATCGAAGACTTCCCCTCCGGCGGGCGCCCGGGAGCTTGACGCCCGGGCGAGATGGACGAAGAGGCCGTCGCCCACCTTCAGGTACCTGCCGGGGCCCGAGGTTGTGGAGGAAGAAGGTTGATCATCAATCGCCTCTTCCTCGGCTGTGGCCTTGCCGGCCTCCCCGGCAGGCCCACCGCCGGCACCCTCGGCGGCGCCCCTGGCGGCATCCTCGGTGGCTTTATCCGCGGCGGCCCCGGCAGCGTCCTTGGCGGCCTCCTCGGCGGCGATCTTGTCGGCCTCCGCCGCGGCCTCCTTAGCAACCTCCTTGATGACGGCGTCCACGTCCTCCACATCTGTTGGAGGAGGGCCTGGGCAGTGATGGGGATGATGAAGCCAAGAGAAAGGATAAGGGAAAAGCAAAGACAGAAGACATGCGACTCACCAGTGTCGGGCTGTGAAGCGGAAGTCCCCTCCCCGCCGGCGTCCGGCACCGTAGCAGAGCCACCGGCGCCCAAGTTCCCCTCTTCCTCCATGCGTGTGGGCTCCATGCTTGGTGCCCTTGCCGGGGACGCCCCTCGCGGCGGCGTGGTCGATGGGAGTGGTGCGTTGGGGGTAGCCCCCTGAGGCTCCTCCTTCTACTGCTCCCGTCCTACAAAACCAGCAAGGTCAGCGCCTTAGCATCAAACACCTACTGCATGCCGAGTGAGAAGAGGATGATGAACTTACGCTCGGGACTGTGCCGGGGGCTGCCGTCTGGGCTGTCCCTGAAGCCCCAGCTGGGGGCTGGCTGCTCGCCGAAGCTTTGGCCCTCTTTATCCTCTGGGCCAGCGTCTCTGCGTCCCTGAAGAAGCAAGAACAGATCAAGATGAGCGACATGGTCCAGGAGGTTGGAAATGGCAGTAAGAAATAGAATACTTACTCGTCGTCCATCTCCTCCTCCTCCGCCGCTTTCCTCTTCCGCTTCAGGCTGAGAGGCCCAAGGTCAAAGGGGAACCCCGCGTCGCCGTCCGAGTCGACGTCTGCCGGGGGAGGCGAAGAAGGGGGCGGAGTTTGTGCGCGCCTAGACGGAGAAAGGCCTGCCGCCTTCTTCTTCTCGGCGGCCTTCGTCGACCTCCTCGCCGCCGTGGCCCTCGTGTGACGCCCAGACCCCTCCAGGGTCAATTGAGGCCGCGCAGTCTTGCCGGGCCGGACCGGCTCGCCGGAACAGGCCCACCGCAGGACTCGCCCTCTTCCCCTGGCTGGCGCCGGGCCGGCCGTCGCGTCCTCCTCCTCCGACGACCCGTCGGCTGCGTCTTCAACCAGCGGAGCTCCGGTGCTGGCGCTGCTAGCCTCTCCAGCAGCCGCCGCCCACTGGGCGAGCTCCTCCTCCTCCGCGGCCGCGGCATCCTGGTCCTCCATACCTCCGGCACTGCCGGCCTCCATGACGAGCTGCGCCTCCCTCGCCCTAGCGGCGATGTAGTCCAGCTCCTCCGGGGTGGTGTCCCTGACAAGCCATCGCTCGGCGTCAGGATTGACGCACACCTCGACCAGAGTGTCGAAGAATTGCTGCACGACATCGTCCGCTGGCTCCTGCCAGCTCGGGACGGGGCCGTGCGCGTTGCATTCTGATATCATGGCAACGATCTTGGACTGGCGCGAATTGTTGCACAGCGGGACCACCCCCGCTGGCAGCTTGAAGAGCTGCCCCTTGACGGCCTTGCCGGCCTTTCCGGCAGCCTTCGCGGCCTTGCCGGTCCGTTCGACCTCGCCGTCGCGACCCACATCCAGCTGGAAGAGCCGCTGGCAGAAATGGGCGTGCCCCATCACTGTGAGGTTGTGGTCGAGGCCGGGGCGGAGCCGCATGACGTCAGCCGGGTTCCTGAAGAGCCAGGCTGGGCTCCCCTTGTTGTGAAGCGGGGCGATCCGACGGCAAATGAAGTCCGCCCCGATCATCTCAAGGGTGAGCCCGGCCTAGGCGAGCCAGTTAATCCTGGTGATGGCGATGGTGAGCCTCCCGTCAGCGGCGTCGACGTCGCCCCAGTCGCTGCCACGGACCGGCGGCACCCGACGGACCCTGCAAAATGTTGGCGGCTCGTCTTCCTCAATCCAGCACCATCGGCCGCTCCATTCGTCCCACCTCTCCTTCACGGCGCCCTCCGGGTACGCACCCTTGGATCTCGGAATCCAGGTGATGCATCCAGAGACGGCGCCTCCCGGCTGGATCCGAGGGGTGAAATAGTGGCGGAAGAGCGCCGTGTTGGGCTGCACCCCGACGAAGCCCTCGCAGAGGTGCGCGAAGAAAGCCATGCACGCCACCGCATTTGAAGTAAAATCCAAAAGGCGGAAGCCAAAGGTGTGCATGACGTCACAGAAGAAATCGGAGAAGGGGGGGACACAACCCGCAAGAGAAGTAATCAATAAAGAAAGGGTACCGATTTGGGCCAGGTTGGGTGCAAGCGGCAGGAACGACGCGCGTCACCGGATGACCCAAGTTCTTCCCCCCGTCTCCGCCCCCCAAAGGGGTTTGAAGGCAGCCCGGAGCTCGTGGACGTCGACCGTCGATGGGATGAAAAAAGCAGCCTTTGTCCGGTCCCCCGTAAACGCGCCCTCCGACGGCCCCACGGGCCCGGCGCCCTTGGCCACCCCCTTGCCCTTGGCGGGTTTGGACGCCATGGCGGCTGAGGTGGATGGCTGAGGAAGAGGAATGGCAAAGCAACAGCGACAGGCAACGACGAAGGCTTCGGAAGGAAGGAAGAGAGGGAACCGCGGCTCTGAGATTGGAAGAGGCGCGAGGAAAATGGAGGAAGTGAGCAGTGCGCTCGCGGTTATTCCTTTTTATGGGGGAAAACGCGGGCCGCCTCCTTTCACATTTACTGCGACGTGACGCATGCCTGCAGAAACCGCCCCACGCATGCCTCCCACGTCACGCACGCCCCTCCACCCCGCACCATGCGCGCGGGTCGTGGGAGGCGCAGCGCGCGGAAAATTTTACCACGGTGAAAACCACCCCGCCTGCCCGCGCACCGTTCTGGGCCTGGCCCAACAACGCATCGCGCTCATGTGTAGCCCAGGCCCGGGGGCTCCTGTCGGTGTACAAAAAGAGGGGCACACTTTTTGTACCCCTATGACTGTGCACGGGCAGTCTGAGCCACGGGCACCACCACAGCAAGCATGGCCAGGGAGGTGAGCCAGGGTAAGACCAAAGCTCGATGGAACTGGAGCAACGCCAAGAACAAGACCACAGAGAGCAAAGGGACGGAGCGGCTTCCCCGCGGCAAGATCCTTGCCGGGAGCCAGTTTCAGCAGCCCTGGCAAGACCCTTGCCAGGGCCGGCTCTGGCAGCCCCGGCAAGACCCTTGCCGTGGCAGCTCGCCCCACGCCTACGGAGCGGATCACCCTTGAGTCCACCATCCCCATGGGGCGAGGATTTGGGAGATATCCCCGTGGTGGCATGCAGATCTTTGTGAAGACATCCAAGATCAGATACAAGCTAAGAAGACGATGACCCTTGGCGGGATCCCAGACAAGGAGGGCCACAAGACCTCCGGCAAGCACCTTGCCGGGGATGACAGCAGGTGCCGTGGCAAGACCCTTGCCGGGGCCCCGGCAAGGCCCTTGCCGAGGACACCCACAGGGCCACCATCAGGCCCGCACCAACTGGGTTTCCACCGCCCCACGCAGCTGCCGACCCAACCAGCCGGACAGGCTCCTGCGTGGCAACTCGCAGATCTTCCCCCAAGGCGTGAGGAACGTGGATCCATATCAGATCGGTGGCTGCAGACACCGTTTGGTCAGCCCACAGTCCAAGATCACCCCCAAGGCGTGAGGAACGTGGCCCGCGGCAAGACCGACATCTGGGTCGGAATGACGAGCAATACGACCGTCGACCCGGGCATCATGACCGCCGTCGAGTGCCTACGCCTCCTCCGGGAAGCGGATCATTCTCACCCCGGCGGCACGAGGGCATGTGCCTGCGCGACGACGAGCGGAGGGTTCCCCCAGATCCCTGGAGGCCGGGTTTCGACGCAAGGTCTATCCTTGTGCAGCGACGGGTCGACCGGAACAGGGCGTTCAGAGAAGAGCAAGGCAGAGATCATCCGAGTGGAAGCCGAACACCTGTCTCTGGACCCGAGTGTTTCTGCAGTGCCATCAGAGCCGCAGAGATCCCCCTGAACTTCAGGTTGGCGGCGGGGGTAAGTAAGTTCACCGGCGAGTCGAAACCAGACACCTGGCTAGAAGACTACCGAGTGGCCGTGCAGATTGGAGGCGGCAACGACGACGTAGCCATGAAGCACCTTCCTCTGATGCTGGGCGGTTCGGCTCGGGCGTGGCTCAATCAGTTGGCCCCCGGGAGTATTTACAGCCGGGAGGAGCTGGCTCGAGTGTTCATTTGGACCTTCGAGGGCACCTGCAAGCGACCTGCTGGCCTCGCAGAGCTTCAGCACTGCGCGCAGAAGTCGAATGAAACCTTGAGGGATTACATCCAGCGATGGACCACCTTGCATCACACGGTGGAAAATGTGTGTGAGCACCAGGCAGTTTGCGCCTTCAAGGAGGGCGTGCGTAACCAAGAGCTGAATCTGAAGTTTGGTCGAACAGGCAATATGTCCCTGTCTCGGATGATGGAGATTGCCAGTCGGTACGGTAATGGCGAAGAGGCCGATCGGCTCCGCAGCGGCAAGAAACCAGTCAGGCAGGATGATCAGAATTCCAATAGGAAGAACAAGCGCAAGGCCGAGCCAGCCGCTCAGGGTGAAGCTGCAGTGGTCAACCAAGGGAAAGGCAAAGGAAAGCCGAAGGGGCCCTGGGCACCTAAGAAAGTGAATGATCAAGCTGGGAATGATGTACTCGACCAGCCGTGTCCCATTCTCATTTTAGCATTAACGTTTTCAGTCTCCCCCAAGCTTGAGCTATGCTCTCTCCGTCATGAGGATAAAAATTATAAACATAATTCCTATTCTCATGGACTTCATGAAGAGGATAAAACTTGGAGTAAAAGAGAGACTGGATCTCTTCCCACTCCAGCAGGTGAGAGTCATTTAGTAGCCTATACCATTCCAATGCTTTTCCTTTCAGTGACAAGGCAAATAATTTCCTCATGACAAACTCCCTTGATACACCTGCAAGCTTAAATAATGAACATAGTTGTGACAGATATAGCAAGTGTTCACCGGGATGTCTGTCTCCTGCATAACGATCAGCCAAAACATAATCGATAATACCAGCTGGTATTTTATAGGGCACAATTTCAGTAGGGGGAGGAGCAACCACCACAGGTGTGGGGCGTCTTCCCGCAAGCAACGATCCAATAGCAAGGTTGTCCATAAGCATAACTAGTGAAATAAAAACAAGAAACAAAAAGATTTAATTGCAAGATCTAAAGATATACCTTCAAGCGCTCACCTCCCCGGCAACGGCGCCAGAAATAGCTTGATGTCTACACACGCTTCTACTCTTGTAGACTATGTTGGGCCTCCAAGCGCAGAGGTTTGTAGGACAGCAGCAATTTCCCTCAAGTGGATGACCTAAGGTTTATCGAACTCAGGGAAGTAGAGGTTGAAGATGGTCTCTCTCAAGCAACCCTGCAACTAAGATACAGGAAGTCTCTTGTGTCCCCAACACACCTAATACAACTAGGAGTTGTATAGATGCACTAGTTCAGCGAAGAGATGTTAAATGGCAAGTGATATGGATGGCAAAACAAAGTAATATAAATCTGTAATAAAAAGTGCAGCAAGCAAACAAGTGGTAAACGTGAGCACAAATGGTATTGCAATGGTGGAAACAAGGCCTAGGCTTCATACTTTCACTAGTGGCAACTCCCAACAACATTAACATAATCGAATCACATGATATTTCCCATAAAACATGCAAAGGGGACGCACTCGGAGGTCATTCCTTCGTGGTCAAGAGAGGACGAGAATTATGTAGGGCTACAAAAGCACACCTCAAAGTTCGTATTTCTCAATCTAAGGATTTCCCAATGTCACCGCGGCCATCTAAAGAGAGTCCCACAATCACCACAACATATCTAAAGGATAGTCAAAGACAAGCACCAAGAGACTCTCAATCTTCAATCAACACACAAGAGAGGAAATCACTCATGAAAATACTTTTCTAATCCATGTCCAATAGACCGCTGTCACCTTGGTCTCGGGGATTATACTAGATAAAGACAAGTGAGTACATCAATCCAATACATAGAGGAAGGGAAAATATCATGGGATCACCCTAGATTAACATAGCCTATGATCACAACGAAGATCACATCATGGGAGAGAGAATTGACCACATAGCTACTGGTAAGAACCTCAGCCCCGAGGAGGAACTACTCCCGCATCATGGAGGAAGGAAGCAACGTCGATGGAGATGAATCCGGGGGCACTTCCCCGTCCCGGCAGGGTGCCGGCGCAGGAATTCTGGTCCCCCGAAGCTTGATGGCGATGGCGGCGGAGATCGGAATCGCGTCTGGAGAAAAGGGGTCTGGAATCAGGGTTTCCTCGACACGGTGTAAATATATGCCAAAGGGGGGCATCAGAGAGGGTCTGGGGGGCCCAGGCGCCCCCCCCGGCGCGGCCAGGGGGGGTGTGGGCAGGCCGCGTGGAGCCCCTTTGGCCCCCTCTGGCCCTACTTTGGCCGCGTGGAAGCTTCCGGAACGCTGATTTTTTATATAATTTTTCCGGGATTTTTCTGGCAGTTCTCGTAATGGGAAAACCTGAAATACAAAAACAGCAAAAAACAGAAACTGGCACTGGGGTGCACTGAGTTAATAGGTTAGTCCAAATATGATCAAAAGTGTATGGAAGTGTATAAATATCATAGCAATATCACCCAAAAGAGGCATGGAGCAAGCAGAAATTATAGATACGTTTTGGACGTATCAACATCCCCAAGCTTAATTCCTGCTCGTCCTCGAGTAGGTAAATGATAACAAGAATAATTTATGTGGTGACATGCTATTATCCATATATGACTTTTCATAGTCATATGACAAAAGCTTACTGAGACAATGAATCTGTAGTAATTAAGTTGCCTCATGAGAAAATCACAAAGAACTGAAAGTTTTACAACATGATACTGAAACATCAAATAGATTTGTAATGAGCATGGTGTGCAAATATGATAAAGTGATATCTTGCTTGCCCCCTTTAGTGAAGCAAAACATAATGCAGGGGCACCTCCAAGGTTTAAGTGATGACTAGATACAATGATTTCAAAATAAACGATATCACAATCATGCAAAAGACAATGCTACTTTGGGATAATGCACATTACACTCAGAATGACAATCATGCTCTCAGTAGTTGGTGCTTTAAAAGAAGGTGGAGACTCTCGAACCGTGGCTTTTGTTGGCAAGGTTGAAAACCCGTAGTCGGAAACAAAGACAAAGCATGTACCAGAGCTCTTGGTTTTTAAAAAACAGAGATAATAATTTATTTTTTTAGATCATGCATGTTTCGTCAACGAATGCTAACTCAATCACTTCTTGAGATGGATAAGTTTCGAGGAACGGCTCCCAAATGAGGACGATCACATCCTCTTAATCTCCTTTGTTTATCACTGCCAAAGTTTTCTGATTTCTCATGAACAAAGCGTGAAGGAGGGTTTGTTTGTTATATTATCTTTTTGAGCCGGGCGCACTCAATGCCAGTTCCTTCTCGTATTATGGGTTTGCACATTATACATGCAATCCCGGGGTGAAGCTTGTCCAACTTAAAAAGATCATGAATTAACTACTACTTCCTCATGAACTTACAACAGAGGCACAAAATAGGAATGCTTTTCTTTTTGAATAATTTCGAGATGGTACATGAAAGTCTCCGTTAGGAATGGCAGGTAAATACCATGTAGGAAGGTATGGCGGACTCATATGGCATAACTGGTATAAAGGAATTTGGATGCACAAGCAGTCAGTCCGCTTAGTACAGGTGGAGGTTAGCAAAAGACTGGGAGCGACCAACTAAGAGAGCAATGACGGTCATAATCATGCAGAGCGACAAAGCAACATTGAATCAGGCATGGAAGTTATATCGCTACTCAGAAACAAAAGATCATCAAGGCTTGACAGACTTTCTTTACAGTCTTAAATATGCGTGAGCATACGCCAAGTCAATCAAAATAAATTCTTGAAGGAAGATATTACTAAACCATACCACATCATAGGCAAACAAATCATGTTGGTACTCCAATAACACATTGGGAACCCCCCCAGCTATTTGAGACTAACCATAAGAAAACATGAACTACTAAGCACCATTATTCACGTAGCATTTTTATCATAGACATATCAACCAATGCAACAGAAGCAAACTCTCTTAATAAGATAAGCATGATAACTAAAGAGAGTTCAAGCAACCAACTAAACAAAAGCTCTTTAGAAATATAAGCATGAAAACTAAGAGCTGAACATGATAGTAGCTATTGAAAGACCAAGAACATACACAGCAAAGATAGACATGAAAATTCTATGTTATGTTCTAGGTAGAAGTGGAGCGTGTTTCTCTCCCACACAAAGAAAGCTGAGTTCCGACTCGTTATGAAAAGCTAAAGCAAACTAAAAAGCAAGACGCTCCAAGCATAGCACATAACACATGAAGTGATAAAAATATAGTGGAACGAAAGACGAACTGATAATGTTGATGGAGAAGGGGATGCACGGGGGCATCCCCAAGCTTAGACGCTTGAGTCTCCTTGAATATTTCTTGGGGGTGCACGGGGGCATCCCCAAGCTTGAGCGCTTGACACTCCTGAATCTTTTTATCATCTTCCCTCGCACACTTGAAAACTCCCTTCATACATAACTCATCATAATCTGATTAGCGAGGTTAGTACCCATAATAAAATAATTGTTCCTTGCTGGAAATAAAGATATTCTTGAAGGTCTACTGTTTCTCAAGATTGCCAAAAGGTTTTTGCAAAGAAAAAGCAAGCTCAAGGTTTGCAAAATGAAGGAAAGGCAAAACATGACAGAATCTATGAAAAACAGAACATCAGGTAGTAAATGATTTTTTCGGGGCACTTCTGCAACTCTAATAAAAAAACTCAGAACAGACGCAGGAAAGACAATTGTATAGAGCACGCTGTCGAAAAAATTCAGACAAAAAAGATGATATGGTGATTTTATACGAATTTTTCTATCCAAGGACAGAATCTGTTTCCTGAACAGCATGTCACAACTTTTGAACTTTCTTGCAATCAGAGGCTACACTTGGCACAAAGTTGAAAAGTAAAGATACAATGATGATGCTACTGTAGTAACAACATCAAGACACAACAAAAGCAAAATAAAATTTTATTCATGTGGGCTGCCTCCCAAAAGCGCTTTCTTTTATGCCTTTAAGCTAGGCATAAGACTTTAATGATGCTCTCGTAGGAATAAGAGTTGAAGAACAAAAGAGAGCATCAAGAAGCAAATACCAAACACATTTAAGCCTAACATGCTTCCTATGCATAGGAATATTGCAATAGAATAATTCATTGAAGCACAAAGCAATAAGCATAGGAAGACAAAACAAGTGCAACTTCAAAATATTCACCATAAAGAGAGGAAACTTCTTATTATTAAGATATTTAGAACCAAGTCTCCCTCTCTCATTATAAATTTCAGTGGCATCATGGATGAACTCAACAATATAAGCATCACATAAAGCATTGTTACCATGATCCACATGCAAAAAGGTACTCTTACTCTCCACATAAGCATAATCTTTCTCATTGGAAATAGTGGGAGTAGGACTATCATAAACAACTTGAACACTATAGATTAATTGTGTATTAGGAAGATGGTGTTTAACAAGGGAGTAATTCCCTCCATGATTATGACAAGTTTCATAAGGATAATTTCTCCTTATGTCATAGGTACCTTTATAATCACTATAGATTGGAGTTATAACATCATCATGGTAGAGAAGAGCATTATCATTGCTAGCAACTATATTTGTAAACATGTTGTCTTTATTCTTACTAGCAAAAGAATTATCAATTATCACATCACTAGTGGGTAAAGGATTTGCAATCCTATCATCCCCAAGCTTAGAGCTTCCCATATCATCACTTTCAGAGTTGGTACCAAAAAGATTTTCAAGATCATAAGTAGCATTATCATCATTTTCCCAATCACAATAAGTAACATGCATATCATAATCAAAATCATCTTCAATAGTACCTACGGACGTATCATCAAGATGATAATTAAGGCAACAAACTTCACCTTATTCTTTAAACTTACAACCGTTAGGATAAAAGTTGATGGGAGGAATATGCTCAGGCCAGGTTGATACCCATTCTTCTTCTTTCTTGCTCCTCTTCCTCCTCCTCTTCTTTTTCTTCTTCTTAACCTTAGGAGGGAGTGGTTGGAGATGAAGCTTCTCCACATATCCTAGTTTATCATTAGAAACAATAGGGGAAACTTGGGAGAAACTCTCCTTTTTATTAGCAGAAATATAAGAGACATTTTTATACTTTGGTAAAGTCCCCTCCTTTCTAATCTTACTTATGTAATCATTTTCATGGCAATTAACAACACAATAGAGATGGCAATTTTGCAAAGTGTTTTTTATTCCTATGGCATTAACATCTAGCCAAGAAGTCTTTTCTGATAACTCTTCACACATCAAAAATAACATAAGCTCATCATAAAGATCAGAGGTGATCATGTTATCACACAACCGGTTAACAGTTATGTTTTGAAAGTTCATGCATTGAAAATTAAAGTGACCCTCTATACGGCAAAGTTCACAAGTAAAAGGATAAAGGTCACACAATTCTCTAGCAATTTCATTTAAATCTCTGACCCAAGTGATTGTTCTTTCATGCTTATGTTGCTTACAATACTTCTCTTCTTCAATCATAGGCCTTTCACAAGGTCTATCCACTCCACAAAAATTACCATGCTTATATAAAACTTCATTTTTAGGAATTGGATCATGCATGTTGCAATCATCATGAACAATTTCATTTTCTTTGCAAGTCTCTTTAAAAGGTTTATGATACTTGATCCAATCCTCCTTAGGCATATTAAGATGTGAAGAAAAAGATTTGAGGAAATCAACAAGGAGTTGAGAATCAAGCCCAAACTTAGCACTAAACTTATTAAAACTTGTAGTTTCAACAAAGGACTTAATGCAATCATACTCATAAATTATACCTGACTCTTTACCTTTGTCGATCTCCCAATCTTCAGTGTTGCGTTGAATTCTTTCAAGGAGTTCCCATTTAGCATCAATCTTTTTGTTTGTGAAAGAACCCATAGAGGAAGCGTCGAGCAAATCTTTATCCTGTCGAGAAAGCCTCGCATAGAAATTAGTAATAATCATATCTTTGGGGAGCCCATGGTTAGGACATTTTAGCATTAACGTTTTCAGTCTCCCCCAAGCTTGAGCTATGCTCTCTCCGTCATGAGGATAGAAATTATAAACATAATTCCTATTCTCATGGACTTCATGAAGAGGATAAAACTTGGAGTAAAAGAGAGACTGGATCTCTTCCCAGTCCAGCAGGTGAGAGTCATCTAGTAGCCTATACCATTCCAATGCTTTTCCTTTCAGTGACAAGGCAAATAATTTCCTCATGACAAACTCCCTTGATACACCTGCAAGCTTAAATAATGAACATAGTTGTGACAGATATAGCAAGTGTTCACCGGGATGTTTGTCTCCTGCATAACGATTAGCCAAAACATAATCGATAATACCAGCTGGTATTTTATAGGGCACAATTTCAGTAGGGGGAGGAGCAACCACCACAGGTGTGGGGCGTCTTCCCGCAAGCAACGATCCAATAGCAAGGTTGTCCATAAGCATAACTAGTGAAATAAAAACAAGAAACAAAAAGATTTAATTGCAAGATCTAAAGATATACCTTCAAGCGCTCACCTCCCCGGCAACGGCGCCAGAAATAGCTTGATGTCTACACACGCTTCTACTCTTGTAGACTATGTTGGGCCTCCAAGCGCAGAGGTTTGTAGGACAGCAGCAATTTCCCTCAAGTGGATGACCTAAGGTTTATCGAACTCAGGGAAGTAGAGGTTGAAGATGGTCTCTCTCAAGCAACCCTGCAACTAAGATACAAGAAGTCTCTTGTGTCCCCAACACACCTAATACAACTAGGAGTTGTATAGATGCACTAGTTCGACGAAGAGATGTTAAATGGCAAGTGATATGGATGGCAAAACAAAGTAATATAAATCTGTAATAAAAAGTGCAGCAAGCAAACAAGTGGTAAACGTGAGCACAAATGGTATTGCAATGGTGGAAACAAGGCCTAGGCTTCATACTTTCACTAGTGGCAACTCCCAACAACATTAACATAATCGAATCACATGATATTTCCCATAAAACATGCAAAGGGGACGCACTCGGAGGTCATTCCTTCGTGGTCAAGAGAGGACGAGAATTATGTAGGGCTACAAAAGCACACCTCAAAGTTCGTAGTTCTCAATCTAAGGATTTCCCAATGTCACCGCGGCCATCCAAAGAGAGTCCCACAATCACCACAACATATCTAAAGGATAGTCAAAGACAAGCACCAAGAGACTCTCAATCTTCAATCAACACACAAGAGAGGAAATCACTCATGAAAATACTTTTCTAATCCATGTCCAATAGACCGCTGTCACCTTGGTCTCGGGGATTATACTAGATAAAGACAAGTGAGTACATCAATCTAATACATAGAGGAAGGGGAAATATCATGGGATCACCCTAGATTAACATAGCCTATGATCACAACGAAGATCACATCATGGGAGAGAGAATTGACCACATAGCTACTAGTAAGAACCTCAGCCCCGAGGAGGAACTACTCCCGCATCATGGAGGAAGGAAGCAACGTCGATGGAGATGAATCCGGGGGCACTTCCCCGTCCCGGCAGGGTGCCGGCGCAGGAATTCTGGTCCCCCGAAGCTTGATGGCGATGGCGGCAGAGATCGGAATCGCGTCTGGAGAAAAGGGGTCTGGAATCAGGGTTTCCTCGACACGGTGTAAATATATGCCAAAGGGGGGCATCAGAGAGGGTCTGGGGGGCCCAGGCGCCCCCCCGGCGCGGCCAGGGGGGGCGTGGACAGGCCGCCTGGAGCCCCTCTGGCCCCCCTCTGGCCCTACTTTGGCCGCGTGGAAGCTTCCGGAACGCTGATTTTTTATATAATTTTTCCGGGATTTTTCTGGCAGTTCTCGTAATGGGAAAACCTGAAATACAAAAACAGCAGAAAATAGAAACTGGCACTGGGGTGCACTGAGTTAATAGGTTAGTCCAAATATGATCAAAAGTGTATGGAAGTGTATAAATATCATAGCAATATCACCCAAAAGAGGCATGGAGCAAGCAGAAATTATAGATACGTTTTGGACGTATCAGCGACTCGAAGAATTATCGCAAAGAGAAACTAACGTTTGAAGTGGTGGACTTCAACAACGCTTATCATGCCATTCTGGGTAGGCCTGCCTACGCCAGATTCATGGCTCGACCGTGTTATGTATATCTCAAGTTGAAGATGTCGGGACCCAACAGCGTTATAACTGTCACTGGGAACCGCCAGAAAGCGGAAGAGTGCTTCCAGAAAGGCTCGAAGATCGCTGACGAGCAGATGGCAGCAGTAGAGATGGAGGAGTACCAGAAAAGCGTGGACCCGAGTGATCTGTTGAGGGCAAAGAAGCCGGCTTCCGAGTCAGCTTTCCAGTCGGCGGGAGACGAAGCCCGTACACATCCACCCCACCGACCCCAATGCAGCACCGACCCACATTTCCACTACACTCAACAACAAATAGGAAGAAGCGCTCATCCAGTTCCTCCGTGGGAACTGGGATATCTTCGCATGGAAACCATCAGACATGCCGGGTGTACCCAGGGGACTGGCTGAGCACCATTTGTGAGTCGACCCAAAGGTGAAGCCTGTGAAGGAACATCTCCGTCGGTCCGCTGCAGATAAGAGAAAGGCAATTGGCGAGGAAGTGGCTCGGCTCCTGGTAGCTGAGTTTATCCGCGAGATCTACCACTCCGAGTGGCTCGCCAATGTTGTCATGGTCCCCAAGAAGGACAAGTCTCTCTGCATGTGCATCGATTTCAAGCACATCAATCGGGCCTGCCCGAAGGATCATTTTCCTCTCCCTCGCATCGATCAGATAGTTGAGTTGACTGTGGGATGCGAGCGTTTGTCCTTTCTGGATGCATATTCCGGGTACCATCAGATCCGTCTGTTTGGACCCGATGAAATCAAGACATCTTTCAACACCCCCTTCGGGTGTTTCTGTTATGTCACCATGCCTTTCGGTCTCAAAAATGCCGGCGCTACATTCATGTGCATGATCCAGAAGTGCCTGATAAGGCAAATCAGTTGGGACGTCGAAGCATACATGGATGACATTGTGGTCAAGTCACGGAAAGGTTCCGACCTACTGACCGACCTTGCTGAGACATTCACAAACTTAAGAAGCTATGATATCAAGCTCAATCCATCGAAGTGTACATTTGGAGTTCCTGGAGGCAAGTTACTCGGTTTTCTCGTTTCCGAACGGGGAATCGACGCCAACCCAGAGAAGGTCAGCACCATCCTCTGAATGAAACGCCCCGAGCGTATACACGACGTCTAGAAGCTTACTGGTTGCTTGGCCACGTTGAGTCGATTCATTTCTCGTCTCGGTGAGAAGGCATTGCCTCTCTACCTACTCATGAAGAAATCAGACAAGTTCGAGTGGAATTTCGAAGCCGAAGCAGCGTTTGAAGAGCTCAAAGCCCTGCTGTCCACCCAGCCGGTGTTTGCTGCCCCAGTCAGCAAAGAGCCTCTCCAACTATACATTGCAGCCACCGGACAAGTTGTCAGCACTGTACTCACGGTCGAGCGGGAAGAAGAGGGCAAGGCCTACAAGGTCCAGCGCCCAATCTACTACATATCCGAAGTTTTGACTCCCTCCAAGCAAAGGTACCCGCATTACCAGAAGCTCGTGTACGGGATTTACTTGACTGCAAAAAAGGTTGACATTACTTCTCGGACCATACAATCTCAGTCGTCAGCGACGCCCCACTATAAGAGATTATAAACAACCGAGACGCGACCGGTCGAGTGGCAAGATGGGCAATTGAACTTGTTCCGTTAGATATCAAGTTTGAAGCGAAGAAAGCCATCAAGTCTCAAGCTATAGCGGATTTTGTGGCCGAGTGGATAGAACAAGAGCTACCGACTCAAGTTCAGTCGGATCACTGGACTATGTTCTTTGATGGATCCAAGATGTTGAACGGATTCGGCGCAGGCGTGGTCCTGGTATCTCCCAGGGGCGACAAGCTCTGCTACGTCCTTCAGATCCACTTTGACTCATCGAACAACGAAGCTGAGTACGAAGCACTTCTGTTGTGGGTACCCCGACTTAAGAGTCGAGATCACCGAATGCACGTGTACAGTGATCCCAGAGATCAATGCTCACTGAACACACAGAAGCTGAATAACAAGAGTCTTACATCCAAACATACCGACTTACACAAATTAAGGCCATTATGGCCAAGTCTTACATAGATAAAGCCTCAAGGGCTAAATAGCAAATAACTCAAATAGCGGAAGTCTTCGATGATAGGTAGAACCCATGCCATCTGCCTTAACCCTACAGGCATTCTGACTGGGATAGCATCCTAGTTCGCATGTTCGTCTCCATAGTACTCTTCTTCATATTCCTGTTCATCCATGCCTGGCCAATTAAATAACCAGTGGCAAGCCAATGAGTACTTTGAATGTACTCGCAAGCAACCCATGATTTGGTTCAAAGTAACAATGCAATTGAACAATAATGAGCAATCTAGCAACGAGCTAGAATAAATATTCTACCACCAAGTATATGCATCAATAACTGCACGTAACCTCGAGGACAGGTTACCGATATCAACATGAAAATGATTCAATTCAACGAGTCAAGTCTCCACCTTGACTCATCACACACACATACTTTCACCGATGTAGTAAAATTCTGGACATAGTTTAAGTAGCACCACCCAACTGTCCATGACCGTGGACGCGGCTATTCGAATAGTTTTACACTCTGCAGAGGTTGCGCACTTTACCCACAAGATCTGGGAAGCTTTCGTGTCACCCACGATCCCGCAGTACCTCAAGTACTCGGGGGAAGCACCCGGTCATTATCTTTCCTTAGACGACACTAACATAGAGTCCACTCGTTGGTACACGTCCCTCGAGTACAAACAATAGATCATGGGACTTGCCCTAATTTCAATGTCACGCGTACCCGAAGGGACTAACGGTGTGTCCGGTGCCCTGTGAAAACAGTCATGGTCGTCTATCCAAGCATGACCCCGTCCCGGGAAAGACCTCAAGTCTTCCCGTCACTAGTAATGCGGGCAGCATGCTAGTATCGGCTTAAGTAATCAATAAAGCCCCGTCCCATAAGGGGTAGAGTGGTTGCACATGTTTGGTTGGGGCGGTAGTCACACATAAATCTAATCCATCATTTCACCCATGCACAAGATTTTTACCGGCACATCACTTCTTCCTCAAGTGATGACCTAACTCAATATCACCCTCGGGCATTAGGGGCACCCGATGGGGTTTATGAAAAGATTTCAACCACGAAGGTTTCATGGCACACATGCATCACTAAGCATCACTACTAACCATTTGCATGACATCTAGCACATAGCAAGATCATGAGTAAAGCATGCATCATGTGGTGGTTTTAAACTAGGTCACCACCATAACTCTTATCATCATGCATCCGGAAACAAACGGGTTCCGAAGAACACAAGTGTATCATGGTCAAAGGGCTGCTTGCCTGGATTATCTTGGTTTTCAAAGTCTTCAAATCCTTCCCCTTCTCCTTCTTCAGCAACCTCGTCAAATACGGTATCTAATCGTCGCAAAATAACAACGGGAAAATAAGACCACAATAAAAACAGAAAAATCAAAGTGCTCAGAAAAATGTCAACTTATTTTTGTTAAATACTAGCGAGAAAACTAAGATGGCAAAAATTCTTAGTTGGAGTTTTGGAGTTGCAGAATGGAGTCTAGGAATATTTGAACAGAAGTTTTAATGTTCAAATATGAATTTAAATTTGAACATAACAGAAAAGGTTCATGGATATGTGTGAAAGTGACACCATTAAATAGGTTGGAATTTTACAAGATTTTAGGAGTTGGGATTAATTCATTTGGACAAATATTTATTTCTGTGAAATTATTTGAAATAATGACAGAAAAAGAAAAAGAGAAAAGGCACTGTGCCACTGGGCCAGAATGGCCACAGTGCACGGCCCAGGGCGATTAGCCCACCGCACGGGAGCCAGCGCGCGCGCCAGGTTTTTTTAAACCTGACGGACGGGGCCCGGCGGTCAGTGGCAGAGAGAGGAGTGAGAGGCGGGTGAGGATGACAGACGGGGCCCGCCTGTCATCTTTAACCTCACGGCCAGAGCGACGGCGAGCTCACCGGCGGCGATTTCGGGCACGGCGGGGCAAGCGGAGGGTAGGAACGGGTTCAGCGGTGAGTCGCGGATGCAGTGGTGCTGGAGTTGGTCGCCGGAGGGGTCAGGTTCGTCGGCGGCGAGGTGGGACGGCGGAGGAGCATCGGGAGTTTGCTGGCTGGCTCGCTCCGGGCTACAATAGGAGTGGGAGAAGGAGGGGGACGGGTCAGTGAGGTCTGCTGGCTCCAGATCGAGCGAGAGTTGGGGCGGAGAGGGGTTGTACCGCGAGATCTCCGGTTGCCCGACGCGGCGGAGCTCCGGTCGATCCCAAGCACTGAGGCTTTCTGAGGGCGAGGGGGTGGTGCTGGGGTGCTACTGGGAGTGTGGGGAGGAGCTGGGTGCCGTTGGAGAGGCTCGGGGCGTGCTTATATAGCCGAGCCCTGGTCCACCGTGGACTCGTGCGCCGGCGAGGTCACGGACGAGGCGAGAGGCCGTGCAGGCGCTCGTGTTCGAGTCGGGGAGGTTCATGGGTGAGGTCTACGCCTAGTAGAGGGGAGAGGAGGAGCGGGGGATGCTCCAGAGGGTGCGCGCGTGTGAGGCCGACGAGTGGAGCTTGCGGGCGGCCGGCGCGCGTGCGAGGGCGGCCACTGGAGGGAGGAGGAGGGGGGGACAGCGCCGGGGGAGGTCGCAGACGTCGAGGCGCATCGGTAGGCGCGAGGGGGGAGCACGAGGTGGTCGGAGGCGAGCGATTGGGCGAAGCTACAGTGCGGGTGCGCACTGTAGCGCGCTCTGGAGCGAGCTTATCGCATGCCATGGCATGCCATTGGCTCTCTGGGCGTGTCCGCCGTGTCTGGGGGGTCCAGCACGAAGTAGACGACTCAGCTGTGGCTTTGGATGCTCTGGATGATCAGTGAGAGAGGAGTGAGGCTGGTAACTAGGTAGAATTTGGCTGTCCAGCAAGTTAACTTAGGGTTTTCACCCCTCAATCATGGAGCTGTGGACATGGGGAAGTTACTGGAGATAGAATGTAACTAGGTGAAGCTGTGGTAGAAAGCTGAGGCAAAAGTAAATGGTAAAAGAGGCCAAGATGATGGTTTTGGTAAAATGGCAGAAGGTGTTTGATCAAGTTTTGGACAAGCAAATGATCCCCTCTAGCCATGGCACTTAACAGGATTGAATGCCATATGGAAACAGGGTGTTTCACCAAATTTGGGCTCATTTGAAGAAACTAGCCAGTGTAACTTTGGTGAACCCTAGAAATCAACAGAAATGACTTCATCTTGTTTAAGTCAAGCTAATCATCTCCCCTTGATGCACCACTTGGTGTAGTTTCATCATTTGGGGTATTGATCATGCCCACAAAGTTTGAAGCTCCAGATAAAAAGTCGGTAATGTAAAGTTGTTCAAATTTGCATTTGAACAGAAATGGTATTGGGGTATTCTGATCAAGTTACCCTACTGCAAATCTAGTACCATTTGGTCTAGATGCCTTATTAGGCCATTCTAGCATGTGCACCAAGTTTGAGAGCATTTGGACAAGTTTGGCAATGTAAAGTTGCTCAAACTTCAAATATGGACAGAATGGTTTTGAAGGGTTTTGAGGATGTTTTCTTGCTTCCCAAGGCATGGGGCTTGGCAAGATCATCCAATATGTCAAATATGATATGACAAAATTTCCCTGTAATTTTTGGAGAATATTTACTTTGTAAATATTTCAAAAGCTTGAAATATCCAGAAAGGGTTTTAGAGGGATTAGCCCATTATTTTGAACATGACCAAGTGTTGAAACTCTTATATATGGACAATATATGTCCTATGAGTCTCCCTGAATTTTGGCAAATATTTTTGAAATACTTAAATAAATTTTCCCTATTGAAGACCATTTCTGGCCTTAAGAAACAGCTTTTAAATAAAATAGGAAAATAACTTTTAAAATTATACTTTTGTGGTTTCTGGGAGTCCTATGACTACTAGGTCTCAAATATACTTTTTGAAATAATTTTCTCACCCTAAATCAAGCACTTGCAGTGCAAACCTCAATTCAGGGGTTTTTGGAATACTAAATTTTAAAAATACAATTTGGCCAAATTATTTATATAAGAAAATACTATACTGCTATAAACACTTGGTATGATCATTGGGCAGGAGTTTTGGGTAAGGAGATGAATTCTACAAGAGGTATTAGTTGACTTTAATGAGCACATGAAAAACATAAGAAGGAAAACTCAATTCCAAATAAAAGCCAAATGATGCCAAAAAAATTTGCTGGTCCAAATTTTCATGCTTCATTGATGCAAATGACATGTTACAAAATGCAGGGTGTGACAGACCTACCCCCCTTACAAGAATATCGTCCCCGAGATTCCTAAACTAGGTCTTAAAAGAGATCGGGATACTCGGATCTAAGATAGTCTTCACGTTCCCAGGTTGGTTCTGCTTCCGTGTGGTTGCTCCACTGGACCTTGAAGTACTTGATGGTGCGGCTTCGCGTCCGTCGTTCGGCTTCATCCAGAATGCGAATGGGCTTCTCGCGGTAGGTCAAATCAGGCTGGAGATCAATGGCTTGGTGATCAACATCCTTGTAGAGATCAGGCTTGTTCGGAACTTGGAGACATTTCCGGAGTTGTGACACATGGAATACGTTGTGCACATCGGATAGCTCAGGTGGTAGTTCCAACTGGTAAGCCACTTCTCCTCGTCGTGCAGTGATCTCAAAGGGTCCAATGAACCTTGGTGCGAGCTTCCCCTTGACGTGGAAACGCTTGGTTCCCTTTAGAGGAGTTACCCGCAGGTACACATGGCCCCCGACATGGAAACTCATGTCCCGACGGTGAGTGTCAGCATAACTCTTCTGCCTTGACTTGGCTGCCTTCGAACACTCTCTGACTAGTTGGACTTGCTCTTCTGCTTCATGGAGAATATCCGGTCCAAAGACTAGCCCTTCTCCAGTCTCTGACCACTTGAGGGGTGTGCGACATCTGCGTCCGTACAACACCTCAAATGGTGCCATCTGAAGGCTCGACTGATAACTGTTGTTATAGGAGAACTCGGCAAAAGGGAGGCAATCTTCCCACTTGGCTCCATATGCCAAGACACAGGCTCGGAGCATGTCTTCGAGAATTTGATTTACTCGTTCCGTCTGACCTCCGGTCTGTGGGTGAAAAGCCGTAATGAAAGATAACTTGGTTCCCAAGGCTTCTTGGAACTTCTTCCAGAACCTTGAGGTGAACTAGGTTCCTCGATCTGACACAATCTCCTTGGGAACGCCGTGAAGGCTTACGATTCCGTTGATGTAGAGAGCTGCCAGCCGGTTGCCATCATAAGTAGTCTTGACAGGAATGAAATGGGCCACCTTGGTCAAATGGTCGACTATGACCCAGATGGAGTCATGTCCTCTATTCGACCTTGGTAATCCAGTGATGAAGTCCATTCCGACTTTATCCCACTTCCACTCAGGAACCTTGAGTGGTTGGAGCAATCCAGCGGCTCGCTGATATTCAGCCTTGACCCTTTGGCACACATCACACTTTGCAACATAGGTTGCAATCTCTCTTTTCATCCCGTGCCACCAGAATCCTTCCTTCAGGTCTTGATACATCTTGGTTCCTCCAGGGTGGATAGAATACGGAGTGTCGTGGGCTTCTTGCAGGATCAGGTTCTTCAGCTCCATCTTGTTTGGTACGCAGATGCGGCCTTTGTACCAAACAATCCCGTGCTCGTCTTCGGAGAATCCTGGGGCCTTGCCTAGCTTCATCTTCTTCTTGATGCCTTCAATGCTTGCGTGCCCACCTTGCGCCTTCTTGACTTCGTCCATCAGGGTTGTCTGACTTCCAAATGATCCAGAAATCTAGGGGTGACCAATTCCAAACTGAATTGTTCGAATTCCTTAAACAAGGTTGGCTGCCTCTCTTGAATAATGGCATTCAAAGAGCAAGCCTTCCTGCTTAAGGCATCGGCCACCATGTTAGCCTTCCCGGGGTGATATTGAACACTGAGGTCATAGTCTTTGATGAGTTCCAACCATCTTCGCTGCCTCATGTTCAATTCCTTTTGGGTGAAAATGTACTTCAGACTTTTGTGGTCTGTGTATATCTCACACCGTTTCCCTAGGAGGTAATGCCGCCATGTCTTCAAGGCATGAACCACTGTCGCTAACTCAAGATCGTGAGTAGCGTAGTTCTCTTCATGAGGTCGTAGCTACCTGGAGAGGTAAGCTATGACTCGGCCTTCTTGCATCAGAACGCTTCCCAATCCAGTTCGAGAGGCATCACAATATATCACGAACTCCTTGTGAATATCAGGTGTTGCCAGAACTGGGGCGGTGGTCAACCTCTTCTTGAGCTCTTGGAATCTCTCTTCGCATTTTGGCGTCCACTCGAACTTCTTGTCCTTCTTGAGGAGCCGAGTCATCGGCCGGGCAATGCTAGAGAATCCTTCCACGAATTTGCGGTAATAGCCCGCAAGTCCGAGGAAGCTTCTGACTTCCTTGACGGTCGTTGGAGATTGCCATTGGATCACAGCTTCGATCTTCGCGGGATCAACTGACAATCCTTCTTCGGTCAAGACATGACCTAAGAATCCAACTTTATGCAGCCAGAACTCACACTTGCTGAATTTGGCGTATAGTTGGTGCTCCCGAAGCTTGTCTAGGACCATCCTCAAATGTTGCTCGTGTTCTTCCTCCGTCTTCGAGAAGACAAGAATGTCATCGATGAAGACAACAACGAACTTGTCCAAATATTCCATGAAGACTTTATTCATGAGATACATGAAGTAAGCTGGGGCATTGGTTAACCCAAAGGACATGACCGTGCACTCATACAGGCCATATCTGGTCACGAATGCCATCTTCAGAATATCTTGGGGTCTGATCTTCAGCTGGTAGTACCCAGATCTGAGGTTGATCTTGGAGAACACCTTGGCTCCGTTGAGCTGATCAAACAAATCTTCAATCTTGGGAAGTGGATATTTGTTCTTGATTGTAACTTCATTGAGGGAATGATAGTCAATGCATAAGCGGATGGTACCGTCCCTCTTTGCCACAAACAGAACTGGTGATCCCCAAGGGGAGGCACTTGGGCGGATAAATCCCTTCCTCAGCTGCTCGTCCAGCTGCTTCTTCAACTCGGCTAATTCTTCCGTCCCCATTCTATAAGGCTTCTTATAGATGGGTCCTGCCCCGGGCACGAGCTCGATGATGAACTCAGTGTCACGGTCAGGAGGCATTCCTGGTAGCTCATCCGGAAAGACATCAGGATACTCGCATACCACCGGTACTTGCTCTAGCCCAACTTCAGACAGACAGTTGACTTGAACGGCTTGAGCGGAAGAGGAGTTAGGAGCAAACTTAACTTCGACTCCTTGGTCATTGGTCACAGTGACAGCCCGATTGGCACAGTCTAATAAGCCTTGGTGCTTACTGAGCCAATCCATCCCTAAGATCACATCCAAGCCTTGCGATCTTAGGATGATAAGGTCTGCTAGGAAGTCTACACCGTTAATGGTAATACTGACTCCTTTACAGCCTATCTTGGCTCTCATCTCTGCTCCAGGGGTTTGTACCACCATGGGGTTATTCAGGGGTGTAGGGGTCATGCCACTTTTTAATGCAAATCTTTGAGTGACAAATGAATGCGTTGCTCCAGAATCAAACAAGACAGTTGCAGGTGCTGAGTTGACAAGGAATGTACCCAGCACGATGTCCGGGTCTTCCTGGGCTTTTTCAGCAGTGACGTGATTCACACGCCCCTTCCCATAGTTAGGCGGGTTGCGAGGAGCTGGGTTCCTTGGTGGCATCCCGCGGCCTTGTCCTGGGTTCTGCGCATTGGGGCGCGGGGCATCAGGTTTCTTGTTGGGGCACACCCTTGAGATGTGTCCTGACTGACCACATCCAAAGCAAGTGACTTGGTTTGGATTGTTGATCTTGTTGCCACCACTGTTATTGGGGTTGAAAGCTGGCCTTGGGTTGGCATACTACTGAGGCTGATAGTTGGTGCAAGGTGCAGGAGCTCTTGGTTGCTGATAGGTTGGTTTGACCGAGGCTGACTGCCACGGACGAGGCTTCTGGTTGCTGGAACTTCCCTTGCTGACCATCTTGCGCTTGCGAGTGTCTTCCAAAGCACGCCGCTTGTCTTCAAGCATGAGTGCTTTGTTCACCAGGTCAGGGAAGGTTGGGCAGTCGCACACGACAAGCGAGTATTGCATAGTCTGATTGAGGCCTTCCATGAAGCGCTCCCTTTTTGCATCATCAGTGCTGACATCTTCAGGGGCATACCTTGACAGAACACTGAACTTCTGAATGTACTCCTTGACAGTGCCACTTCCTTGCTTCAGGGCTCGGAATTCACGCTTTTTGATAGCCATGATCCCGGACGGAATGTGGGCTTTGCGGAATTCTGCCTTGAAGTTGTCCCAAGTGATGTCTTGTCCAGCATGCATGACCTTGAATCCATCCCACCAAGCTCTAGCAGTCCCCCCGAGGCAGTGGGCCGCATAAGCCACCTTCTCGCGGTCTTCGGTGCATCCGACTAGTTCCAGCAAGTCCTCAATGGTGCGGACCCAGTCGTCTGCATCCAGGGGTTCAGCAGTCTCGATGAAAGTTGGCGGTGCATGCTTCTTTAACTCTGCCAACGTGGAACGTCCATTGCCATTCCCCGCCGGCTGGCAGTTGTTGGTGACAGCTTGAGCAATCAACTGAAGGGCTGCGGTGTTGTCTTGGCGTTCCTCTCGGAAAGCTTGGAGAAGCTGAGCCATGTCCATGTTCGGAGGAGGTGGTGGTGGTGGAGCTTGGTCGTTGGTTTGGTCGTGGCCTGCCTCTGACTGAGCCGATGCTCCAGCTTCAGGCTGCTGGGTAGAGGTACCAGTATGAGTTACAACAGGCATCCTGTTGGAGCAGTAAAAGGTCTCATGACTTGGAAGAGGGAAAGCAAGATAGATGGGTGCCTAGTAAGGGGGGTGGGTGTGACACTAATCAAATCATGCAAGGGCCGAAAGGGCCAAACACATTCATTAAAATCCAAACGGGTGATGCAGTCGTTTACACGTTCCCGAAGGAAGAATACGACATACATCCAAACACAACAAAAGCAAACACTAGATGGTTTCATATGAACCATACAAGGACTCGACTGCGCATAGGGGTTACACGACCTATCCTACCGTAGAGGTCACGAACTGGCATATCCGAGTTGCGAATGATGCCTAAGCGGCAGAATGCTCGGTCGCGTATTCCGGCTCTTCTGGGTCTTCCTCCTTGTCTTCATCTGTCTGGGCCCCCTTGTCACTTGAGGGTGTGGGGGAGTGGAGGAGTTGGATACGACGGTGCTTTGTCGGTGGTGCAGGGAAAAGCTTGCGATATTCCCTTGCCGTCATCCGGCGTCGCCGAGGTGGTTCTTCATCCTTGGAAGATACATCCCCTGAGGGCCTTCCGCCTCGATATGCGATAGCGGACTGTCCGGAAGAAGCTCCTTCTTTCTTGATCCTATTTGTCTTCTCTTGAGCTCGACGAAGAAGTGCCTTGGTCTTGTGAAGTTCTTCTCGGAGCTTCATTGATTCCGAGGCCAAATCTTGTGCCAAGCTGTCAGCACATAGACTGAAATAGGTCTGGAATCGAAGCGGAAGTCCTTCCTTCAGTGGAGGGGCTAGTGCGCTGCTTTCATCTTCACCTTCCTTCCGGTAAGGCAAGAAGCGGGTCGTCATCTTGGCTGCCATCTCCGGAAGAAGTTCGCGGAGACGGGTTAGTGCCTTGAGTGCAGCAGCCTCGACAGCGAGAGGTAGTGTTGCCATCCGGGGTCCCTCGAAGAACCAACTTGTCGGAGGATCGTTTGCCTTCACGATCACTTCCACATGGTACTCCACCTCAGTGTCGCTAACCCAATGCTCAAGGTAGGTGAGGATGGGCGCTCGGTGGAACTGGCACTCCTGGAGGCTATCCTCGAGAAGCAAGGGAAACCCAGTGGTCAGGTGCTCTTCAGGTACAACGGCCATCTACAAAGATGGAATGGGAGAGGTTAATAAGCTGATGAAATCTCAGGTTTAGAAAAGAAGAGAGGTTCAGAAGGTTTTTTGAAAAAGGGGTCTCATCTAACTAACGCCCATGCTAACTAAGGCTTCCTACAGTCAGGATGGCTCTGATACCAGCTCTGTGGGTACCCCGACTTAAGAGTCGAGATCACCGAATGCACGTGTACAGTGATCCCAGAGATCAATGCTCACTGAACACACAGAAGCTGAATAACAAGAGTCTTACATCCATACATACCGACTTACACAAATTAAGGCCATTATGGCCAAGTCTTACATAGATAAAGCCTCAAGGACTGAATAGCAAATAACTCAAATAGCGGAAGTCTTCGATGATAGGTAGAACCCATGCCATCTGCCTTAACCCTACAGGCATTCTGACTGGGATAGCATCCTAGTTCGCATGTTCGTCTCCATAGTACTCTTCTTCATATTCCTGTTCCTCCATGCCTGGCCAATTAAATAACCAGTGGCAAGCCAATGAGTACTTTGAATGTACTCGCAAGCAACCCATGATTTGGTTCAAAGTAACAATGCAATTGAACAATAATGAGCAATCTAGCAACGAGCTAGAATAAATATTCTACCACCAAGTATATGCATCAATAACTGCACGTAACCTCGAGGACAGGTTACCGATATCAACATGAATATGATTCAATTCAACGAGTCAAGTCTCCACCTTGACTCATCACACACACATACTTTCACCGATGTAGTAAAATTCTGGACATAGTTTAAGTAGCACCACCCAACTGTCCATGACCGTGGAAGCAGCTATTCGAATAGTTTTACACTCTGCAGAGGTTGCGCACTTTACCCACAAGATCCGGGAAGCTTTCGTGTCACCCACGATCCCGCAGTACCTCAAGTACTCGGGGGAAGCACCCGGTCATTATCTTTCCTTAGACGACACTAACATAGAGTCCACTTGTTGGTACACGGCCCTCGAGTACAAACAATAGATCATGGGACTTGCCCTAATTTCAATGTCACGCGTACCCGAAGGGACCAACGGTGTGTCCGGTGCCCTGTGAAAACAGTCATGGTCGTCTATCCAAGCACGACCCCGTCCCGGGAAAGACCTCAAGTCTTCCCGTCACTAGTAATGCGGGCACCATGCTAGTATCGGCCTAAGTAATCAATAAAGCCCCGTCCCATAAGGGGTAGAGTGGTTGCACATGTTTGGTTGGGATGGTAGTCACACATAAATCTAATCCATCATTTCACCCATGCACAAGATTTTTACCGGCACATCCTTCTTCCTCAAGTGATGACCTAACTCAATATCACCCTCGGGCATTAGGGGCACCCGATGGGGTTTATGAAAAGATTTCAACCACGAAGGTTTCATGGCACACATGCATCACTAAGCATCACTACTAACCATTTGCATGACATCTAGCACATAGCAAGATCATGAGTAAATCATGCATCATGTGGTGGTTTTAAACTAGGTCACCACCATAACTCTTATCATCATGCATCCGGAAACAAACGGGTTCCGAAGAACACAAGTGTATCATGGTCAAAGGGCTGCTTGCCTGGATTGGCTTGGTCTTCAAAGTCTTCAAATCCTTCCCCTTCTCCTTCTTCAGCAACCTCGTCAAATACGGTATCTAATCGTCGCAAAATAACAACGGGAAAATAAGACCACAATAAAAACAAAAAAATTAAAGTGCTCAGAAAAATGTCAACTTATTTTTGTTAAATACTAGAGAGAAAACTAAGATGGCAAAAATTCTTAGTTGGAGTTTTGGAGTTGCAGAATGGAGTCTAGGAATATTTGAACAGAAGTTTTAATGTTCAAATATGAATTTAAATTTGAACAGAACATAAAAGGTTCATGGATATGTGTGAAAGTGACACCATTAAATAGGTCGGAATTTTACAAGATTTTAGGAGTTGGAATTAATTCATTTGGACAAATATTTATTTCTGTGAAATTATTTGAAATAATCACAGAAAAAGAAAAAGAGAAAAGGCACTGTGCCACTAGGCCAGAATGGCCACAGTGCACGGCCCAGGGCGATTAGCCCACCGCACGGGAGCCAGCACGCGCGCGCCAGGTTTTTTGAAACCTGACGGGCGGGGCCCGGCGGTCAGTGGCAGAGAGAGGAGTGAGAGGCGGGTGAGGATGACAGTCGGGGCCCGCCTGTCATCTTCAACCTCACGGCCAGAGCGACGGCGAGCTCACCGGTGGCGATTCCGGGCACGGCGGGGCAAGCGGAGGCTAGGAACGGGTTCAGCGGTGAGTCGCGGATGCAGTGGTGCTGGAGTTGGTCGCCGGAGGGGCCAGGTTAGTCGGCGGCGAGGTGGGACGATGGAGGAGCGTCGGGAGTTTGCTGGCTGGCTCGCTCCGGGCTGCAACATGAGTGGGAGAAGGAGGGGGACAGGTCAATGAGGTCTGTTGGCTCCAGATCGAGCGAGAGTTGGGGCGGAGAGGGGCTGTACTGTGAGATCTCCGGTTGCCCGACGCGGCGGAGCTCCGGTCGATCCCGAGCACTGAGGCTTTCTGAGGGCGAGGGGGTGGTGCTGGGGTGCTACTGGGAGTGTGGGGAGGAGCTGGGTGCCGTTGGAGAGGCTCGGGGCATGCTTATATAGCCGAGCCCCGATCCACCGTGGACTCGTGCGCCGGCGAGGTCACGGGCGAGGCCAGAGGCCGTGCAGGCGCTCGTGTTCGAGTCGGGGAGGTTCATGGATGAGGTCTACGCCTAGTAGAGGGGAGAGGAGGAGCGGGAGATGCTCCAGAGGGCGCGCGCGTGTGAGGCCGACGAGTGGAGCTTGCGGGCGGCTGGCGCGCGTGCGAGGGCGGCCACTGGAGGGAGGAGGAGGAGGGGGACAGCATTGGGGGAGGTCGCAGACGTCGAGGCGCATCGGTAGGCGCGAGGGGGAGCACGAGGTGGTCGGAGGCGAGCGATTGGGCGAAGCTACAGTGCGGGTGCGCACTGTAGCGCGCTCTGGAGCGAGCTTATCGCATGCCATTGGCTCTCTGGGAGTGTCCGCCGTGTCTGGGGGGTCCAGCACGAAGTAGACGACTCAGCTGTGGCTTTGGATGCTCTGGATGATCAGTGAGAGAGGAGTGAGGCTGGTAACTAGGTAGAATTTGGCTGTCCAGCAAGTTAACTTAGGGTTTTCACCCCTCAATCATGGAGCTGTGGACATGGGGAAGTTACTGGAGATAGAATGTAACTAGGTGAAGCTGTGGTAGAAAGCTGAGGCAAAAGTAAATGGTAAAAGAGGCCAAGATGATGGTTTTGGTAAAATGGCATAAGGTGTTTGATCAAGTTTTGGACAAGCAAATGATCCCCTCTAGCCATGACACTTAACAAGATTGAATGCCATATGGAAACAGGGTGTTTCACCAAATTTGGGCTCATTTGAAGAAACTAGCCAGTGTAACTTTGGTGAACCCTAGAAATCAACAGAAATGACTTCATCTTGTTTAAGTCAAGCTAATCATCTCCCCTTGATGCACCACTTGGTGTAGTTTCATCATTTGGGGTATTGATCATGCCCACAAAGTTTGAAGCTCCAGATAAAAAGTCGGTAATGTAAAGTTGTTCAAATTTGCATTTGAACAGAAATGGTTTTGGGGTATTCTGATCAAGTTACCCTACTCCAAATCTAGTACCATTTGGTCTAGATGCCTTATTAGTCCATTCTAGCATGTGCACCAAGTTTGAGAGCATTTGGACAAGTTTGGCAATGTAAAGTTGTTCAAACTTCAAATATGGACAGAATTGTTTTGAAGGGTTTTGAGGATGTTTTCTTGCTTCCCAAGGCATGGGGCTTGGCAAGATCATCAAATATGTCAAATATGATATGACAGGATTTCCCTGGAATTTTTGGAGAATATTTCCTTTGTAAATATTTCAAAAGCTTGAAATATCCAGAAAGGGTTTTAGAGGGATTAGCCCATTATTTTGAACATGACCAAGTGTTGAAACTCTTATATATGGACAATATATGTCCTATGAGTCTCCCTGAATTTTGGCAAATATTTTTGAAATACTTAAATAATTTTTCCCTATTAAAGACCATTTCTGGCCTTAAGAAAAAGCTTTTAAATAAAATAGGAAAATAACTTTTAAAATTATACTTTTGTGGTTTCTGGGAGTCCTATGACTACTAGGTCTCAAATATACTTTTTGAAATAATTTTCTCACCCTAAATCAAGCACTTGCAGTGCAAACCTCAATTTAGGGGTTTTTGGAATACTAAATTTTAAAAATACATTTTGGCCAAATTATTTTTATAAGAAAATACTATACTGCTATAAACACTTGGTATGATCATTGGGCAGAAGTTTTGGGTAAGGAGATGAATTCTACAAGAGGTATTAGTTGACTTTAATGAGCACATGAAAAACATAAGAAGGAAAACTCAATTCCAAATAAAAGCCAAATGATGCCAAAAAAAATTGCAGGTCCAAATTTTCATGCTTCATTGATGCAAATGACATGTTACAAAATGCGGGGTGTGACATCTGTACGGGTTGCGCATGGCCATCTCACTTAGCGTCCGTCGCCTGATGGTCTACGGCGACTCAGACTTAGTGGTGAACCAAGTGATGAAGGAATGGGACGTTATGAGCCCGGCAATGACCAGTTATTGTAGTGCAGTGCGGAAGCTTGAAAAGAAGTTTGAAGGTTTAGAGCTCTATCACGTGCCCAGAGCCAAGAATCAGCTTGCCGATGACCTCGCGAAGATTGGGTCGACCCGGAAGCCTATACCCAAGAATGTGTTTCTGGAGCATCTGCACACCCCTTCTGTCAAAGAAGACCCCTTCACGGAAGAACCCCCACAGCCAGTTAGTGCATCAGATCCGACTGAAGTTGAAGTGCCTGCAGTGGTCGACCTGACCATGGAGGTTTTAGTGATTACGCCCGACTGGACTGTGCCATACATATCATATCTGCTCAGGCAAGAACTCCCGAAAGATGAAGAAGAAGCGCGCCAGATTGTCCGTCGATCCAAGGCGTTCACGGTCATTCAGGGTCAACTCTACAGAGAAAGCGTCACCGGAGTCGCTCAGCGCTGCATCACCCAAGAGGAAGGTCGACTGATCCTGGATGAGATTCACTCAGGAACTTGCGGCCACCATGCTTCCTCTCGGACTATAGTGGCCAAAGCGTACCGAGCCGAGTTTTACTGGCCTCGGGCCAACGAGATGGCCAAAGATATTGTGGACAAGTGCGCAGGCTGCCAGTTCTACTCCAACATGTCTCACAAGCCAGCGTCTGCTCTGAAGACCATTCCACTAGTCTGGCCCTTTGCCGTTTGGGGCTTGGATATGGTCGGCCCCTTCAGAACAGGCAGAAGCGGATTCACTCACCTGCTCGTGGCAGTCGACAAGTTCACCAAATGGATTGAGGCCAAGCCCATCAAGAACCTCGAGTCGAGCACCGCCATCAGCTTCATCAGGGAATTGATATTCAGATATGGAGTCCCCCACAGCATCATCACGGACAACGGCTCCAACTTTGACTCGGATGAATTCAGAGCTTTCTGTGCTTCTCAAGGAACACGAGTCGACTATGCCTACGTGGCGCATCCGCAGTCGAATGGACAGGTAAAAAGGGCAAACGGTTTGATTCTCCAAGGCCTGAAGCCACGGCTCATGCGTGACCTTAAACATGCCGCTGGGGCTTGGGTAACCGAGCTACCGTCTGTCTTATGGGATCTAAGGACACTCCAAACCGGTCGACTGGCCGAACCCCTTTCTTCATGGTCTATGGAGATGAAGCCGTGCTGCCAAGTGATTTGTTACATAATGCCCCCCCGAGTGGAACTCTTCTCCGAAGCCGAAGCAGATCAAGCTCGTCAGGATGCAGTCGACCTCTTGGAGGAGGAGCGAGAGATGGCCCTGATCCGGTCGACCATCTATCAGTAAGACCTGCGTCGATTCCATGCTCGCAACGTCCGAAGCCGAGCATTACAGGAAGGAGACCTGGTTCTTCGAGTGCATCAGAAACGACCACACAAGCTCGCCCCGGCCTGGGAAGGCCCCTTCATCATCACCAAGGTACTGCACAATGGGGCATATCACCTTTACAACGTCGCCAGGAAGAAAGACGAACCTCGTTCGTGGAACGCGGATCTGCTCCGCCGCTTCTACACTTGAAACACTCGAACAGTCGAGTTGTAATAAAGATTTTCTGATTTATTTCAAAGACAAGTTTACAGCGATCCTTTAATGATTGTTGTTTTCTAAGATGCTCGTCTTCAAAAGCCCCCAGTGGGTGCTGAGCCGCGAACCCGATTCACCTAAGTTTCAAAAACTACTCCGAGTGAAGAGCGATCCTCTCACTCGGGGGCTTAGCCGCGAACCCGATTCGCCTAAGTTTCAAAAACTACTCCGAGTGAAGAGCGATCCTCTCACTCGGGGGCTTAAATGCGGTCCTCCGAGCTACGTCATAAGTATAATGTGGCTCTATCTTCCGAGCTCCACCACAAATACAACATAGCTTGGAAACGCCTAAGTTACAAAAACTACTCCGAGTGAAGAGCAATCCTGTCACTCGGGGGCTTAGCCGCGAAACTGATTCGCCTAAGTTTCAAAAACTACTCCGAGTGAAGAGCGATCCTCTCACTCGGGGGCTTAGCTGCGGTCCTCTGAGCTACGTCATAAGTATAATGTGGCTCTGTCTTTCGAGCTCCGCCATAAATACAACGTAGCTTGGAATCGCCTAAGTTACAAAAACTACTCCAAGTGAAGAGCAATCCTCTCACTCGGGGGGCTTAGCTGCGACCCCGTGACTCGCCTAAGTTACAAACATTCACTCTGAGTGAAGAGCAACCCTCTCACTTGGAGGCTTAGCTGCGGTCCTCCGAGCTACGTCATAAGTATAATGTGGCTCTGTCTTTCGAGCTCCGCCACAAATACAACGTAGCTTGGAATCGCCTAAGTTACAAAAACTACTCCGAGTGAAGAGCGATCCTCTCACTCGGGGGCTTAGCCGCGAACCCGATTCACCTAAGTTTCAAAAACTACTCCGAGTGAAGAGCAACCCTCTCACTCGGGGTCTTAGCTGCGGTCCTCCGAGCTACGTCATAAGTATAATGTGGGTCTGTCTTCCGAGCTCCGCCACAAATACAACGTAGCTTGGAATCGCCTAACTTACAAAAACTACTCCGAGTGAAGAGCAATCCTCTCACTCGGAGGCATAGCTGCGGTCCTCCGAGCTACGTCATAAGTATAATGTGGCTCTGTCTTCCGAGCTCCGCCACAAATACAACGTTCCTTGGAATCGCCTAAGTTACAAAACCACTCCGAGTGAAGAGCAATCCTATCACTCGAGGGCTTAGCTGCGACCCCGTGACTCGCCTAAGTTACAAACATTCACTCCGAGTGAAGAGCAACCCTCTCGCTCGGGGGCTTAGCTGCGGTCCTCTAAGCTACGTCATAAGTATAATGTTGCTCTGTCTTCCGTGCTCCGCCACAAATACAACGTTGCTTGGAATCGCCTAAGTTACAAAAACCACTCCGAGTGAAGAGCAATCCTCTCACTCGGGGGCTTAGCTGCGGCCTCCGAGCCCCACCACAAGCGCAACATTACCGTCAAGACGTCGACTCAAAATCCAAGCGATCAAAAAGAATCAGAAGCAAAAGAATCAAATCCTGATAAAGTCCCGCAAGATTCGGGCAAGAGTACCTGGGCCACAGTCCCACAAGAGTTTATCGATTACAAGATCACTCGGCATTCCGAGGCAAATTGAATCAAAGTAACAAAGTTCATTCACTCCTCAGGAGGAGGCGGACTCGTAGGTGCAACAAACTCGTCCAGGTCGATCTCATCGGCGATGCGGGTGGCAGCTTCCAGGAAAGTCTCCATGAAGGACTGGAACTGGAGCTCCTTCGTATTGGCGACCTTGAGCGCCGCGAGCCTTCTCTCCTTCACTTCCTTACAGTGCACACGGACCAAGGATAACGCCACGTCGGCTCCGCAGCGGGCAGATGACTTCTTCCACTCCTGCACTCGACCAGGGATCTCATTGAGTCGAGTCATCAAAGACTCGAGGTCGTTCTCCTGCACGACTCCCCTCCAGAGCGCAGCGTCGATCCGAGCCATCACTGCTTTCAGCCGACCCAGGTAGCCCATGGCAGCAGTAAGGCGGGACTCCAACCTCAAGATATTCATGGCAGCTTCGTCCTTGAAAATGGAATCGGCTGGGTCCAGACCGGGTTCGACCCGCCCAGTCTCTTCGTCAAAGTTGCGGCAGAATTCTACACCACAAGAAACACGTCGAGTCAGCAAACAAATACGAGTTGACCGATCCCACTTAGTCTGAGCCAAAGAGACATACCTTCGAGTACGAGGTACCACTTCTTGGTGAGGTCGCTCAAATAAGCTTCTAGATCAATCCTCTTCTGGAAGAGGGCCTCGTATTTGTCATTCAGAACACTCTTGGCGTTCTTCAGTCGAGTCACTTCATGGTTAGCCGCGTTGAGGGAACCCTTCAGCCTAGTGATCTCCGCCTCAAGCGCGCCTACGGATGCCAGCTTCTGCTCTATCAGTTTTGTTTTCTCTTGAGCCTACTGCTGCGCCGCCGCCAAGTCGAGGTCTTTCTGCTCCAAGGCCGCCTTCAGTTGGCCTACAAAAGACATCACTGGACAGATGAACATGAGGGAACACAGAGCATACTTATCAAAGGTCAATCGACGAATTGCTCGCATCAGTTACCAGCTGCGTCGTCCCGCGTCTTCTTCAGGTGGCCTCGAGCCAGCTGCAAGTTGAGATTGAGCTGGATCTGCTTCTTCTCAAGATCCGCAAATTTAGCTCCAAACTCGCAAGATTTCTGCATCAACACAACGAAACAGGATTCTAAGACTACAGTCGAGTCAAACACCCAACCGCAGTCTCGGGGATTACACCCAGTGGGTGCACTGAGCGTGCCCCCACTGGTTCTCACTCGGCCAAGATCAGTCTGGCTCGAGCTCAAAAAAACAAGGAGGAAAGTTCTATCATCAGACCATGGCCGACTACCAGCAGTCGACCACGGTCTCGGGGACTACACCCAGTGGGTGCACTGAGCGTGCCCCCACTGGTTCTCACTCGGCCAAGATCAGTATGGCTCAAGCTAAAAAAAGCAAACGCTAAAAGGCTACACGTCAAGACAACACCCAGTGGGTGTGGCATCATCTTACGAACAAAGCAGTAGATTTTTTCAAACTGAATATTTTTCCAGCGCAGCAAGCCAATCAGTTGGAGGAAAAAAACATGGACATTGGTCCGAAGGGCAAAACTAGCGTCGTAAGCAGCCATGCTGGCCTCGTACGCCGCCTTTGTCTTCTCCATCATCAGCCCCGCCTGGCGACCGGCTTCTTGAGCCGCGCCCACGGGATCCTCTGGGAGGCGATAGGTGGAGAAGAGAACGGACGCCGGAGCAGGCGCTGGGTCGACGGCCGGAGCGGGCGCTGGGTCGACAGTTGGAGCGGGCGCTGGGTCGACGGCCCCTCCAGCCGACGAAGCTGGGCGTTCAGTTAACACGGGGATGACGAAGGAGACCGTGGCCCGGGCCACGTCTTCCTGTCGCTGGGCCTCTGGGCCAGAAGGCACCTTCCGGCCCTTCCTTCCCGTGCATCGTCGAGCGTCTCCTGAGCGCTCCTCATCATCATCATCATGGTCTGGGAGCTCTATGACGTGGCGCGACACTTCAAAACAAACAGTTGTGAGGTTCAGTCGACCGTCAGCTCTAATCGACGAAAAGCAAAGAACAGTCTACAACTCGCACCTGCGCGGGACGTAGAAGCATCTGCAGTCTCCTCATCATCCTGGCCCTTGTCGATGTCCATCGAGGTCGCGGAAGCAGCATCACTGAAGAATTTCCTTGTAGTTGAGTTGATGAAGACAGAGTCGACCTCCGAAGGGCAGAAAAGAACAAGGCTGAATAGCCCTTACGTGGAGGCGATGGGAACATCCACCTTGATCTTGGGCAGGGCCTTCCGGGGCTTGGCGGTGGTGACCTTGGGGTGTTTGGGCGCCTTCTCGGATGGATCAGGAGTGGTCGTACGAGCTCTCTTGGGCGCTTGGGAGCTAGAGGGACCCGTCCGAGGACGCACGGCCCCTGGGTCGTGCTTCCCCTTGGATCGTTTCTCGTCACGGGGAGGTGACTCGACCTCCTCCCCGCTGCTGTAGCCCTTGCTCTCCTCTTCGGTCTCTTCATCTGACTTCCACTCGAAGACGTCGCCCGCGCCCTCTTCGCCCTCTTGGACCTGATCCCCATTGGGCACCGAGTACATTTCAGTATAGATCTACAAAAAAGGAAGATCAGCCAAATGTCAGTAAGACTCATCAAGACAATTACAAGCCAATAACAGGAACACCACACGGAAGCCAAGGACATACCTCGTTAGGGAGATGGTCAGCGTCGAATGGGAGGACCCTCCCGGACCCCCTGGGGTTGTCTTTGTTCCCCGTGGCGCACTTCAGGCACTACGCCACGTACTTCACGTCTGCCGCCTCCGGGTGGACTCGTGACGAGTCGTCGGTGTCGGAGTACAGCCACATCGGGTGGTCCCGAGCCTGGAGCGGCTGGATCCTCCGCATGAGGTATACCTCAAGCAGGTCCAACCCTGTGACTCCCTCGCACACCAACTGGATGACCCGTTCCACCAACATGTTCACTTCCGCCCTCTCGGCCCGACCCACAATCATTGACGGAGGCTGGCTGGCTCGACCAAGAGAGAAAGGGGGGAGTCCGGTCGACTGACCGGGAGTCGGACTATCCTTGTAATAGAACCAAGTCGACTGCCAGCCCCGAATCGACTCTGGAAGAATCATAGAGGGAAAAGCGCTCCTATTCCTAAGTTGGATGCCGAGCCCGCCGCACGCCTGGAGGACGTGCGTCTTCTCGTCACTCGGGTTCGCCTTCTTGACGGTTTGCGAGCGACAAGTAAAGATGTGTTTGAACAAACCCCAATGCGGCCGATAGCTGGGAAGTTCTCGCACATAGAGACGAACGCGGCAAGGAAGGCAATGGAATTGGGCGTGAAGTAATGCAGCTGGGCGCCGAAGAATATCAAGAAAGCACGAAAGAAAGGGTGCAGAGGCATGGAGAAACCTCGGTCGACGTGGGTCGCGAGAAGGATGCACTCGCCCTCCCGCGGCCGGGGCTCGAGCTCGCCCTCCGGCACCCGCCAGGAGCCGCGGGCGACCAGCCCCTCCTCGTCCAGCTCCTCCAAATCCTTCGCCGTGATGGTGGACCTGATCCAATCCCCCTGGATCCAACCAGGAGGGAGCCTGGACCTCGACGACGATCCGCTACGGCCGGACCGCCTCCCCTTCCCCGTCGCCGCCTTCTTCAAACGCTCCATCGCCGCGGTCTTGTCCTTGCCCATGGCACGCGAGCCGACAGTTCCTGTGGAGAAAGCGAGAAGGAGCAGAGGCACGGCGGAGAGGCAGAGGCGAAAAGAACAGGGAATGGGCGCACAGTGCCCTTGCTTCGGGCTCGGCGCACACTTATAGCACCCCGGTCGAGTGGCTAACCGGTGGCCCCGAGCAATCTTATCAAATCCCACAACAGGCGCGGACGCGATACGTGGCGAAAAAGGTGGCGCGAGGATCGAGGCGTCCCGAGCATATCCGTCCGATTGCTGCGGCACGACCTGCCCCGCGCGCTTCCCCAAATTTCGAAATCCCATGAAATCCGGTGACCAGAGAGCAACCAACCCCGCCGAAAACTATGCACGCCAACGGCACCCGACGCCTAGTGCAAAGTTCAGTCGACGGAAGACGCAACAAACGCACTCGACGGTTCCAGAATTGATCAACGCGACCAAGACAAGATTGAGGAAGACAGCCTAGTCCACCAGCTCAGAAGAAGACTACTCCAAGGGCATCGAGCTAGGACCAAGGCTCCCTTCAGCACTCTCTCTCCTGCTCAAGCCTCGATCCATTCGGGGGCTACTGACGAGGTTACAGACCTAGGGTAGGGTCACGGGCCTGGCCAAAGTACCCCACCCAAGGTCACTACCCCAGAAGATCAAAAGACAAAACCTACGATGGTAAAGACAGTCGACTGAGATGACCCAAGAGGACATCCCACTCGACTAGGCGTCACCTGCAAGACGACTCAACTCCACTCGACCAATCCAAGGCACTCGAGCCCCGAAGGTCAAAGGTCCCTTAGGACAATAACAGTCTGGTATTTACTCGCCGTAGTGAATGCCTTTATAGCTTTTTACTGCAGACGTTACCAGTAACGTCTACCTTAATGTACATTGAACCCTTAGTAACGTGGAGCATGGCTGGGGTTCTGGCGCACTATATAAACCACCCCCCTCCTCCAGTACAAGGGTTCGCATCCTGGTAACTCACACATATACACATATCAGTCGACCGCCTCCGGGCACCGAGACGTAGGGTTGTTACTTCCTCCGAGAAGGGCCTGAACTCGTAAAACACCTCATGTACAACTCCACCATAGCTAGGGCCTTGCCTCCTCATTCGTATCCCCTACTCATACTGTCGGGCTTAGAACCACGACAACTAGAGCTTGTGCTTGATCAACGGACCAGATTTGTTGCATCATCAATCGATCTTGAATAGCATCATTGAGACCATTGATGTACCTTGCAACTTGTTGATCTTCAGTTTCAGCAAGGTTGCACCTCACTTGTAGCCTTAGGAACTCCTCCTTGTAATCTGAAACAGTCCTATTTCCTTGAGCACAATTTTGAAATTGGATAAATAGGATCTATTCATAATCAGCGGGCAAAAATCTCCTTTTCAAGAGACTTTTCATTTGCCGCCAAGTTCTCACTCGAGGTTCTCCTCTCAGCCCGCGCCCTTCTTGAACGCGATGCCACCATGCACCGGCTCCTCCTTTCAGCTTGTATGCGACTAAAGGAACTCTACGATCTTCCGGAACCTCCATGATCTCAAAGAAAGTCTCCACTTCATATAACCAATCTAGGCACCCTTCAATATCAACATTTCCATTAAAAGTTGGGATCTCAGCTTTCACCTTGTATGTATCTCTTGCGTATGTAGGGTTGGGTACTCTCCGATATGCGTAGAGATCTGGTTCTTCAAGGGCATCATCATATTCTTCACCTTCAGAAGCTTCAACATAAATTGGCCTTCTTGAAGCACGTTGAACAACACGTTGTTGTGGCGGTCTTGCTCCAAGATTACCTCTCCTTCTTTGTGGAACATCTTCTTCTCTAGACGAATCTCCTTCATTGGCAGTAGGGGGACACCCTTTCTTATCATCTCAACCAGTTGGTCAAATCTCTAATTAAGATCTTCACGCAGCTCTTTGATTTGTTGTTCTGCAGCATCCATCCTCTTCTCCAATTGCTCCATTGCTTGCTGCAGCTTGCTCTCGAAGAGGACATCAATAATTAGTATGGCTCAACGAGGCTCTAATACCACCTGAAGCAGCACAAAGGTCGTGGAGGAGCAACTCCACCTTGCTGCTACAAAGTGAATAGCACAAGTGTTGAAGGAACAACTTCAATGTGTTGTGCTAGATATCGCTCTACAGGCGAATGTAGGTCGATAGAGCAGCAAGAGTTCAATCCAGCACTCCTAGGGCACAAGATTTACTCCAAGATCTTAGATAAGAAAAACAAGTTCTATTATAGGTAGTGGGTACATAGTCTGGGTAAAAAGTATAGGTGATGACCTCTATTTATAAGGCTTTGGGAAGTCTTCACATACTTCTACTTATAGCTGAAATACTCTAGAAACATTATTTAAGGTTCACCATTCTACTCATAGCTACTCACAACTAGAAGACTCTAGAAAACAGTAGGTAGGATAAATAAAAGAAAAGAAATACTAGACCACAACAGAAGTATCTAGAAGTAGCCAAACAGATTTGACATATGATTATATTTTCATGTTCCTCATCTATTGTTCCTCATCGGAGGAGGACATGGCCGTCTGGTCCAGCTGCCGCAGATGCTACCGTGATTACTACTGCTCAGTGCCCTCCCTTGCTACTAATCTGATGGGGCATATTGTTGGGGAACGTAGTATTTCAAAAAAATTCCCTATGCACACGCAAGATCATGGTGATGTATAGAAACGAGAGGGGAGAGTATCTTCCACGTACCCTCGTAGACCATAAGCGGAAGTGTTATGACAACGCGGTTGATGTAGTCGTACGTCTTCACGATCGACCGATCCTAGTACCGAACGTACGGCACCTCCGCGATCTGCACACGTTCAGCTCGGTGACGTCCCATGAACTCACGATCCAGTAGAGCTTCGAGGGAGAGTTCCGTCAGCACGACGGCGTGATGATGGTGATGACGAAGTTACCGACGCAGGGCTTCGCCTAAGCACTGCAACGATATGACCGAGGTGCGTTTCTGTGGAGGGGGGCACCGCACACGGCTAAAAGATCAATGATCAACTTGTGTGTCCATGGGGTGCCCCCACCCTCGTATATAAAGGAGTGGAGGAGGGGGAGAGGCCGGCCATCTATGGCACGCCTAGGAGGAGTCCTACTCCCACCGGGAGTAGGATCCCCCCTTCTCTAGTTGGACTAGGAGAGAAGGAAGGAGAGGAAGAGAGGAAGGAAAGGGGGGCGCCGCCCCTCCCCTCCTAGTCCAATTCGGACTAGAGGGAGAGGGGGCGCGCGGCCTGCCCTGGTCTCCTCTGTCTCTCCACTATGGCCCAATAAGTCCCATATACTTACCTAGGGGTTCCGGTAACCTCCAGGTACTCCGGTAAAATCCCGGTTTCACCCGGAACCATTCCGATGTCCAAATATAGGATTCCAATATATCGATCTTTATGTCTCGGACATTCCGAGACTCCTCGTCATGTCCGTGATCATATCTCGGACTCTGAACTACCTTCGGTACATCAAAACTCATAAACTCATAATACCGATCGTCACCAAACGTTAAGCGTGCGGACCCTATGGGTTTGAGAACTATGTAGACATGACCGAGACTCATCTCCGGTCAATAACCAACAGCGGAACCTGGATTCTCATATTGGTTCCTACATATTCTACGAAGAGCTTTATCAGTCAAACCGCATAACAATATACGTTGTTCCCTTTGTCATCGGTATGTTACTTGCCCGAGATTCGATCGTCGGTATCTCAATACCTAGTTCAATCTCGTTACCGGCAAGTCTCTTTACTCGTTCAGTAATGCATCATCTCGTGACTAACTCATTGGTCATTTGCTTGCAAGGCTTATAGTGATGTGCATTACCGAGAGGGCCCAGAGATACCCCTACGACACTCGGAGTGACAAATCCTATTCTCGATCTATACCAACATCACAAACACCTTCATAGACACCTGTAGAGCATATTTATAATCACCCAGTTATGTTGTGACGTTTGATAGCACACAAGGTGTTCCTTGGTATTCGGGAGTTGCATAATCTCATAGTCATAGGAACATGTATAAGTCATGAAGAAAGCAATAGTAGTAAAACTAAACAATCAAGTGCTAAGCTAACGGAATGGGTCAAGTCAATCACATCATTCACCAATGATTAGATCCCGTTAATCAAATGACAACACATGTCTATGGCTAGGAAACATAACCATCTTTGATTCAACGAGCTAGTCAAGTAGAGGCATACTAGTGACACTTTGTTTGTCTATATATTCACACATGTATTATGTTTCTGATTAATACAATTCTAGCATGAATAATAAACATTTATAATGATATAAGGAAATATAAATAACAACTTTATTATTGCCTCTAGGGCATATTTCCTTCAGTCTCCCACTTGCACTAGAGTCAATAATCTAGACTACACATGAACGATTCTAACACCCATGGAGTCTTGGTGCTGATCATGTTTTGCTCGTGAGAGAGGCTTAGTCAATGGGTCTGCAACATTCAGATCTGTATGTATCTTGCAAATCTCTATGTCTCCCTCCTTGACTTGATCACGGATGGAATTGAAGCGTCTCTTGATGTGCTTGGTTCTCTTGTGAAATCTGAATTCCTTTCCAATGCAATTGCACCAGTATTATCACAAAAGATTTTCATTGGATCCGATGCACTGGGTATGACACCTAGATCGGATATGAACTCCTTCATCCAGACTCCTTCATATGTTGCTTCCGAAGCAGTTGTGTACTCCGCTTCAGATGTAGATCCCGCCACGATGCTTTGATTAGAACTGCACCAACTGACAGCTCCACCGTTCAATAAAAATACGTGTCCGGTTTGTGACTTAGAGTCATCCAGATCAGTGTCAAAGCTTGCATCGACGTAACCATTTACGACGAGCTCTTTGTCACCTCCATAAACGAGAAACATATCCTTAGTCCTTTTCAGGTATTTCAGGATGTTCTTGACCGCTGTCTAGTGATCCACTCCTGGATTACTTTGGTACCTCTTTGCTAAAATAATAGCAAGGCACACATCAGGTCTGGTACACAACATTGCATACATGATAGAGCCTATGGCTGAAGCATAGGGAACACCTTTCATTTTCTCTCTATCTTCTGCAGTGGTCGGGCATTGAGTCTTACTCAACTTCACACCTTGTAACACAGACAAGAACCCTTTCTTTGACTGATCCATTTTGAACTTCTTCAAAACTTTATCAAGGTATGTGCTTTGTGAAAGTCCAATTAAACGTCTTGATCTATCTCTATAGATCTTGATGTCTAATATATAGGCAGCTTCACCGAGGTCTTTTGTTGAAAAACACTTATTCAAGTATCCTTTTATGCTATCCAGAAATTCTATATCATTTCCAATCAATAATATGTCATCCACATATAATATTAGAAATGCTACAGAGCTCCCACTCACTTTCTTGTAAATACATGCTTCTCCAAAAGTCTATATAAAACAATATGCTTTGATCACCTCATCAAAGTGTATATTCCAACTCCGAGATGCTTGCCCCAGTCCATATATGGATCGCTGGAGCTTGAACACTTTGTTAGCACCTTTAGGATCGACAAAACCTTCTAGTTGCATCATATACAACTCCTCTTCGAGGTATCCACTAAGGAATGCAGTTGTGACATCCATTTGCCAAATTTCATAATCTTAAAAAGTGGCAATTTCTAACATGATTCGGACAGCTTAAGCATCGCTACGGGTGAGAAAGTCTCATCGTAGTCAACTCCTTAAACTTGTCGAAAACCTTTCGCAACAAATCGAGCTTTGTAGACAGTAACATTACCGTCAGCGTCGATCTTCCTCTTGAAGATCCATTTATTTTCAATGGCTTGCCGATCATCGGGCAACTCAACCAAAGTCCACACTTTGTTCTCATACATGGATCCCATCTCAGATTTCATGGCCTCAAGCCATTTTGCGGAATCTGGGCTCATCATCGCTTCCTCATAGTTCATAGGTTCATCATGGTCTAGTAACATGACTTCCAGAACTGGATTGCCGTACCACTCTGGTGCGGACCATACTCTGGTTGACCTACAAAGTTCAGTAGTAACTTGATCCGAAGTTTCATGATCATCATCATTAGCTTCCTCACTAATTGGTGCAGGAATCACTCGAACTAGTTTCTGTGATGCACTACTTTCCAATTCGAGAGAAGGTACAATTACCTCATCAATTTTTCTTTCCTCCCACTCACTTCTTTCGAGAGAAACTCCTTCTCTAGAAAGGATCCATTCTTAGCAACTACTATCTTGCCTTCGGATCTGTGATAGAAGGTGTACCCAACAGTCTCCTTTGGGTATCCTATGAAGACACATTTCTCCGACTTGGGTTCGAGCTTATCAGGTTGAAGCTTTTTCACATAATCATTGCAGCCCCAAACTTTAAGAAACGACAACTTTGGTTTCTTGCCAAACCACAGTTCATAAGGCGTCGTCTCAACGGATTTAGAAGGTGCCCTATTTAACGTGAATGCAACTGTCTCTAAAGCATAACCCCAAAAGGATAGTGGTAAATCGGTACGAGACATCATAGATCGCACCATATCTAATAAAGTGCGGTTACGACGTTCGGACACACCATTACGATGTGGTGTTTCGGGTGGCGTTAGTTGTGAAACTATTCCACATTGTTTGAAATGAAGACCAAACTCGTAACTCAAATATTCGCCTCCACGATCAGATCATAGAAACTTTATTTTCTTGTTACGATGATTCTCTACTTCACTCTGAAATTCTTTGAACTTTTCAAATGTTTCAGACTTGTGTTTCATTAAGTAGATATGCCCATATCTGCTCAAATCATCAGTGAAGGTCAGAAAATAACGATACCCACTGCGAGCCTCAACACTCATCGGTCCACATACATGAGTATGTATGATTTCCAACAAACCAGTTGCTCGCTCCATTGTTCCGGAGAACGGAATTTTAGTCATCTTGCCCATGAGGCATGGTTTGCAAGCACCAAGTGATTCATAATCAAGTGATTCCAAAAGTCCACCAGTATGGAGTTTCTTCATGCGCTTTACACCAATATGACCTAAACGGCAGTGCCACAAATAAGTTGCACTATCATTATTAACCTTGCATCTTTTGGCTTCAATATTATGAATATGTGTATCACTACGACCGAGATCCAACAAGAATAGACCACTCTTCAAGGGTGCATGACCATAAAAGATATTACTCATATAAATAGAACAACCATTATTCTTAGAATTAAATGAATAACTGTCTCAAAATAAACAAGATCCAGATATAATGTTCATGCTTAACGCTGGCACCAAATAACAATTATTCAGGTCTAAAACTAATCCCGAAAGTAGATGTAGAGGTAGCGCGCCGACGACGATCACATCGACTTTGGAACCATTTCCCATGCGCATTGTCACCTCGTCCTTAGCTTATCTTCGTTTAATCCGTAGCCCCTGTTTCGAGTTGCAAATATTAGCAACCGAACCAGTATCAAATACCCAGGTGCTACTACGAGCATTAGTAAGGTACACATCAATAACATGTATATCATATATACCTTTGTTCACTTTGTCATCCTTCTTATCCGCCAAATACTTGGGGCAGTTCCGTTTCCAGTGTCCAGTCCCTTTGCAGTAGAAACACTCAGTTTCAGGCTTGGCTCCAGACTTGGGTTTCTTTGTGGGAGTAGCAACTGTCTTGCTATTCTTCTTGAAGTTCCCCTTCTTTCCCTTGCCCTTTTTCTTGAAACTAGTGGTCTTGTTAACCATCAACACTTGATGCTCCTTTTTGATTTCTACCTCCGCAGCTTTGAGCATAGCGAAGAGCTCGGGAATTGTCTTCTGCATCCCTTGCATGTTATAGTTCATCACGAAGCCTTTATAGATTGCTGGCAGTGATTGAAGAACTCTATCCATAACACTCTCTTCGTCAACTTTGTAACCAAGTTGAGTCACATGATTGTAGTACCCAGACATTCTGAGCAAGTGTTCACTGATAGAACTGTTCTCCTCCATCTTACAGCTGTAGAACTTATTGGAAATCTCATATTTCTCAATCCGGGCATTTCCTTGAAATATTAACTTCAACTCCTGGAACATCTCATATGCTCCATGACGTTTAAAACGTTGTTGAAGTCCCGGTTCTAAGCCGTAAAGCATGGCACACTGAACTATCATGTAGTCATCAGAACGAGCTTGCCAGACGTTCATAACGTCCGGAGTTGCTCCTGCAGCAGGCTTGTCACTTAGCGGTACTTCAAGGACATAATTCTTCTGTGCAACAATGAGGATAATCCTCAAGTTACGGACCCAGTCTGTGTAGTTGCTACCATCATCTTTCAACTTAGCTTTCTCTAGGAATGCATTAAAATTCAACGGAACAACAACACGGGCCATCTATCTACAACAACATAGACATGCAAAATACTATCATGTACTAAGTTCATGATAAATTAAAGTTAAATTAATCAAATTACTTAAGAACTCCCACTTAGACAGACATCTATCTAATCATCTAAGTGATCACGTGATCCATATCAACTAAACCATGTCCGATCATCACATGAGATGGAGTAGTTTTCAATGGTGAACATCTTATGTTGATCATATCTACTATATGATTCACGCTCGACCTTTCAGTCTCTAGTGTTCCGAGGCCATATCTGCATATGCTAGGCTCGTCAAGTTTAACCCGAGTATTCTGCGTGTGCAAAACTGGGTTGCACCCAAATATGTGAACGTAGAGCTTATCACACCCGATCATCACGTGGTGTCTCGGCACGACGAACTTTCTCAACGGTGCATACTCAGGTAGAACACTTATACCTTGAAATTTAGTGAGAGATCATCTTATAATGCTACCGCCGATCGAAGCAAAATAAGATGCATAGAAGATAAACATCACATGCAATCAATATAAGCGATATGATATGGCCATCATCATCTTGTGCCTTTGATCTTCATCTCCAAGGCACCGTCATGATCACCATCGTCACCGGCGCGACACCTTGATCTCCATCGTAGCATCGTTGTCGTCTCGCCAACTATTGCTTCTACGACTATCGCCACCGCTTAATGATAAAGTAAAGCAATTACATGGCGATTGCATTTCATACAATAAAGCAACAACCATATGGCTCTTGCCAGTTGCCGATAACTCTGTTACAAAACATGATCATCTCATACAATAAAATTTAGCATCATGTCTTGACCATATCACATCACAACATGCCCTGCAAAAACAAGTTAGACGTCCTCTACTTTGTTGTTGCAAGTTTTACGTGGCTGCTACGAGCTTAGCAAGAACCGTTCTTACCTACGCATCAAAACCACAACGATATTTTGTCAAGAATGTGTTGTTTTAACCTTCACAAGGACCGGGCATAGCCACACTTGATTCAATTAAAGTTGGAGAAACTGACACCCGCCAGCCACTTGTGTGCGAAGCACGTCGGTAGAACCAGTCTCGCGTAAGCTGTAACGCCCCGGACACACCCGCCGGTGGTCGTTACTCTTGGCGGGATCTAGACTGGCCTCACATATCAATACTAGTCTTTTCTGCGCACTTTGTCCTCACTCGTGCTCACCTGGGAGCAACTTCCCGGTCGGTCACCCATCCTGATATTACTCCAAGCTGAGCACGCTTAACTTTGGAGTTCTGTTCGAATGGGCTTCCGGAAAAGAAGCAATTCCTTATTTATATGAGTAGTCTATCATCCCTAATAAGCCAGGCTATCACATACACCCCCACTCAGAGGAATCGACGTCCTCGTCGGGCCACAGGAACGTTCCCTCTTGGCACAAACGCATGTGCATCCAGTCCGATACATGTGCCATGCCTTCTGCCAGGATGGGTCACAAACGTCATGAACAACATGACCGAGCACCTGTCCGCAAACATCCGTGTAACCGCGAGGGTCGGCTCTGATTACCAACTTGTAACGCCGCGGACACACCCGCCGGTGGTCGTTACTCTTGGCGGGATCTAGACTGGCCTCACATATTTAATACTAGTCTTTTCTGCGCACTTTGTCCTCACTCGTGCGCACCTGGGAGCAACTTCCCGGTTGGTCACCCATCCTGAAATTACTCCAAGCTGAGCACACTTAACTTTGGAGTTCTGTTCGAATGGGCTTCCGGAAAAGAAGGAATTCCTTATTTATATGAGTAGTCTATCATCCCAAATAAGCCATGCTATCACATAAGCGTACACGTAATGTCGGTCCGGGCCGCTTCATCCAACAATACCGCCGAATCAAAGTATGACATGCTGGTAAGCAGTATGACTAGTATCGTCCACAACTCACTTGTGTACTACTCGTGCATATAACATCTATGCATAAACCTGGCTCACTATGCCACTGTTGGGGAACATAGTATTTCAAAAAATTCCCTACGCACACGCAAAATCATGGTGATGTATAGCAACGAGAGGGGAGAGTGTCGTCCACGTACCCTCGTAGACCGTAAGCGGAAGCGTTATGACAACGTGGTTGATGTAGCCGTACGTCTTCACGATCGACCGATCCTAGTACCGAACGTACATCACCTCCGCAATCTGCACACGTTCAGCTCGGTGACGTCCCACGAACTCACAATCCAGTAGAGCTTCGAGGAAGAGTTCCGTCAGCACGACGGCGTGATGATGGTGATGATGAATTTACCGACGCAGGGCTTCGCCTAAGCACTGCAACGATATGATCGAGGTGTGTTTCTGTGGAGGGGGCACCGCACACGGCTAAAAGATCAATGATCAACTTGTGTGTCCATGGGGTGCCCCCCACCCCCGTATATAAAGGGGTGGAGGATGGGGAGAGGCCGGCCCTCTATGGCGCACCTAGGAGGAGTCCTACTCCCACCGGGAGTAGGATCCCCCCTTCCCTAGTTGGACTAGGAGAGAAGGAAGGAGAGGGGGAGAGGAAGGAAAGGGGGGGGGCGCCGCCCCTCCCCTCCTAGTCCAATTCAGACTAGAGGGAGAGGGGGCGCGTGGCCTGCCCTGGTCTCCTCTCTCCCTCTCCACTATGGCCCAATAAGGCCCATATACTTACCGGGGGGTTCCGGTAACCTCCCGGTACTCCGGTAAAATCCCGATTTCACCCGGAACCATTCTGATGTCCAAATATAGGCTTCCAATATATCGATCTTTATGTCTCGCACATTCCAAGACTCCTTGTCATGTTCGTGATCATATCCGAGAGTCCGAACTACCTTCGGTACATCAAAACTCATAAACTCATAATACCGATCGTCACCAAATGTTAAGCGTGCGGACCCTACGGGTTCGAGAACTATGTAGACATGACCGAGACTCATCTCCGGTCAATAACCAACAGCGGAACCTGGATGCTCATATTGGTTCCTACATATTCTACGAAGATCTTTATCGGTCAAACCGCATAACAATATACGTTGTTCCCTTTGTCATCGGTATGTTACTTGCCCGAGATTCGATCGTCGGTATCTCAATACCTAGTTCAATCTCGTTACCGGCAAGTCTCTTTACTCGTTCCGTAATGCATCATCTCGTGACTAACTCATTAGCCATTTGCTTGCAATGCTTATAGTGATGTGCATTACCGAGAGGGCCCAGAGATACCTCTCCGACACTCGGAGTGACAAATCCTGTTCTCGATCTATGCTAACACCACAAACACCTTCGGAGACACCTGTAGAGCATCTTTATAATCACCCAGTTACGTTGTGACATTTGATAGCACACAAAGTGTTCCTCCGGTATTCGGGACTTGCATAATCTCATAGTCATAGGAACATGTATAAGTCATGAAGAAAGCAATAGCAGTAAAACTAAACGATCAATTGCTAAGCTAACGGAATGGGTCAAGTCAATCACATCATTCACCAATGATGTGATCCCGTTAATCAAATGACAACACATGTCTTTGGCTAGGAAACATAACCATCTTTGATTCAACGAGCTAGTCAAGTAGAGGCATACTAGTGACACTATGTTTGTCTATATATTCACACATGTATTATGTTTCCGGTTAATACAATTCTAGCATGAATAATAAACATTTATCATGATATAAGGAAATATAAATAACAACTTATTATTGCCTCTAGGGCATATTTCCTTCATATATATGGTGGCGTGATGCCATCCTTCACATGCTTCCCTCCAAATTTTGAAAGTCACTTTTGAATGTTTCTAAAAAATCAGTAAAAAAATTGTTAATGTTCACAAAAAAACATCTAAAAGTCTCAGACCAAAATTCAAAATACAAGTTGAGAAACAAAAAAGGAAAATCTAGCATGAATGATGTCTAGAGAAGACAAATCTAGCATGAAGAATATCAAAAGAAGACAAATGATAAACAATGTCAGAAATGACACTATTTAGATACCGATTTATCTTTTTTATTTCTCAATGTGTGTTTTGAATTTGCATATGGATTTTTTTGGGTTTGTAGGCACATCTCTTATGAATATTCACAAAAAAATTCTGAATGTTACGAAACATTTAAATGCGACTTTTCAGAAAACTGAGTTATGAGAGCATGTGAACTTGTGAAGGGTGGTATCACCTGATATTGCCTTACGAGCTGATTTTGTGCATTGGGACACACTACATCAAAACTAGCGTTGTTAATTGCCTTCTCAACTCTAACACATCTCGCGAACTGAGCTTAACTCAGATGGTTAGGTTTTTTTGTGGTGGAACCAACCCACTCGGGTTCATGTCATAGATTTGGCACTGGTGCTCGCATTTTTTTGGATTTATTTCAGACTGTTTTGTGATATTCGTTCAGTGTAAGGATACGTTCTCGTGAAGTATGGAGGTGACTGTGGTGACTTCGCCAATCTCAAGATCATGTGTCAGCTTAGTCTCTCTCTCGGGTGCTCATAGGGTGAGTGTATGTGCGTACGAATGGACGTCTGTGTCTGTATTATATTAAAAAAACTTTTAACACATCCCCAAAAAAATCCACTGTCAAAACTTAATTCCACAAAATTCTTCCATATTGGAAGGGTGGTATCTAACCCATTCTATAAATAAACTTAACTCCCAATATTTTATTCTAATTGACATGTCTTTTTGCATGAAAGAATAATCCATTTTATCTATATTTTGACACTTGCAAGGGAAGAGGGGGAAGTTTTGTTGCTATCGGCCTTTTCATTGAACACCTTGGATGCGTCGCCATCAAGCGAGCGTGGTCGCCAAAGAGAGCTCTCCACGAACATTTCGTCGCGAGGCAAAGATGTGCCATGAACCGATTCCTCGTCGACACTCGATATCACGTTGGTTGGCGTGGAAGGCAACCGCGAGCCTCGTGGGAGGTTCATTTGGCTGCTAGAGTAGGCTTAGGAGGTGGTGGTCGCTAGGTGTGGCATGACAACAACCACAAACTCTATTCTGATGGTGGGAGGTGGCAACAACATGATGAAGAGGCTTAAGAGATGAAGATAGGCATCGGTTGAATTAGGAGTGGGCCGCGGTCCGATGACTACTACTCTGTAGATGTCGTCTGCTACTTCTTGAGCTTGCGTTGTATTCCCTCGAAGAGGAAAGGGAGATGCAGCACAGTAGCGTAAGTATTTCCCTCAGTTTTTTAGAACCAAGGTATCAATCTAGTAGGATACCACGTGTGAGTCCCTCGCACCTGCACAAACAAATAAGAACTTCGCAGCCAACGCGATAAGGGGTTGTCAATCCCTTTACGGTCACTTACGAAAGTGAGATCCGATAGAGATGATAGTTTATATTTTTGGTATTTTTAGTTTATAAGAACATCAAATAAGCAATAAAAGTAAAGTGGATGTAGATTTATATGTTGAGAATAGACCCGGGGGCCATAGTTTTCTCTAGTGGCTTCTCTCATGATAGCGATATTCTACGGCGGGTAAAGAAATTACTGTCGAGCAATTGATAGAAAAGCGAATAATTATGAGACTATCTAGGCATGATCATTGTATATAGGCATCACGTCCAAGACAAGTAGACCGAAATGATTCTGCATCTACTACTATTACTGCACACATCGACCGCTATCCAGCATGCATCTAGTGTATTGAGTTCATAAGAACAGAGTAACGCCTTAAACAAGATGACATGATGTAGAGAGATAAACTCAAGCAATATGATAGAAACCCCATCTTTTATCCTCGATGGCAACAATACAATACGTGCCTTGCTACCCCTACTGTCACTGGGAAAGGACACCGCGAGATTGATGTAATGCCCAGGATGGGACTATACCTCCTACGTGTCGAGGCACGACTTAAAGGTATAAGCCCATTCTGGAATGATCTCAAGTTTGGTATCTTTGCACGACTCATGTAAAAATAGGGATGAAAATGCAAAAAGGATAGTTGGCATACACTCGCCACGTCACACAATACATTACATAAGCAAAACATCATCAAAAACATCAAAACCCGACAACGGGCGAAGATCCAAAAGAAAGATACCAAAAAAACATAAAGCCACAGGTCCGAATCGCCCCTAGTAGAAACCACTACTGATCGTCGAAACACATCACACACATACGGCCACTCTCTTCATCGAGCTCCCAGTGAAGAACTTGAACCAGCTCCTGCATCATTCTCGGCTGAACCTGCATCTGGTGTTGTAGTATCTGTGAGCCACGAGGACTCAGCAATCCCAAAACCATGGGTATCAAGACTAGCAAAGCTTTATGGGTAGGAAGAGGTAAAGTGGTGAGGTTGCAGCAGCGGCTAAGCATAATATGGTGGCTAACTTACGAGTACAAGAATAAGATGAGCATCTATGCAAACGATCGCAAACTAGTAGTGATCGCTAAAGATCCTGAACTACCTACGAGTCAAACATAACCCCACCGTGTTCTCTTCGCAAAGTGAAAAGAGACAGTCACGGTTACTCACACAGTTGTGTGTTTTACTTCGGATCCTCTGTCAAGTTTTCTACAACCGGACATTAACAAATTCCAATCTGCCACATAACCGCGGGCACGGCTTTCGAAAGATCATAACCCTGCAGGGGTGTCCCAACTTAGCCCATCACAAGCTCTCACGATCAGTTGAAGTGATAAATATAATATCATCACCCCTTATCTTCGGGAAATTCGATCAGGCTCGGCATCCCGGTGCACAAGACATTTCGACAATGGTAAAACAAGTCCAGCAAGACCTCCCGGTGTGCCGACACCCTGATAGTAGCCGCGCGTATCTCGTCTCGGGCCACAACCGGATAGGTGAGCCCATGGGAGCCAAACCTCGAGTTTCCCCGTGGTGGCCCCGCAGTCCCCCCATTTGGGACCAACACCATCAACACTGGCCCCCCAGCTATGTAGAAAAGAATCTCCAAGGAGCGTCCCCCTTATGTAATTTAATTAATTAATTAAGTTGTTATTATGAGGCAAATTAAAACCAATGTTGGGCCTTGCTGGAGGAGTTTTATTCAAAGACGAAGTGTGAAGGGGTCCCCATATACCCAACCGTGTAAGGAACGCAAAATCAAGGAACATAATGCCGGTTTATCGGCGCCTAAGGTGGCATGAGTGGAACAAAACACCGAGCAAAAGGCCAAGCCTTCCACCCATGCCCAGTATATAGGTGTGTTAAATAATAATAATAGATATTGTGATATTCCAACAACAAGTTCCCACCTGGAACGATCTTCATCTTCACCTGCAACTAACAACGCTATAAGAGGGGCTGAGCAAGCGGGTAACATAGCCAAACAATGGTTTGCTAGGAAGGTGTCAAAGGTTAGAGGTTTCATGGCAACAAGGAGAGGCTAACATAAATGATGGGTAGCGCGACATATAACGATAGCATCGAGACAACTAAGCATGGCAATAGTAGTAAAGGTATCCAAGGGTATGGTCATCTTGCCTGGGGTTCCGCAAGGGAGAAGAACAGGTCCATGAAGAAGACAAAGAAGAAGCCTTGAAGAAGAACCACGGGTAGACGAACGAATCCTCACGAACGCAACGGAACAAGCGCTAATGAGAAGAAGCAAGCAACACGGTAAACACACCACACGAGACATGACAATATGCTCAACCAATATGATGCAACACAAGTCTACATAGGATGCACTACAAGCCCATACAGGAAGCAAAACATGGCAAGGTAGGAAGCACAGGAGAACAACATAAGTCTATATGATGCAATACATGGCAAGGTATGAAGCATCGCAAGTCTATACAGGAAGCACAACATGGCAAGGTAGGAAGCACAGTAAAACAACACAAGTCTATATATGATGCAATACATGGCAAGGTATGATGCATGACAAGTCTATAGAGGAAGCAATACATGGCAAGGTAGGAAGCACAGAAAAACAACACAAGCAACATGTCAATATGCTCAACCAAGTAGGATGCAAAACAAGTCTATATATGATGCTGACATGGCAAGGCAGGAAGCACTCAAAAACAACACAAGTCAACAAGTTTAAATGAGGCCGGAAACTACAACAACAATTCCGGAAAAATCCCCATATGCATGTTTAGCAATTTTAAGCAAACAACAATTCACACATTTTAATGTTGTTAACATGATGCGGATGACATGATCAAGTTTTATGCAATTTTAGTAAAAGTTAACATAAGAGATAAGAAGCATTTGTCACCGTGGTGGAAAGAAAAGGGGCCACGGCGGCGAATCCGAAAATGATGCCACGCAACATATCGGTTCCGGTAACTCGTTGAGAGACCGTTGCAAAAGATAGCGGAGAGAGTGACATGCAAAAGAGATGGGGTGAACCCGGTTGCCCGGTTCCCATGGTTCGGCGACAAGGCAAACGAGGGCCACAACGGACACGATGCAAACATCCGATTCATCTCATACAACACATGCAGTCCACGTGTCATCGTCTCGGGGTTATACCTTCGGAACGTTCATTTCGGGGCAGTTCGAGGTCGTAGTGGAAGTAGCCGTTCCGTTCGTAGTCGTACACGGGGCGTCGGGGTCGTCGTTGACGTAGAGGTACTCGTTCCGTTTCGGAGAGGTACTTGACGAATCCATCGTTTCCGGGGCGACGGTAGTCGTACACGTTCCGTAGATGTTCGGGGTCTTCGGCGACGGTAGTTGCACACGGGTCTTCGGCGACGGTCGTCGTGCACGTTTCGTAGATGTTCATGTCGTCGGTATAGGTACTTGGGGTCTTCGGACTTGCCGGACTCGGTTCTTGCGACGGTAGTGGAACTTAGCATGTTCGTACATGGTTCTTCATGCGTCGTGGTACTTGCCGTAGGGGTACTTGGCGGTCTCGGTCCGTAGTGGAACTTGACGCGTCACATCATGTAGTCGTACACGGGGTCGACGGTAGAGGTACTTGGCGAGCTCACAATGACCTTGGCGATTCCGGAGGCACTCAGATTGGACAAGCCATCGGACTACTGTTTGATGGAACAAGATATGCACCATGGGTGGTCAAAGCAACGGCGGTAGCAGAACCAAGGCAGCAGCGGACGACGGTGAACGGCGAAGAAGGCGCGGGGCGACGCAAAGGTCGTGCGGGCGAGGTGGGCCAGCAAGGAGGACGGGAGGAGCGGGCTTGGGGCGGCCGTCCATGGCGCTCCTGGTTGGCAGCTCGGGCGCGAGAAACATAGGGGCCGCGGGAGCAGCTCGCTCGGGGAGCTCCTCGGGCGTGGGAAGGAGGCGCAGGGGACGGCGGCGGTGGAAGATGGAGACGGGGCCGGCCTGGGAGGTCCTGATGTTGGCGGCGGGAGCTTGAGGTTGGGGCGGCCTTGGGCGTGGGCTCGCGCGGCGTTCCGGCAAGGAACCCCTGGAAGGGTCAAGGTGACGGCAGGGGAGGAAGTGGTCGGCGCGGCGGCGGAGGGAGACAGCGGCTCTGGCCGGTCGGCACTCCAGCGGGCGAGGCGGGGGCCGTGCGAGGTGGAGTGGCGCGATGGAGAGAGCGCTCGAGGGAGAGCGAGAGGAGGGAGAGGGGGTTGGGCGAGAGCGAGGGAACGAGGGGTGGCGGCGGTGTGGGAACTAGAGGGAGAGGCAGCAGTCGGGCCAGGGTTAGAGGTTAGGTGGGCTTGGGCCTTAGGAGGCCAGAAGGAGGCTGCGAGATGGATAGTTGGGCCTCGGAGGCCGTGGGCTGCACAGAGGAGCAAGTGGCTAGCCTGCTGGGCTCTTCTCCTTCTCTCTATTTTATACTTTAGAAGAAAGAATGAAAGAGAAAAGAAAAAGATAGAGAGAAGAAAAATAAGGAGAGGGTTAGTGAAAGAATTTCAGCAAGAGGTTAAATCTCTTGGACTCACACAAAAATGTGTTGATCCAAGAAATTAGGAATGGCCAAGATTGAAAGATTAAATTCAAATTCCTTTGAATTTACTTCAAAAGGTTGGAACTAGGACATGTTTTCGAAGTGCCCAAAATGTTCGGATTTTGGAGGAGCCAGGGAAAAATGATGAAAGAATTTATGACAAAGTTTGGAGACCAAACTTGGAGTAGAAAAGACATGTGAAAGAAATTTCAAGTGTGTTAAAGGTGAATCCAAAATTAATGGAATATTTATAATAGCTCCATAATATTGGGAGGATATGTTATAAAGAGAAATCACCATGTGAGTTCCCTCGGTTTAAATGGATCGAAGATCCACACAATTTATTTAGTTGAGTTTTAAAATTAAAAGACTTGATGTCATGATGACATGATGCAATGCAAAATAAATAAAGCAAGCACAAATGAAACACACAGGAGAACCCGGAACATCTGGAATCTTCTGGAGCGTCGGTCTTCGGGCGTCACAACTCTCCCACACTAACAGAGGATCTCGACCCGAGATCCTGAAGATGGCACCGGATAGAAGAGGATAAAGGAAGAGGTAAACAAAGTTGCTTCTTCGACAAACGAGTGAAACCACGCACCTTGAGAGGTTGAACAACTTGAAAGAAAGAATACAACGGAGATGAACGAAGTTAAGAGCACTCTGGTAAAAGGAGGAACAAGGGACACCACGAGAATTTGAATGTTGCAAGGACATGAACGAAGATGAAAACACTCTGTTAGAAAAGAGGAACAAGGAACATCACGAGAACCTTGCAGGTTGAAAGACATGAAACAAGAGCTCACGGATGACGAAAGAATTCAAAACCGCTCCGGTTAACCAAGATTGAGAAGGAATAAGAACGAAATAATTTGGACAGCACTCCGTCTGAAAATGGAAGGAGTTAACATGAGCTTGAGGAGATGGAGTGATACTTGATGAAAACAACAACACAGAGCCTCTAAAACAATTGAAAGAATGGCACAAGGGGTAAGAACATCATCTCGATAAAATGAGATGAGGGTTTGGAGAGCAACATCACAATGCCTCCGGAATGAAAGAATAGCATATAAATCAATGAAAGAATTGAACGGAGAAGAAAAAGACAATTTCTCCGACAAATGAATATGAAAATCATCCTTACGAAGAAGGGTTGAACGAAGTTGTTGGAAAATCAACAACGAAAACGAATAAGCTTGATGTGGGCTTACGGAAAAGATCTCAAAATTAAGAGGTGACAACCAGCCATTTACGAAAACATTTGATTGGATTGAGATCAACAAGGAGACGATAAACTTATTTCACCGGAATGATAAATGAAGAACTTGGGTCATTTATAAGCACCATAATTAGCAACAATCCTTAGGGAAAGCTTTAGGTGAAATACAACCCAAGATAACTCCAACGAAGAAAATGACGGGATTAAATATCTCATTCCTGACAACTTGTGAATCATGAAACCTGAAGGGAAATTGTCAAAAATGGCATACCACCCTCTCAAACAATAAGGTAGAAAGAATTGCACTTGAAAAGCATGATGAAGAATGCTTAAGCTCCAACAAGAATCTTGATGAAGACTTCGAGGATGAATTAAATCTTGATGAACCACCATGAAGAACTCCGGTAATGAAAGCATGAGAAGTGAAAGATGAAAAGAATAAGATTCAAGGCCTCCGATGAATTAGATGGAGGTTTGAAATGATATAATTGAAATAACTTGGAGCTCCAGAAAACAAGATGAACAACTTAGAACCGAGAATATGATATGATGAACAAGCTCCGAAAAAAAAAGATTATTCACTTCGAGGAAATAAGGATAAGATTTACAGTATGCTTATCCTTCATCAAATTAAATTGATGACCATCAACGGATTTGGCATACTACTTAATCCCGTTGCAAAGAATTAAAGAGAGATCTAGCCAACCTTGGATAAATATTCAACAAAGCACCGGTAGGATTATGAAAAGAACAAATGAATTAATACGATAACAAAGGAAGAGAAATCTTGAACGAACCACCGAAAGAATATGGAGATGAACGAAGAGGCATCAATGAAGAATATTTGGAGGACAAGTTGAAAACTGAGAACGAAGAAATATTCTGAAATGATGGCCTTCGCAGGATCACAATAGAAAGAATTTATGAAATGCTTCGGATGGTATAAAAAATTTTCCTCACAATCGGAACAATAATGAGGATGGCATGAAGCTAGAACCACGAATCTTCAAGAGAGCGGCCAATGATTTAAGAGAAACTCTTCTCCGGTCTTCAATGCTGAGAATGACAAGGAGAAACACCTTGAAGAATTGCGAGATACTCCGTAAGAATAAAAAGATGGAAGGTAGAGCTAAATATGAGAATAATTGGAAACAATCTTGGAGAAGGCATGTGACCGATGGAAATCATTCTTACGTCACACTTTGAAAAGAATTTGAGTATAACTCTAGAAAAATTAAAAGATTCAGGTAAGATCCTGGAAAAAGACCTGTGGGTTAGGGCCCACTCAAATAAAATCACCGTTGAAAAAGATTGCTTAAGAGGTATTGCACCGGTTGAATTAAATGGCTTGAGTAAGATAACAATCCTCAAAATAGCTTGAAAGAATTGAGAATAGAAACACGGATCATCTGAGATATCTTCAGCACTCCGTAGAAGAATTAGAGAGTTGAATATGCAAGAGAGACTTCGGATAAGAAATTTCCACATTGGAAAACATGTGAAACAAGAGGCACAGATATGATCAATACGGAAGCTTGGATTTAGTCCACCGGAGAAGAATATTGGAATTAAGGAGGATGAACTTGAACTCTTGAGCATCTTCACGATAAATCATCGGATAAGAACATAGAAGGAAAAGAATGAAGAACCTCACATGAATAAAATGGATACTTGATTTGAGATCTCTGGCTCCATCAAGAAAAAGGGTGGGAGGGTGGGGAAAAACAAAGACAACTTGAGACGAACAAAAATGGACACCGGTTGAAAAAGAATTTAACATGACCATCTTGATGATTAAGAAGGACTAGCACTCCCATAGAAATATGAGAACACCGATTAAGAAAGGTATGGAATCAACACTTGACATCGAAGCAACTCGAATACCAGAATCAAGACAAAAAACAACGGATAGACATGTTGCAACATAATCTTCACAATATCATCCGAACAGAGAATTGAATGAATGAATTCTGTAGGTACATCAACTTGTCGAGAAGCCACTTGGGAGAACAAAATATAAATAAAAACAATAAGGAGCAGATAGAACAAATACAAGATAGAAGTTTTGTTCCACATATTCGTGCTGAAAGCTCATGGAACATGTTACAAAAGGGTTTTGCAATCCCCGGATCAGCATAGCCAAGGACCCTTTAAGATGCAACTCCCGATCGGAACAATGGCCATAATACTACTTCACTCAATGTAGAACCCCAAACTCCATATCATGCATTCGTTGGAAGAATGCCTATGAGCTACTAGATGAACCCACCTATTAATTTCCGAAAGTTTCCAGTTATGCAATCAGGTGTTGGGGATACAGGGGAAGCATCACGCACTCAACTCTAATCCTACATCCAGCTGTATCCATCCTTCAACACATAACCAGTTATTTCCGAAAACCGTTTACCTCGGAACTTCGAAACGCATCTGCTATACAAGCTATGGCAATACTCCCGAACTACCTCCCCAGTACTGGGTGATGTCGGGGTTATCTTGCCACTAACCGCATAGGAGAGTTTTCGATGTTGGTCGTCTTAAGTATTCCAGAACTGCCACAATATATTTGTGACGACAACACCTCGGAGCTCAACTCCCCGGGACACTACCACAACCCCTAAATGACAGGAGGCATCGAGAACAATGTTCTCGTCACAAAGACATCGGAACAATCCAAACAATACTCGCGAGATTCCTAAAAAAAATTGTGAAATTTTGAGAGTAGAAGAGACAAGTAACCATCAGGAGTCCTCACCAGAATGATAAAGGGATGAGGAGTAAAAAGAAATCCTACTCTCCGATATATATATAGGACTCAAAACATTTTCAAGTGTGTGCCTAAGTCAACCGTCAACGATTCGATCAATCAATGGGGGCTCCTAGGTCGGAGAAGGCTCTCATACCAACTTGTAATGCCCAGGATGGGACTATACCTCCTACGTGTCGAGGCACGACTTAAAGGTATCAGCCCATTCTGGAATGATCTCAAGTTTGGTATCTTTGCACGACTCATGTAAAAATAGGGATGAAAATGCAAAAAGGATAGTTGGCTTACACTCGCCATGTCACACAATACATTACATAAGCAAAACATTATCCAAAACATCACAACCCGACTACGGGCGAAGATCCAAAAGAAAGATACCAAAAAATCATAAAGCCACAGGTCCGAATCGCCCCTAGTAGAAACCTCTACTGATCGTCGAAACACGTCACACACATACGGCCACTCTCTTCATCGAGCTCCCAGTGAAGTACTTGAACCAGCTCCTGCATCATTCTCGGCTGAACCTGCATCCGGTGTTGTAGTATCTGTGAGCCACGAGGACTCAGCAATCCCATAACCATGGGTATCAAGACTAGCAAAGCTTTATGGGTAGGAAGAGGTAAAGTGGTGAGGTTGCAGCAGCGGCTAAGCATAATATGGTGGCTAGCTTACGAGTACAAGAATAAGATGAGCATCTACGCAAACGATCGCAAACTAGTAGTGATCGCTAAAGATCCTGAACTACCTATGAGTCAAACATAACCCCATCGTGTTCTCTTCTCAAAGTGAAAAGAGACAGTCACGGTTACTCAGACAGTTGTGTGTTTTACTTCGGATCCTCTGTCAAGTTTTCTACAACCGGACATTAACAAATTCCAATCTGCCACATAACCGCGGGCACGGCTTTCGAAAGATCATAACCCTGCAGGGGTGTCCCAACTTAGCCCATCACAAGCTCTCACGATCAGCTGAAGTGATAAATATAATATCATCACCCCTTATCTTAGGGAAATCCGATCAAGCTCGGCATCCCGGTGCACAAGACATTTCGACAATGGTAAAACAAGTCCAGCAAGACCTCCCGGCGTGCTGACACCCTGATAGTAGCCGCGCGTATCTCATCTCAGGCCACAACCGGATAGGTGAGCCTACGGGAGCCAAACCTCGAGTTTCCCCGTGGTGGCCCCGCAGTCCCCCCATTTGGGACCAACACCATCAGCACTGGCCCCCCTGCTATGTAGAAAAGAATCTGCAAGGAGCGTCCCCCTTATGCAATTTAATTAATTAATTAAGTTGTTATTATGAGGCAAATTAAAACCAATGTTGGGCCTTGCTGGAGGAGTTTTATTCAAAGACGAAGTGTCAAGGGGTCCCCATATACCCAACCATGTAAGGAACGCAAAATCAAGGAACATAATGCCGGTCTATCGGCGCCTAAGGTGGCATGAGTGGAACAAAACACCGAGCAAAAGGCCAAGCCTTCCACCCATGCCCAGTATATAGGTGTGTTAAATAATAATAATAGATATTGTGATATTCCAACAACAAGTTCCCACCTGGAACGATCTTCATCTTCACCTGCAACTAACAACGCTATAAGAGGTGCTGAGCAAGCGGGTAACATAGCCAAACAATGGTTTGCTAGGAAGGTGTCAAAGGTTAGAGGTTTCATGGCAACAAGGAGAGGCTAACATAAATGATGGGTAGCGCGACATATAACGATAGCATCGAGACAACTAAGCATGGCAATGGTAGTAAAGGTATCCAAGGGTATGGTCATCTTGCCTGGGATTCCGCAAGGGAGAAGAACGGGTCCATGAAGAAGACGAAGAAGAAGCCTTGAAGAAGAACCACGGGTAGATGAACGAATCCTCACGAACACAACGGAACAAGCGCTAACGAGAAGAAGCAAGCAACACGGTAAACACACCACACGAGACATGACAATATGCTCAACCAATATGATGCAACACAAGTCCACATAGGATGCACTACAAGCCCATACAGGAAGCAAAACATGGCAAGGTAGGAAGCACAGGAGAACAACACAAGTCTATATGATGCAATACATGGCAAGGTATGATGCATGGCAAGTCTATACAGGAAGCACAACATGGCAAGGTAGGAAGCACAGTAAAACAACACAAGTCTATATATGATGCAATACATTGCAAGGTATGATGCATGACAAGTCTATATAGGAAGCAATACATGGCAAGGTAGGAAGCACAGAAAAACAACACAAGCAACATGTCAATATGCTCAACCAAGTAGGATGCAAGACAAGTCTATATATGATGCTAAACATGGCAAGGCAGGAAGCACTCAAAAACAACACAAGTCAACAAGTTTAAATGAGGCCGGAAACTACAACAACAATTCCGGAAAAATCCCCGTATGCATGTTTAGCAATTTTAAGCAAACAACAATTCACACATTTTAATGTTGTTAACATGATGCGGATGACATGATCAAGTTTTATGCAATTTTAGTAAAAGTTAACATAAGAGATAAGAAGCATTTGTCACCGTGGTGGAAAGAAAAGGGGCCACGGAAGCGAATCCGAAAATGATGCCACGCAACATATCGGTTCCGGTAACTCGTTGAGAGACCGGTGCAAAAGATAGCGGAGAGAGTGACATGCAAAAGAGATGGGGTGAACCCGGTTGCCCGGTTCCCACGGGTCGGCGACAAGGCAAACGAGGGCCACAACGGACACGATGCAAAACATCAGATTCATCTCATACAACACATGCAGTCCAGGGTCATTGTCTCGGGGTTATACCTTCGGAACGTTCGTTTCGAGGCGGTTCGAGGTCGTAGTGGAAGTAGCCGTTCCGTTCGTAGTCGTACATGGGGCGTCGGGGTCGTCGTTGACGTAGAGGTACTCGTTCCGTTTCGGAGAGGTACTTGACGAATTCATCGTTTCCGAGGCGACGGTAGTCATACACGTTCCGTAGATGTTCGGGGTCTTCGGCGATGGTAGTTGCACACGGGTCTTCGGCGACGGTCGTCGTGCACGTTTCGTAGATGTTCATGTCGTCGGTAGAGGTACTTGGGGTCTTCGGACTTGCCGGACTCGGTTCTTGCGACGGTAGTGGAACTTGGCGTGTTCGTACATGGTTCTTCATGCGTCGTGGTATTTGCTGTAGGGGTACTTGGCGGTCTCGGTCTGTAGTGGAACTTGACGCGTCACATCATGTAGTCGTACACGGGGTCGACGGTAGAGGTACTTGGCGAGCTCACAATGACCTTGGCGATTCCGTAGGCACTCAGATTGGACAAGCCATCGGACTACTGTTCGATGGAACAGGAGATGCACCATGGGAGGTCAAAGGAACGGCGGTAGCAGAACCAAGGCAGCAGCGGACGACGGTGAACGGTGGAGAAGGCGCGGGGCGACGCCAAGGTCGTGCGGGCGAGGTGGGCCAGCGAGGAGGACGGGAGGAGCGGGCTTGGGGCGGCCGTCCATGGCGCTCCTGGTCGGCAGCTCGGGCGCGAGGAACATAGGGGCCGCAGGAGCAGCTCGCTCGGGGAGCTCCTCGGGCGTGGGAAGGAGGCGCAGGGGATGGCGGCGGTGGAAGACGGAGACGGGGCCGTCCTGGGAGGTCCTGATGGTGGCGGCGGGAGCTTGAGGTCGGGGCGGCCTTGGGCGTGGGCTCACGCGGCGTTCCGGCAAGGAACCCCTAGAGGGGTCTAGGCGACGGCAGGGGAGGAAGTGGCCGGCGCGGCGGCGAAGGGAGACAGCGGCTCTGGCCGGTCGGCACTCCAGCGAGCGAGGCGGGGGCCGTGCGAGGTGGAGTGGCGCGATGGAGAGAGCGCTCGAGTGAGAGCGAGAGGAGGGAGAGGGGGTCGGGCGAGAGCGAGGGAACGAGGGGTGGCGGCGGTGTGGGAACTAGAGGGAGAGGCAGCAGTCGGGCTAGGGTTAGAGGTTAGGTGGGCTTGGGCCTTAGGAGGCCAGAAGGAGGCTGCGAGATGGATAGTTGGGCCTCGGAGGCCGCGGGCTGCACAGAGGAGCAAGTGGCCAGCCTGCTGGGCTCTTCTCCTTCTCTCTATTTTATACTTTAGAAGAAAGAATGAAAGAGAAAAGAAAAAGATAGAGAGAAGAAAAATAAGGAGAGGGTTAGTGAAAGAATTTGAGCAAGAGGTTAAATCTCTTGGACTCACACAAAAATGTGTTGATCCAAGAAATTTGGAATGGCCAAGATTGAAAGATTAAATTCAAATTCCTTTGAATTTACTTCAAAGGTTTGAACTAGGACATGTTTTCGAAGTGCCCAAAATGTTCGGATTTTGGAGGAGCCAGGGAAAAATGATGAAAGAATTTATGACAAAGTTTGGAGACCAAACTTGGAGTAGAAAAGACATGTGAAAGAAATTTCAAGTGTGTTAAAGGTGAATCCAAAATTAATGGAATATTTATAATAGCTCCATAATATTGGGAGGATATGTTATAAAGAGAAATCACCATGTGAGTTCCCTCGGTTTAAATGGATCGAAGATCCACACAATTTATTTAGTTGAGTTTTAAAATTAAAAGACGTGATGTCATGATGACATGATGCAATGCAAAATAAATAAAGCAAGCACAAATGAAACACACGGGAGAACCCGGAACATCTGGAATCTTCTGGAGCGTCGGTCTTCGGGCGTCACAATTGAACCCAAAAAAACAGCAATCTGGACTGGGCCTTTCGGTTAGTAGGTTAGTCCCAAAAATGATATAAAAGTGAATGACAAAGCCCATTAAACATCCAAGACTTCATAAATAATAGCATGGAACAATAAAAAATTATAGATACGTTGGAGACGTATCAAGCATCCCCATGCTTAATTCCTACTCATCCTCGAGTAGGTAAATGATAAAGAAAGAATTTTTGATGTGGAATGCTAAACAATATAGTTTTTCAATGTAATTCTCTTAATTGTGGCATGAATGTTCAGATCTGAAAGATTCAAGATAAAAGTCTATATTGACATAAGAAATAACAATACTACAAGCATACTAACAAAGCAATCATTTCTTCTCAAAATACTATGGCTAAAGAAAGTTATCTCTACAAAATCATATAGTGTTGGCTATGCTCCCTCGTTATCACACAAAAATATTCATATCATGCACAACCCCGATTTCAGCCAAGCACTTGTTTTCATACTCTATCTTTTCAAACCTTTCAACTTTCACGCAATACATGAGCGTGAGCCATTGGACATAGCACTATGGGTGGAATAGAGGTGGTTGTGGAGAAGACAAAAAGGAGGGAGATAGTCTCACATCAACTAGGCGTATCAACGGGCTAGGGAGATGCCCATCAATAGATATCAATGTGAGTGAGTAGGGATTGTCATGCAATGGATGCACTAGAGCTAAATATGAATGAAAGCTCAACAAAAGAAACTAGTGGGTGTGCATCCAACTTGCTTGCTCACGAAGACCTAGGGCATTTGAGGAAGCCCATCGTTGGAATATACAAGCCAAGTTCTATAACAAAAATTTCCACTAGTATATGAAATGACTAAGCATGAGACTCTCTACAATGAAGAACATGGTGCTACTTTGAAGCACAAGTGTGGAAAAAAGATAGTAGCAATTGTCCCTTTTTCTTTTCCTTTTTTTCGGGCCTTTCTTTTTTGTTTTCTTTTTGCGGAGGGGCTTTATAGATTTAGCCTTTCCTCCCATGGGACAATGCTCTAATGATGATCATCACACTTTCATTACAACGATATTACAACTCAATACTACAACAACAAAGTTTGACTCTATATGAATGCCTCCGGCGGTGTACCGGTATGTGCAATGAAACAAGAGTGACATGTATAAAAATTATTGAAAGGATCGATATGGTTGACTAGAGGGGGGGTGAATAGGAAACTAACAATTTTTAGCTTTTCTTAACCAATTTAAATTAAGCAACAAAGTAAGTTGTCTAGATATGCAACTAGGATGATAACTAATAGGAAGCAAAGATAACAACCTCACAAGCAAGCTACCTAAGATAAACAAGGAAAGCTTGCACAAGTAAAGGAAAGAAATAACCACAAGTGGAGCCTGTGAAGACGAGGATGTGTTACCGAAGTTCCTTCCCTTTGAGAGGAAGTACGTCTCCGTTGGAGCGGTGTGGAGGCACAATGCTCCCCAAGAAGCCACTAGGGCCACCGTATTCTCCTCATGCCCTCACACAATGCAAGGTGCCGTGATTCTACTAGTGGTGCCCTTGAAGGCGGCAACCGAACCTTTACAAACAAGGTTGCGGCTATCTCCACAACCGAATTGGAGGCTCCCAACGACACCACGAAGCTTCACCACAATGGAATATGGCTCCGAGGTGACCTCAACCGTCTAGGGTGCTCAAACACCCAAGAGTAACAAGATCCGCAAGGGATTAGTGGGGGGAATCAAATATCTCTTGGTGGAAGTGTAGATCGATGCCTTCTCAAGCAATCCCGAGGAAATCAACAAGTTTGATTGGCTTGGGAGAGAGATCGGGTGGAAATGGAGCTTTGAGCAACAATGGAGCTTTGGGGAGGAAGAGGTGAGTCTTCTTGGAGAAGAAGACTCCCTATATATAGTGGGAGAACAAATCCAACCGTTATCCCACAAATCTGCCCGCAGAGCGCGGTACTACCGCACATAAGTTGCGGTACTACCGCTCGGCCCAGCGGTACTACCGCTCTGGTTGCGGTACTACCGCTGGTGTAGTACAGGCCAGTACTAGCCCTTTTGCGTTGAAGCACCAGGCGATAGTACTGCCGGAGCGGTACTACCGCACGTCCTTGTGGTACTACCGCAAGGCAGGGCTAGACAGGCTGAGGAGAAGCGTCTAAATAAAATACATCCGCAGCTACATCCGCAGATTTACGGTCGTAGCAAAAACTCGACACGGTACTACCGCTTGCCCGAAGCGGTACTACCGCGTAGGACGCGGAAGTAAAAAATTACTTCCGCGCCTACTACCGTACTAGTTACGATGCTGGGCCGGCCACACAGTACTACCGTGTTCTTGGTATGGTACTACCACGTAGTGCGGTACTACCGCAGCCCTGAAGTGGTACTACCACGTGACCGTGCGGTACTACCGCTACTCTGAGCGGTACTACCGCATGCCAAGCAGTTGTAGTAGTAAGATGCCACTGTTTTTGTATGGACAAGGAAAACAGACGGAGCTCCAGAGAAGCAAGGAAAGGTGGTGCGAATGAGTAGACGTGTACGTGTTGATTCCACCCAAACCTTTCCGAAGCGGACCCCCTCTTAATAGTACGGCTTTCCTATGACTCAATTCCACCGAAAAAGAAACAAAAGGAAACACCGTCTTCCATAGGTTCCGAGGGGCACTTAATCGTCTTGTGCCTAGGTGATATATATCTGAAAAGCTTAGTGCACACGATTAGTCCGCAAATGCGTTGTCATCAATCACCAAAACTACTTAGGGAGAAATATGCCCTTACAATCTCCCCCTTTTTGGTGGATTGATGACAATACGGGATTTGCACAAGGATATATAAGAAAGTAAGCAAACCTAGCAAAGTAATAAAATATAGGTAAGCTCCCCCTAGATGTGTGCATACAAGAGAAGGTGCTTTGGACTGCACATCACACATACTAGGATCAATGCTCCCCCTATATTCTACAAACAATATACTCCTTGCATACAAAGAATAAGATTCTACGCACAGATGTAAGGAGGATAGGGTGAGCACAAATAAAGGGCAAGTAAAGCAACTGCTCACAACCTAACAGATAGCATAGACATAATAACGAGTTATCGAGAAGGGAGCATATGTCTCACACCATATGAAGGTCTCACACACACGACACAAACACAAGCAAGCAGACAAAGTTCGACCAACGAAAGCAAATAAACACGGCACAAGACGCAAATCCTAACACTCTCTCCCCCTTTGGCATCGAGACACCACAAAGGGAAAGAGGACATCTAAGACAGGTGGTAGCTCAGGCGGAAGAACTCAGTCGTCATGTTCTCTATCAGACTCCTGCTGCTCCTCCTCAGACTCAGACCACATGTAGCCCTGCTTGGCAATCCACTCCGCCTCTCGAGTGATGATCTCCTCGGACCCAATAGACGCATCCTCACCAAAGATCCTCATGATCTTCTTGTCACGCTGACGAGATTGCTTGTGAGTCACATGAGCCTTGTACTGCCCCTTTGCCTGCATACAAAATAGTGCCTTCATCTTCCTCTTCAGCTTCTTAGCCCATGAGGGCTCAGACGAGGGGGGAGCATATCCTCCAGAACTGTCCTCAGCTGGCTCCTCCTCTACAGGCTCCTCATCTGCATCCATCTGAGCTGTTGCAGCCTCTGCATGGGTAGTGGTATTAGCCCAACGACTCTTGATGCGAAGTCGGATAGGCTCATGACGAATCCACTGCGGGGCCTCAAACTCCTCATCAGAGTAAAGCTTCTCCCAAGTCTTGGAGATAAGCGGAAACAGAAACGGACCGTAGATAGGCACTTTGCGAGAGAAAATCGCAAAGCGAAGCTCACACCACATGATATGGGAGATATCAAGTGGTTGAGTCTGAGCACTGCGGGCCTCCTCACACATCAGCAACATGTCAACGAGGTATGCATGTACCTTGTCCTTGTCCCCAACTCGAGGAAACAAGGTGTTGCGGAAGATCCTATGCATGATATCCAGAAAGGGGTTCATCACCCAAGTCTTCTTGCCACTAGCAAGCGTCTTCTCCACATAAAAAGGCAGCAGCCGGTCTTTGTTGGCAGATTCTTCGTTGGCATGAGGCCGAGCTCCAACAAGGGTGTGGAGCCCCTCGTCAGCAACCTGAAGCAGATCCATAAAGTCCTTCCATGTAGTAGTCATCTTGTGACCATTTGTCATCCAAGTCATGGTGCGTTCTTCCTTGGTATGGAAGTGCACCGAAGCATAGAACTATGCCACAATCTCTGGGTCAAAATCCATCTGAAATGTCATGATGTGCTCAATGCCAAACTGCTCCACAAGATCTAGAGCCTCGGCAAAGTAGGCACGGTGCTCATCCTTCCGCATGTGGGTTATGTCAATCCAATGTGCATCCACATACATGTTGTGCTTGCTCTTGAGTACCTCTGTGTAGATACGATACTGCTGCTTGGTCCAGAACAGTTCATCTCCATGGAACTGAGCCCGAAGATCTGCATAAGGGTTGATCTTCCTCCTTGCGATGAACTCATGAGTTGGTATCTCCTCCATGGTCATAGTTGGTTCCTTGTTCTTGGTGGGGGCGGTCTTGAATCTGCGTTGGGGGGCATTGGAGCCCTCAGGCATATCACTTTGGGTGCGCAGACGCTTGGACCCGATGTCACGGCTGGGATTTGTGCGACGAACATTGGAACCGGAGCCACCACCTAAGACACAAACACAAGAACACGAAGGAAAAACAAAGCGAATCAATGCAAAAGCCACAAAAGGCACACGAAACATGTAGAAAGGATAATATGTATGTGCTACGAAGTAGATATGAACCAAGCGGTAGTACTGTGCGAAGAAGGCGGAAGTAAAATTTTAGTGCCGCTTAGGGGGCGGTAGTACCGCATCGAAGAGTTGCGGTAGTACCGCACAGAACGCGGTACTAAAAAATTACATCCGCGTTCATTACGGTAGTACCGCTCCCTAGGGCAGTAGTACCGTTACGCGGCAAAGCGGTAGTACCACGGTCAGCCAAAGGTAGTACCGCTCGGGTCAGATCCGAAAGCGGATCTAAACAAGAATGCATAGAACAGCGAACGGTACTACGGCTGATCATAGCAACTTAGTAGCAACATACTTACTAGCATTTCTATTGCACTACATCTCTCCTACACCCTAATCTTCCATGGATAAGGACAAGAAGAACAAGAGAACAACAAGCATCTCCCCAAAACCTAGAAACAACAACCGGGCAAAAAGAAGAGGGGATTTGGGGAGAAACCTTCATCCATGGCAAGAGGTCGAGGTGGGGAATGATCCAACCAGTCGGAATGCGAGGAGAGTGGCCGGGGGAGGAGATCCGGCGAGGTCCTCCGGCGGCGTTCTTGAGGGAGAGAGAGAGAGACGACGTGGGGGAGACGAGATGAATGGGTATGGAGGAGTTAGAACTCACCCCTGCCCGCTTATAACCCCCAGTCGTTCAAACAAATGCGGTAGTACCGCGATCATTGCGGTAGTACCGCCCGGGCGGAAGTACCGCACAAGGAGCGGTAGTACCGCTCTACCAGCGGCAGTAAAAAATTACTGCCGTGCTGGTTGCGGTAGTACAGTATTCTCTCTTGCGGTAGTACCGTGACTACTCACGGTAGTACCGCTCCCCCAGGAAAATGCAAGTTTCGACAAGAAGGCTTAAGCAAAGCAAAAAGGCGCACACGCAAGGCACACGGAAAGAGAGACAACAAACAACCGAAACAACACACAGGACACTCCTCCGAGAAGGAGGTCGGTGGCCGAAGCCACCTATGTTTGAGTTATTTGGTATGGCACCGCAAAGAACTATCCTTAGGCCCATGACCAACACTTGTCTTGAAGCACTTATACCATTTAACATGGCAAATGACAAAGACTTGATCGATTTATGCATAATGGGGGGAGGAAGAGTTCATTGAGAGAACAATACTCCCCCTATGTCCATGCCTACATCTAGGCAAGATAACTATATTGAGTGGGAGGGGTGTGTGCAAGGTTTCAAGCCACATTGCTCAAATATACGATATTTAGCTCATGCCATAATTCGTGAAATCTTGCTTCATCCAAAGGCTTTGTGAAGATATCTACAAGGTTATCATGAGTGTTGACATAGTGAAGCTCGATTTCTCCTCGCCAAATATGATCCCGGATGAAGTGATACCGAATCTCAATATGCTTCGTCTTGAAATGTTGCATCGGGTTGAGAGAAATCTTGATGGCACTTTCATTGTCACACCAAAGAGGCACTTTGTCACAAGTGACACCGTAATCCTTTAAAGTTCGCCTCATCCATAGAAGTTGAGCACAACAACTGCCAGCTGCCACATACTCTGCTTCGGTGGACGAGAGAGACACACAACTTTGCTTTTTGGAAGACCAACTTACCAGAGAGCAACCATGGAATTGGCACCCTCTGGAAGTGGACTTCCTATCCACTTTGTCTCCCGCCCAGTCCGAATCAGAGAAACCTACAAGGTTGAAGTTTGCTCCTCTTGGGTACCATAAGCCAAAGTTTGGGGTATGAGCCAAATATCGAAAGATTCGCTTGACTGCCACAAAGTGACTTTCCTTAGGTGAGGCTTGAAACCGTGCACAGATTCCCACACTCAACATAATATCCGGTCTAGATGCACAAAGGTAAAGCAAGGAACCAATCATAGAACGATATACCTTTTGATCCACCGCTTTACCATTGGGATCAATGTCAAGTTGGCACTTGGTTGGCATTGGAGTAGTAGCCGGCTTGACATCACTTAGATTAAACCTCTTGAGCATGTCTTGAGTGTACTTGGCTTGTTTGATAAAGATTCCTTCTCTTCTTTGCTTAATCTCAAACCCAAGGAAGTACTTCAACTCTCCCATCATGGACATCTCAAAATGTGTGGTCATGAGTGCGGCGAACTCATCATTGAAAGCTTTGTTAGGTGAACCAAAGATAATATCATCAACATATAGTTGGCAGACAAACAACTCCCCTTTGACCTTCTTAGTAAAAAGAGTGGGGTCGATTTTCCCAATTTCAAACCCACGATCTTGTAACAACTCGGTAAGATGCTCACACCACGCACGTGGGGCTTGTTTAAGGCCATAGAGCGCCTTATCGAGTTGATACACATGATTGGGGAACTTAGGATCCTCAAACCCCGGGGGTTGTTTGACATAAACCAACTCATTAATATGACCATTAAGAAATGCACTTTTCACATCCATTTGTTGCAACTTAAAATTATGATGAGAAGCATAGGCAAGCAACAAATAGATAGATTCAAGGCGAGCAACGGGGGCAAAGGTTTCACCGTAGTCGATACCCTCGACTTGGGAGTAGCCTTGAGCCACCAAACGCGCCTTGTTGCGAATGACAATGCCATGAGCATCCTGCTTGTTCTTAAAGATCCACTTGGTTCCAATGACATTATGGTTCTCCTTTGGCCTCGGCACCAGATGCCACACTTTGTTTCGCTCGAAGTTGTGGAGTTCTTCATGCATGGCATTAAGCCAATTAGGGTCTTCGAGCACCTCATAGACCTTTTGAGGTTCAACACAAGAGACAAAAGCTTGATGAGCACAATAGTTTGCTAATTGTCTACAAGTGCTTACCCCCTTTGTGATGCTTCCAAGAATATTCTCCATGTGATGTTCTCTGGAAGCAAGCCTGGAGGCAATTTTTGCAGCACGACGCTCCAATTGCTCTTCAAGTGACAATTGAGGAGCACCGAGTTGATCATCTTGAGCAACGTCAAGAGCTTGATCTTGATCTCGAGCTTCCTCTTGATCTTGATCATGCTCAGAGGAGAGAACTTGGCCTTGTGCATCATTTGGTGGCTCACCACCATCTTGTGATTGATCTTGCACTTGGCCTTGTTCGTCCTGTTGAGGGCCTTCACTTTGTTCTTCGAAAGCGTGTGGGTCTTGGGTTGATGATGGTTCCACTTGTGTGGAACATTGTCCTTCTTCGTCGGCCACAAGGGGTTCCTCAATGGGTAGGATATATCCAACACCCATTCTTCTTATGGCTTGAGGAGGAATTTCATCACCTACATCACAAGTACCACTTTGCTCCACTTGGGAGCCGTTATTCTCATCAAACTCTACGTTACACGTCTCCTCAATGAGTCCATTGGACTTGTTGAGGACACGGTAAGCATGAGAGTTTGTAGCATAACCAACAAATGTGCCCTCATGAGCTCTAGACTCAAATTTAGACAAATGAGCACCTTTCTTGAGAATGAAACACTTACACCCGAACACCCGGAAGTACTTGAGATTGGGCTTGTTACCGGTAAGAATCTCATATGGAGTCTTGTTCAAACCTTTGCGGAGATAGAGCCGATTGGATGCATGACATGCGGTGTTGATGGCTTCGGCCCAAAAGTTGTATGGAGATTTGAATTCCACCATCATGGTCCTTGCCGCGTCCATCAATGTCCGGTTCTTTCTCTCCGCTACACCATTTTGTTGAGGGGTATAAGGTGCGGCATATTGATGTTTGATCCCCTCATCACTAAGAAACTCATCCAAGGTGTAATTCCTAAACTCGGTGCCGTTGTCACTTCGGATCATCAAAATCTTTCCTTCATGTTGTCGTTGAGCTTCATTTGCAAAGTTGATGACGGTTTGTTGGGTCTCACTCTTCTTCTTGAAGAAGTATACCCATGTGTATCTTGAATAATCATCCACAATCACCAAGCAATACTTTCTGCCCCCAAGACTATCAAAGGATGGAGGCCCAAAGAGGTCCATGTGAAGGAGCTCTAATGGTCTTTTTGAGTAGATGATAGTCGTGGGAGGGTGAGCCTTCTCATGTAATTTTTCTTCAATACAAGCACTGCAAGCACGATCTTTGGCAAAGCTAACATTTGTTAGTCCATGGACATGGTCCCCCTTGAGAAGACTTTGCAAAGATCTCATATTGACATGGGCTAACCGGCGATGCCAAAGCCATCCCGATTCAACTTTAGCCATTAGGCATGTCGCGGTCTTAGTGGGTTGCTCCGAGAAGTTAACCACATAGAGACCGTTCTCGACATGTCCAACATAGGCTACTTTAAGAGTCTTGCTCCACAAGAGCGCCACGGTATCAATATCAAAGAATGTAGCAAAGCCCATGAGTGCAAGTTGACGAACAAAAAGTAAGTTATATGCAAGGGACTCAACAAGTATGACTTTCTCGATCGTGAGATCATGAGAAACAACAACCTTGCCAAGCCCCAATACCTTAGAAGATGAAGCATCACCCCATTCGACGTTGGTGGCCATGGATGAACCTTGATGCACGTCCACCACCAAGTCTTTGCTTCCGGTCATATGATTTGTGGCTCCACTATCGAGAAACCATGATCCCCCACCGGAAGCAAACTCCTACATGAGATCAATGCTTGGATTTAGGTACCCATTTGGCAATGGGTCCTTTGAGGTTAGTAACGAGGGTCTTAGGAACCCAAATAGACCATTCAATGTACTCATAAGAAGAACCAACAAATTTAGCAAAGACATGACCATTACTAGCACGACATAAAACATATGAAGGATTAAAGTCGCCGGCTATGTTTGATGATATGGTGGGGTTCTTCTTGACTCCACCACCCTTCGCATTGTTCTTCTTCTTAGAAGCACCGTCTCCCTCTTTCACAAAGGTTTGTTTGAGAGGAGGAGGTAGCTTGGTCTTGTGGTTCTTCTTCTTCTTGGGCTTGGGAGCAAACCCAATTCCTTCCTTTGCCACAACCTCCTTTTGATTACTCAAAAGATCGTTGAGGTTCTTCTCACCTTGTATACATGTCACAAGGCCTTTCTCAAGTTGCTTCTTCAACTTGGAATTCTCTTCAACAAGATGCACATGCTCGCACCATGGGTTAGTAGCATTTGCATTATCAATCAACACCATGCGAGGAAAGATAGCTTTCTCCTTGGTTAGCGAAACTTGGAGTTGATCATGAGACTCCTTGAGAGAAGCATGTATACCTTTCAAGGCCTTGTGAGCCTTGTCAAGTGTAACAAACTCCTCCTTGAGTCTAGCATGGTCAACCCCAAGTTTTGCCTTCTCAGAATTAATCATACGAAAGACAACTAAAGCATGATCGAGATCTTTTTTTAATTTAGCATGATCATCGTTGTGACACTCCTCAAGAGCCAAACGAAGACCACACTCTTCCTCTAGAGCATTAGAGAGATCCGATATCTCATCGGCATAGTCTCGACTATGTCCTTCCATTTTAGCAATGGTCTCCTCGTGAGCCTCGGTCATGTCATTGGCCTCACCGAGTTGTTCCAAGAGAGCAACAAAACGCTTCTTGGGTTTGCCCTTGAGTTTGCTCATAAACAACTCAAATTCATTCTCTTCCTCCTTTGCTCCCTCACTCTCATCAATACAATCCGTCAATGAAGGATTAGAGATGATGGTGGTGTTGATGTTTGGAGTTACCTTGTTGGTGGCCTTAGCCATGAGACACTTGGTGGTGATGTTCTCATTTGGTGAGTCGAAGAGAGATGAGCGTGGAGTAGTAGCAATAGCAATTGTGGCCATGGTGACCATCTCATCATCTTCATCATTATCATCATCCTCAACATATTCTTCTTGGGCCACCAACCCTTTAGGAGGGGTCTTCTTGTTGAAGTTGTTCTTGTTGGGATAAGACTTGGCCTTGTCCTTCCGGATAAGCTTGCCTCCAAAGTCTTCTCTTTTCTCATATGGGCAATCTACAACAAAGTGGCTCACATTCCCACAGTTGAAGCACGTCCTCACTCGTTTCTTGCCCTTGTTGCCACTTGAGTTTTTCTTGTTGAAGTTGGGCCTTGATTTCTTCTTGTTGCCCCAAAATTGCCGTTAAGCAAGAGCCATGTGCTCATGATAGGCATATTTGATGTCCTCGGGGCAACACTCATCGTCATCCTCCTCCTCCTCTTCTTCCACACAAGCCTTGGCCTTCAAGGAAAGGTTAGGCTTCTTTGATCGTTGAGCTCTTAAAACCACATTGTCGGCTGTCTTGTCCAAGATCCTCATGGCAACGAACTCATCCAACACTTCATTTGATGACAAAGTGTGGAAGTCCGGTCTTTGGCGAATGACGGAGGACATGGCCTTGTGGTAAGGCATCATGGACTTCAGAAACTTGCGCTTGATCCAATTGTCATCCGTGTCCTTGCTCCCATGATCTCGAAGTGAAACCGCAAGAGTGGTTAATCTCCGATAAAGTTCGCGTGGATCTTCATCTTCGATCATAGCAAACTCATCGGCTTCATCTTGCACAACTTCATAGTTAGAGCGTTGAATGCTTGCGCTCCCCTTGTACATGGAGCCAACATGCTCCCAAGCTTCCTTGGCCACGGTGAAGGGTCGAAGATGTGCAATGTCTTCGGGAGGGATAGCATCTTGAAGTATGCAAAGAACGGACTCGTTGAATTGATGATCCGCAGCTTCTCTCGGAGTTAAGTTGTCGGGATCACATGGGTAAAAACCTTGCTCAACGATTCTCCAAAGATTAGTATAACAATGATTTAAATGACATTTAAAGCGAAACATCCAAGTAGCAAAATCAGAATTTTTCATAAACTTAGGAGGAGGCCCGATGAAATTTAAATGCGGAGTAGGAACGGGTCCTCCATAGTGAGTAGGAGGAGCGGAATGGGCAAAGATCCCCCTCGCATTCTTAGTAACCGGGGCTTGCTCACTACTAGCTTCTCCCTTATTGGGAGTAGCCTCCGACACGATGGTAGCGAGACGAACCACTTCCAACGGTGTGGTGGATAATTTAAGCCCTCAAGCAATTCCTTAAACATGCCTTTGACCTCGGTCGCTAGTGATTCTTTCAATGTGACCATTGCCACATTGAACTCCTCACAAGAGACCGAGGCTCCCCCATTGGACGTAGGCAAGGACGGAGTTCCATCGGAATGTTCCTCCGTCTCAACTATGTTGTCACCCATACTCTTTGGATGGTAAAGTCCTTAAAAAGATTTGAGGCTCTGATACCAATTGAAAGGATCAATATGGTTGACTAGAAGGGGGGTGAATAGGCAACTAACAATTTTTAGCTTTTCTTAACCAATTTAAATTAAGCAACAAAGTAAGTTGTCTAGATATGCAACTAGGATGATAACTAATAGGAAGCAAAGATAACAACCTCACAAGCAAGCTACCTAAGATAAATAAGGAAAGCTTGCACAAGTAAAGGAAAGAAATAACCACAAGTGGAGCCGGAGAAGACGAGGATGTGTTACCAAAGTTCCTTCCCTTTAAGAGGAAGTACGTCTCCGTTGGAGCGGTGTGGAGGCACAATGCTCCCCAAGAAGCCACTAGGGCCACCGTATTCTCCTCACGCCCTCACACAATGCAAGGTGCCGTGATTCCACTAGTGGTGCCCTTGAAGGCGGCAACCGAACATTTACAAACAAGGTTGGGGCTATCTCCACAACCGAATTGGAGGCTCCCAACGACACCACGAAGCTTCACCACAATGGAATATGGCTCCGAGGTGACCTCAACTGTCTAGGGTGCTCAAACACCCAAGAGTAACAAGATCCGCAAGGGATTAGTGGGGGGAATCAAATATCTCTTGGTGGAAGTGTAGATCGATGCCTTCTCAAGCAATCTCGAGGAAATCAACAAGTTTGATGGTTTGGGAGAGAGATCGGGTGGAAATGGAGCTTTGAGTAACAATGGAGCTTTGGGGAGGAAGAGGTGAGTCTTCTTGGAGAAGAAGACTCCCTATATATAGTGGGAGAACAAATCCAACCGTTATCCCACAAATATGCCCGCAGAGCGCGGTACTACCGCACATAAGTTGCGGTACTACCGCTCGGCCCAGCGATACTACCGCTGGTGCAGTACAGGCCAGTACTAGCCCTGTTGCGTTGAAGCACCGGACGGTAGTACTGCCGGAGCGGTACTACCGCACGTCCTTGCGGTACTACCGCAAGGCAGGGCTACACAGGCTGAGGAGAAGCGCAGACTAAATAAAATACATCCGCAGCTACATCCGCAGATTTACGATCGTAGCAAAAACCCGACACGGTACTACCGCTTGCTCGAAGCGGTACTAACGCGTAGGACGCGGAAGTAAAAAATTACTTCCGCGCCTACTACCGTAGTAGTTACGACGCTGGGCCGGCCACACGGTACTACCGTGCTCTTGGTACGGTACTACCGCGTAGTGCGGTACTACCGCAGCCCTGAAGCGGTACCACCGCGTGACTGTGCGGTACTACCGCTACTCCGAGCGGTACTACCGCATGCCAAGCAATTGTAGTAGTAAGATGCCACTATTTTTGTACCGACAAGGAAAACAGCCGGAGCTCCAGAGAAGCAAGGAAAGGTGGTGCGAATGAGTAGACGTGTACGTGTTGATTCCACCCAAACCTTTCCGAAGCGGACCCCCTCTTAATAGTACGGCTTTCATATGACTCAATTCCACCGAAAAAGAAACAAAAGGAAACACCGTCTTCCATAGGTTCCGAGGGGCACTTAATCGTCTTGTGCCTAGGTGATATATATCTGAAAAGCTTAGTGCACACGATTAGTCCGCAAATGCATTGTCATCAATCACCAAAACTACTTAGGGAGAAATATGCCCTTACAATTATGCATGGTGGCTTTGCCACAAATACGATGTCAACTACGTGATCATGCAATGGCAATATGACAATATGATGCGTGTCATATGAACGGAACGGTGGAATGTTGCATGGCAATATATCTCGGAATGGCTATGGAAATGCCATGATAGCTAGGTATGGTGGCTGTTTTGAGTAAACAATATGGTGGCTGTTTTGAGAAAGGATATATAGTGGGTTTATGGTACCGGCGAAAGTTGAGCGGTACAAGAGAGGCTAGAATTGGCGAAAGGGTGAGAGTGTGTATAATCCATGGACTCAACATTAGTCATAAGAACTCATATACTTATTGCAAAAATCTACGAGTCATCAAAACAAAGCAATCAACTCATGCTCCTAGGGGGGAGGTTGGTAGGAGTTAACCATCGCGCGCCCCCGACCTCCACACAAAGGTTGGCACTCTACAAATACCTCATGCTCTAACTTCGTCACATAGCGGTTCACCATACGTGCATGATACGAGAATCACTAACCTTAACACAAGTATTTCCTAATTTCATAATAACTCCACTAGCATGACTCTAATATCACTATCCTCATGTCTCAAAACAATTATCAAGCATCCAACATCTCATCATATTCAATGCACTTGGTGTGATTTTTTTTTACTACATTGACATTGGATGTCTATCATGTGAAGACTAGTTTCTTTAGCCTAAACACATTACCATGTTGTTTTAATAGACTCTCAAATAGATATAAATTAAGCATGAGAGTTCAACAATTTCTACAAAATATTACCACCACCGTGCTCTAAAAGATATAAGTGAAGCACTAGAGCAAAAACTATTCAACTCAAAAGATATAAGTGAAGCACATAGAGTGTTCTAACAATTTCTAGGCCATATTTAACTCTCTCAAATAGGTGTGTCCAGCAAGGATGATTTTGGCAAACTAACAAGCAAAGACTCAAATTATACAAGATGCTCCAAGCAAAACACATATCATGTTGCGAATAAAAATATAGCTCCAAGTATAGTTACCGATGGATGAAGACGAAAGAGGTGATGCCTTCCCGGGGCATACCCAAGCTTAGGTTTTTGATTATCTTGAATTTACTTGGGGTGCCATGGGCATCCCCAAGCTTACTCCTTGTTCCATAGTCCATCAAAGCAATACTCAAAACTTGAAAACTTCACAACACAAAACTTAGACAGAAATTCTCGTGAGCTCCGTTAGTATAAGAAAGCAAACCACTACTCAAAGGTGCAGCAATGAATTCATTATTTGTTTATATTGATGTTAAACCTACTGTATTCCAACTTCTCTATGGTTCATATCCTCCAATACTACTCATAGATGCATCGGAATAAGCAAACAACACACGAAAAACAGAATCTGTCAAAAACAGAACAGTCTGTAGTAATCTGCAGGTTTCCCCTACTTCTAGAACTCCAAAAAATTCAAACTAAATTGTTAAATTTGCGGAATTTGCCTATCAATCATATGCAAAAGGAATCAACTAAAAAGCACGCTCCATTAAAATCTGAAGACTACTTTAGCGAGCGCTAATGATTCTGTTTTTCACAGCAAGATCACATAAACTTCACACAAGTCTTCCCAAAGGTTCTACTTGGCACAAACACTAAACAAAACATGGAACCACATCTAATCAGAGGCTAGATGCAATATTATTCCCTAACAGCAACAAAAACAAAAAACAAAAAATTGGGTTGCCTCCCAACAAGCGCTATTATTTTACGCCCCTAGCTAGGCACGATACAAGATAAATCTAGGTATTGCCATCTTTGGAAGGCAATCCATAAGTGGCTCTCATGATAGATTCATATGGTAATTTGATTTTATTTCTAGGAAAGTGTTCCATGCCTTTCCTTAACGGAAATTGGAATCTAATATTTCCTTCCTTCATATCAATAATTGCACCAATCGTTCTAAGGAAAGGTCTACCAAGAATAATAGGACATGAAGGATTGCAATCTATATCAAGAACAATGAAATTTATGTGCACATAATTCCTATTGGCAACAATAAGAATATCATTAATTCTTCCCATAGGTTTCTTAATAGTGGAATCCGCAAGATGCAAATTTAAAGAACAATCATCAAGCTCATGGAACCCTAGCAAATCACACAAAGTTTTTGGGATAGTGGAGACACTAGCACCCAAATCACACAAAGCATAGCATTCATGATCTTTTATTTTTATTTTTATAGTAGGTTCCCATTCATCATAAAGCTTTCTAGGGATAGAAACTTCTAACTCAAGTTTTTCTTCATAAGATTGCATCAAAGCATCAACTATGTGTTTGGTGAAAGCTTTATTTTGACTATAAGCATGCGGAGAATTTTGCACGGATTGCAACAAGGAAATACAATCAATCAAAGAGCAATTATTATAATTGAACCCCTTGAAATCCAAAGTAGTGGGTTCATCACTATGCAAAGTTTTAATCTCTTCACTCCCACTTTTAGCAATTTTAGCATCAAGATATAAAAACTCCGAATCATTGGGACACCTTAAAGCAGAATCATCTCCAATCCTATCTTCATCAAGATTTATACTAGAAAACAAGGATCTAATAGGAGAAACATCAATAACTTTCAGATCTTCATCTTTATTTTCATGATAACTAGAAGAACACGATTTAATATAATCTTCTCTTTTAGCACGCATCCTAGCGGTTCTTTCTTTGCATTCATCAATGGAAATTCTCATGGCTCTGAGAGACTCATTGATGTCATGCTTAGGTGGGATAGATCTAAGTTTCAGAGAATCAACATCAAGAGTAATTCTATCCACACTTCTAGCCAATTCATCAACCTTAAGCAATTTCTCTTCAAGCATAGCGTTGAAATTCTTTTGCGAGATCATAAACTCCTTAACACTAGTTTCAAATTCAGAAGGCATCTTTCCATAAGAGTTGTTGTAGGAATTACCATAATTATTAGAGGAATTACTAGGAAAAGGCCTAGAACTAAAATCACCTCTATAAGCATTGTTACCAAAATTATTCCTACCAACAAAATTCACATCCAAAGATTCATTGTTATTCTCAATCAAAGTGGACAAGGGCATATCATTAGGATCAGAAGAAGCACTCTTAGCAGCAAATAATTTCATAAGTTCATCCATCTTTCCACTCAAAACACTAATTTCTTCGATAGCATGCACTTTTTTACTAGTAGATCTTTCGGTGTGCCATTGAGAAAAATTAACCATACTATTATCTAGGAGTTTGGTAGCTTCTCCTAAGGTGGTTTCCATGAAAGTGCCTCCGGCGGCCGAATCTAAAAGGTTTCTAGAAGAAAAATTCAAGCCAGCATAAAAATTCTGAATAATCATCCATAGATTCAAACCATGTGTAGGGCAATTATGTATCATCAATTTCATTCTCTCCCAAGCATGTGCAACATGCTCATGATCTAGTTGCTTAAAATTCATAATATCATTTCTAAGAGAGATGATCTTAGCAGGAGGGAAATACTTAGAGATAAAAGCATCTTTGCACTTATTCCACGAATCAATACTATTTCTAGGCAAAGAGGAAAACCAAGTTTTAGCACGATCTCTAAGTGAAACCGGAAATAACTTCGATTTAACAATATCGTTATCTGTATCCCTTTTCTTTTGCATATCACACAAATCAACAAAGTTGTTTAGATGGGTAGCGGCATCTTCACTAGGAAGGCCGAAGAATTGATCTTTCATGACAAGATTCAACAAAGCTGCATTGATCTCACAAGATTCAGCATCGGTAATAGGAGCAATCGGAGTGCTAATAAAATCATTGTTGTTGGTATTGGAGAAGTCACACAATTTGGTATTTTTCTGAGCCATAGTGACAAGCAAGCAATCCAACACACACAAGCAAACAAGAAACAAGCAAATGATAAACACACGGCGGGAGAAGGGCAAATAAAATGGCAAGGGTGAAGTGGGGGAGAGGAAAACGAGAGGCAAAAAAAGTAATGCGAAGGATAAGGGTTTGTGATAGGTACTTGGTATATGTCTTTTGCGTAAGCCTCCCCGGCAACGGCGCCAGAAATTCTTCTTGCTACTTCTTGAGCTTGCGTTGTATTCCCTCGAAGAGGAAAGGGAGATGCAACACAGTAGCGTAAGTATTTCCCTCAGTTTTTGAGAACCAAGGTATCAATCCAGTAGGAGACCACGCGCGAGTCCCTCGCACCTGCACAAACAAATAAGAACTTCGCAGCCAACGCGATAAGGGGTTGTCAATCCCTTTACGGTCACTTACGAAAGTGAGATCTGATAGAGACGATAGTTTATATTTTTGGTATTTTTAGTTTATAAGAACAACAAATAAAAGCAATAAAAGTAAAGTGGATGTAGATTGATATGTTGAGAATATACCCGGGGGTCATAGTTTTCTCTAGTGGCTTCTCTCATGATAGCGATATTCTACGGTGGGTAAACAAATTACTGTTGAGCAATTGATAGAAAAGCGAATAATTATGAGACCATCTAGGCATGATCATTGTATATAGGCATCACATCCGAGACAAGTAGACCGAAACGATTCTGCATCTACTGCTATTACTCCACACATCGACCGCTATCCAACATGCATCTAGTGTATTGAGTTCATAAGAACAGAGTAACGCCTTAAGCAAGATGACATGATGTAGAGGGATAAACTCAAGCAATATGATATAAACCCCATCTTTTTATCCTCGATGGCAACAATACAATACGTGCCTTGCTGCCCCTACTGTTACTGGGAAATGACACCGCAAGATTGAACCCAAACCCAAGCACTTCTCCCATTGCAAGAACTATAGATCTAGTAGGCCAAACCAAACCAATAATTCGAAGAGACTTGCAAGGATATTATGAGCACACATAAAAAGTTCAGAGAAGAACCAAATATCTTTCATATATAACCTTGATCATAAACTCACAATTCATCGGATCTCGACAAACACACAGCAAAAAGAGATTACATCGAATAGATCTCCTCGAAGACCGAGGAGAACTTTGTATTGAGATCCAGGGAGAGAGAAGAAGCCATCTAGATACTAGCTATGGACCCGAAGGTCTGTGGTAAACTACTCACAACTCATGGTGAGGGCGATGAAGATGATAATGAAGAACTCCGTGATGAATCCCCCTCTGGTGGAGCTCCGGAACAGGCTCCAAGATGGGATCTTCACGGGAACAGAAGGTACGGCGGTGGAATTAGGGTTTTCTCTCTGTCCACGGAGTTTCTGGAGTACGTAGACTTATATAGGAAGAAGGAGGGCACTGAGGGACGCTCGAGGGGGCCACGAGGCAGGGGGGCGCGCCCCCCACGCTCGTGGGTCACCCTTTGGCCCTCTGATGTGGTTCTCAAGCTCCGTGTGCGTGATTTTCTCCAAAAATATCTCTCGCGAAGCTTTCATTCCGTTTGGACTCCGTTTGATATTCTTTTTCTGTAAAACCCTGAAACAGGCAAAAAACAACAATCTGGACTGGGCCTTTGGGTTGGTAGGTTAGTCCCAAAAATGATATAAAAGTGAATGATAAAGCCCATTAAACATCCAAGACTTCATAAATAATAGCATGGAACAACAAAAAATTATAGATACGTTGGAGACGTATCACCGTCGTCCATGACTTTGACGGCGGCGAGAGATGGAAATAAGGATCAAGAGAGAGCAAGGCGTCTCAACTTTCAGAAATCCGACCTGCCTGAGGGTGTTCGCTTGGAAACACTAAAAATCTGACGTGTTAGAGTGATGTTTTTTTAAGAAACTTTGTTTTGGTTGAAGTGGCGGGTTTCAACATGCAATCCGATCACATGAATTCAAATATCCATTGGCTCGAATTCGAATATACTATTAACGATAGAACGTGTTTCGGTGGGATGACGTTACCCTCCCTCTCCTCCTGGGCGGCTTGGGTACGGTCTAGCATGCTTCTATTTGGGGAAAGAGCAGATGTACCACACGCACCCTTCTTGTCTCGGTTCGTTTAACTATGCGTCGACGGTGACAACGGAAGCAGGCCGATCACAGCTAGTCGCCGTTGCCAGGGACAGCTCCTTCCTTCCACCGCACTACCGCGTGTTCTCCCCTCGTAAAAAAAACACCTCGCCAGAAAATGTCAATCGGAGTCCTCTCCCCCGCTCGCGTCAACTCCGCCGTATGCCGGCACTCCCATGCGGCCTAAGCAACCTCCTCCTCCTCCTCAAATCCACTGTCAAAACTTAATTCCACAAATATCCTATATATTGGAAGGGCAATATTGACATGTCTTTTCTTCTAATTGACATGTCTTTTTGCATAAAAGAATAATCCAGTCTATCTACATTTTGACACTATTACAAGGGAAAAGGGGAAAGTTTTCTTGCTATCGGCCTTTTCATTGAACACCTTGGATGCGTCGCCATCAAGCAAAGAGGTGCCATGACTTGATTCCTGGCCTCGTCGACACTCGATATCGCGTTAGCTGGCGTGGAAGCCAACCGCGAGCCTCGTGGGAGGTTCATTTGGCCGTTGGAGTAGGCTTAGGAGGTGGTGGTGGCTAGGTGTGGCATGACAACAACCACAAACTCTGGCTTGACGGATGGAGGTGGCAGCAACATGATGAAAAGGCTTAAGAGATGAAGATAGGCAAAGTTGAATTAGGAGTGGGCCGCGTTGCGATGACTACTACTTTGGAGATGTCGTCGTCCATGACTATGACGACGGCGAGAGGTGGCAGTTGCGAAGTGAAACTTTGTTCGGCCAAAAAAAATGTTGAATTAAGGTTCAAGAGAGAGCAAGGCATCTCAAGTTTCAGACAGAGGAGGTTCTTTTCTGTTTTGGGAACCGAAGGGCCGAGCGAATCGCTTTTGGATTCACGCGCGGGATTCAACTTGCCTGAGGGTGTTCGCTTGGAAATGCTAAAAATCTGACATGTTAGAGCGATGGTTTTTTAGAAGAAAAGGCAATGACTCAACCGGCAGATCTGGCGCTGGTGTTTGCCGTCTCCCTTAATCGACACGTGGCCTACTAGACTAGCATGTCTCTCTTCCTTAGACGGGCTCGTGATGGTGTTTTGTTTTGCAGCATCTACTCTTCTGCAACACGACCTATGTTGTAAGAAAGAAAACCCGCAACACGACCGATGCTGTAAAAAATCCACAACAAGAGTTTCCGCAACAAGATCATTGTTGCAAAAAAGTGAAAGACGTCTAGCCGCTTGATGCCGTCGTATCTAATGCGCGAGGCGATGAATCTTCCAAAAAGATTGTGGGTTTCAACATGCAATCCCATCACATTGGATTCAATTTTCTTTTAGGGTAAATTGAATTCAAATATTCATGAACTCAAATTAACGGCAGAACGCGTTTCGGTGGGATCACGTTACCCTCGCTCTCCTCCTGGGCGGTCTGGGTATGGTACGGTCTAGCATGCTTCTATTTGGGGAAAGAGCAGATGTACCACCCGCACCCTTCCTGTCCCGGTCCGTTTAACTATGCGTCGGCGGCGACAACGGAAGCAGGCCGAGCACAGCTAGTCGCCGTTGCCAGGGACAGCTCCTTCCTTCCACCGCGTGATCTCCCCTCGTAAAAAAAAAAAGAGAAACCCACCTCGCCCGAAAAAGTCAATCGGAGTCCTCTCCCCCCTCGCGTCAACTCCGCCGTACGCCCGCACTCCCACGCGGCCTAAGCAACCTCCTCCTCAAATCCACCGCCCCAACCCCGGCTCATCCTCGTTCCTTCTCCTCCTCCCGCTCCTCCCCGGACTCGGAGGCGATGGGCGGCTCCTCCTCCAGCCGCCGCCGGCGGGACGACTACTACCCGCCGCCGCCGCCGCCCCTCCACCACTACTCCAACTACCCGCCGCCCCCGCCCCCGCCGCCGCACCACCC
>LR738709.1:508265850-508290192 GCA_902687465.1 Secale cereale | reverse complement strand
CCGCGGCCCGGTTGGTTAGTTAATCGGTTTAGTTACCGTCGCACGTACGTAGACGGTGCCGATTAGTAGTACTTGCACAGTCATTGCTCACCCTGCATGATTGACAGAGAATCAATTGTTTTTAACTAGGAGGATAGGGGTAGGAGTAGAATCGATCGTCCAGACACTTATCATGTTGCATGCGACCAAGTGATCCATGTTGCTTTGGACTTTTGCTTAGCCTCCGATCTATCTACTACTCCATAGTATTGCTTGCACACAAACACTTCATCATGCGACTCGTACTGCATGCTTGCTGTTTTTTTTCTCTACGTACAAATATGATGTTTCTACACTTTTATTTTCTTTTTCTTAAATAATAATAATCCCTGCTACGTGACAAGATCGAGCAGCGCTGAAATGAAATCTTTGCATGCACGCATGTTGCCATGAGTTAGTAGCAACCTTAGCTAGTTGCCGCCTGCTATACAGCTATTGGGCACCGGATGTATGTTTTCTTAATTTTCTTTTAATAAGCAACTTAATAAAGCTTGGGCATACTACATGCACTGCACGATGGCATGATCGCATCGCATCACATCATGTGCAGCAGCTAACAGCTAGCGATTTTGATTCGGAATCGTCCAGGGTTTCTCCATGTCCATGGCGCCCCATGTGCCGTCGATGTTGGCGCCACCGGCCTACACGCTGTTCCACCACGCCGCCAGCTACGGCGCCAACAACAGCGCCGGCGACGGCGGGAGAACGTGGCAGCAGCAGCAGCAACCACAGCAGCAGCAGCAGTGCGGCAGCAAGGGCACCGGCGTCTTCATCCCCCGGTCCACGCCCGGCTCCGCGCACCCCAAGAGGAAGGGCAGGAACTGGAGCGGCTCCAAGGCCGCCGCCCACAAGGCCAAGGCACAAGCCCAGGCCGCCGACGCCGGCGTCGCGGCGGGCGCGCCGGTAAAGAGGCGTGCCTGAAAATCTGCTCTGAAAATGCACTCCAAAAATCAAAAAATGGCCGACTAATTAAGTAGCTCCAGAGGCAGGTGCTGAGTTCTCAAATGGGGATTGGATTAATTAAATTAATATGCTTAATTGTGTATTACTACTACTGTTATACTATGGTAAATAAGCCATTGTTGCTCCCGGGGCTAGTGAAATGTGTAATGTGAGCCCTAGGGATGCACGCAGGGGAGGGGCCGGGGGCACGCCACACCAATAATAAACAGTGGAGCACGTAGTATTTTAGGGTACTACCACCTCCTGCCCACACAATGGAATGGAATTGTATGTATAGTAAAGCTAGCGCGCATGTGGCGGTGCCGTGGCTCCCTCGGCTGATTTTTGTAATCTCTACTTCTATTCTTTTTTCTTCTGTAAGATTAAGATTAATGTACTACTAGTGCTCCTAGTGCTGCTCCATTATTAAAGAATGAAACGGGTAATGATTGATGTCTTGTGGTGGCTGTGGCTGGGCTCATGCATTCCGTTTTCTTCTCTCCGTCGGATCCCGTTCCCGTCCGTGGCATGGAATCTCAGGCGGGGCCTGGAACATGTGAACTGCTAGATCTGGAATCTGCTGCGGCGCCGCCCCTCCGTGTAGCGTGGGGATTGGCGAGATTGCGTGTGGCTGTTGGTTGGGGTGCCGCCTCCCCCCTGGCCTCGGGGGCCTCCGCCTCAAGATCTTGTCAAGATATTTCCTGCTCGGAGTAGCTAGTACCTCCAGCTCGAAATCGATGGGGTTTCGGCTGGATGATTTGATTTGGGCGATGGTCAACCGGTGTCGGGGAGGCGGACATGTACAGACCGGTTACGTGCACGCAGTGTCGAGGCGTGCGTGCGTGCATGTAATGGAAGTGTGGCCGGCAGGCCGAATCCCCGGGGTGGCGGGCGACCTTCTCGGTGTGCATCGCACAGCAAATGGGGCGCCTGACGGCAACGTCTGTACAGAGGCAGGCAGGCCAGTGGCGTAACGGCTGTCGTTATAGCCGTGGAAGACCGAAGAACGCACACCATGTATTTGTAATCAACGATCATGCGAGCCCCCAGGTTGAGTACATTTGCACATTCGATAGATTCGTTTTCTAGCAAAAGCATGTACCCTCCGATCATTTTTAGTTCGCATATAAGATTTGTCTGAAGGGAAGTTTTCTTAATGTTTGACCAACTTTATAGAAAAAGATATCAGCATTCATAATATGAAATCGACATCATTAGATGCGTGATGATTTTAGTTTTCATATCGCATAACTTTTGTATTGTAGATGTTGATATTTTTAGGACCTCAATAAGTTCCGAACGTTCGGAATTTAAGGAAGTCACCCCGAACGTTTTTTGATGACAACTTTAGTTGCTGAGAGGTGGCAACTTCAGTTGTTAACACATGGCAACTTTGTTCAGGTTCGTTTTTTTTGTCAGAAAATTGCCACGTTTGTCCACATCGCCTTAATCAAAGTTTCCATGGAAAGAGTTCGGATTAGCATGCTTAAAAATCGAACGTTCGAAATTTATCTATTCTGAGTTTTTAATATAAATATGGTCAATTTTTACGAAGTTTGACTTCGAACAATTCTTATATACAGAGTAAAAAAGACCGGAGGGAGTACCTCTCGCATGTGCCCTCTTATCATTTTCTCCTTTCTGTACAAAAAGGACTTTGAGTAGATTTGCACATTCGATAGATGCGTTTCCTACCAAAAGCATGCACTTCCTCCCGCATGTGACCTCTTAACTCCTATGCGGCACCCCAAACGAAGTCGTGTTTTGTTCGTTTTTCATCTGTTTGGGTTGGTCAATCGATCGCGCACGTTTGTTTTTTTATTTGGGTCGGCAGATGCGCCCAACAGGAGGTATACCCATTTCGACCACATGTGCGAAACAAAGTTAATAAAGCATAATTATACATAAATGGCTGGTCAACCGCCGGCCACAGTCTACTTAAACATAATTAAACATTAAACAGAATCAAACATACTCGATCGCTGCCCTATTAGACCGCCTTACCCTTGCCTTTGCCGTCGTTGTCGCCGCCGGTGAGGTCGATGAAGGCGGGAGGCAGCCATGCCGAACCGAACACGGCTTGATAGGCCGCCAAGGCAGCCTCCCCCGACGTCTGCTGCGGCGGCAACATAGCGGCGAGGCGGGCGCGCTCCTCCTCCTCCTCAAGATGCAGTTGTCGGCGTTCTGGGATCGGGGATACCCACACTTGCCTGCCTGCGGCCCAATGCGTGGCTTCGTCGACTGTCTGGTATGGCCCAGCTACAAGCCTACAAGGACAAGACCCTCGCAAGGGCCACTGACCTCGCGAGGAGAACGTCATCAAGACTTCCCGAGCCTGCCTCCCGAGGAGCAGAGATCTCTATGCATGCTCCTGCCTCACGAGGCGCGAGCTGACGTGAGCTGATGCGGAGCATCCCAAGGTCATCCCCATGGACTTATCATTGTCTCACCAAGTGCCAAGTGGACCCATGACACGTGGGCTGATGCGGAGCATCCCAAGGTCATCCCCATGGACTTATCATTGTCTCACCAAGTGCCAAGTGGACCCATGACACGTGGGCTGACGTGAGCTGATGCGGAACATCCCAAGGTCATCCCCATGGACTTATCATTGTCTCACCAAGTGCCAAGTGGACCCATGCCACGTGCTCGTGCAAGAGCTCTCGAAGCCGAGGTGACTTCACTCCTCTCTCAACTCCCTCTCGATTCACATGAGACATGGCTACTACCCTCATCGGAAACTCTATTCATACTCAGGTACATCGAGGACGTCCATGGAGAAGCTAAGAAGCAAGAAGAGTCGAAGAAGGAAGACGAGCGCGAAGACGGAGGAGAAAATGACCAAGTCACAGATTGGCTGGATGATCCGGACAAGGCCCGGGACGATCCAGACAGAGCCCGGATGATCCGGACCCCAGTCCGGACGATCTGGCTAATGCGCACCCCGACACCCGAAGCTTCACCGCCAAGCCGGACCATCCGGGAGATGTCCCGGATCATCCGGACCCGATCGGGTATCCGGACCCCCTCCCGGACATCCGGGCCGCCTCCTGTCGGGTCGCCACATCCGGACGATCCGGAAGAACGTGCGGATCATCCGGGTTCCTGACGACCGGATCATCCGGACCAACTTCCGGATCATCCGGACCCCTGCCTGCGTGCATGATGTTGGGCCGAGGCCTTGTTGGGAAACGTATCATGCAATTTCAAAATTTTCCTACGCTCACGCAAGATCTATCTAGGAGATGCATAGCAACGAGGGGGAGAGTATGTCTACGTACCCTCATAGACCGAAAGCGGAAGCGTTAATAACGCGGTTGATGTAGTCGAACTTCTTCGCGATCCAACCGATCAAGCAGAGAACGTACGACACCTTCGCATTCAACACATGTTCAGCACGATGACGTCGTCGCCTTCTTGATCCAGCAATACGGGCAAAGTATTAGATGAGTTCCGGCAACACGATGGCGTGGTTATGGTTGGTGGTGAATAACAATCTCCGCAGGGCTTCGCCAAGCACTACAGAAACTAGACGAAGGAGAAACTAGAGGGACGGGCTTGCTGGCACACGGCTTGGTGAATCTTGATGTGTCTTGGTGCTAGCCCTATCCCTCTATTTATATATTGAGCCATGGGGTCGAAACTTGGAGTAAAAGCCTCCTCAAAGTCGGTTTTGCCCGCAAGGAAGAGTCCTTCTCGGACTTCCAGGACCAAACGCCACAATCCTTAGTGTCTGGCCCAGATACCATGGGCCTCGGCGTCTGGCCCAGGGCCAGACGCGAGGGTCTCATGCATTTGCCCCCTGGCCTCCGCAAAACTCCTTTTGCACCGACTTAATGCCTCGTGGGCCTGACCCCTTGGCCTAACCATATCATCCTATATATCAATCTTTACCTCTGGACCACTCCGGAGTCCTCGTCATGTCCGTGATCTCATCCGAGACTCCAAACAACGTTCGGTCACCATAATACATAACTCATATAATACTATATCATCAACGAACGTTAAGCATGCGGATCCTACGGGTTTGAGAACTATGTAGACATGACCGAGACACTTCTTCGGTTAATAACCAATAGCGGAACCTGAATGCCCATATTGGCTCCTACATATTCTACGAAGATCTTTATTGGTCGAACCATTATGACAACATACACAATTCACTTTGTCCGTTGGTATGTTACTTGCCCGAGATTCGATCGTCGATATCTCTATACCTAGTTCAATCTCGTTACCGGCAAGTCTCTTTACTCGTTCCGTAATACATCCTCCTGTGACTAACTCATTAGTCATTTTCTTGCAAGGCATATTATGATGTGTATTACCAAGAGGGCCCAGAGATACCTCTGCGATACTCGGAGTGACAAATCCTAATCTCGATTCACACCAACCCAACAAAACACCTTCGGAGATACCCGTAGAGTATCTTTATAATCACCTAGTTACATTGTGACGTTTGATAGCACACAAGGCATTCCTCCAGTATCCCCGAGTTGCATGATCACATAGTCAAAGGAATATGTATTTGACATACATGAAAGCAATAGCAATAAACTGTACGATCAAATGCTAAGCTAACGGATGGGTCTTGTCCATCACATCATTCTCATAATGATGTGATCCCGTTATCAAATGACAACTCATGTCTATGGTTAGGAAACCTTAACCATCTTTTATCAACGAGCTAGTCTAGTAGAGGCTTACTAGGGAGACGGTATTTGTTTATGTATTCACACATGTATTTAGATTTCCAGTCAATACAATTCTAGCATGAATAATAAACCTTTATCATGATTAAGGAAATATAATAATAACCATTTTATTATTGCCTCTAGGGCATATTTCCATCAGGCCCATGTACCCCTTCATCCCTCCTAGCCTATATGTACTACTCTACCCACACTTTCTAGGGTCAGCATTGGTTTAGCTCATTTGTGAGATAGAGCTTTGCTCATCCCCTTGGTTCTTCTTGTTTGAGAGAGCGCGGCCTCCTCGGAGAAGATCACCCAAGTGGATTCAAGACCCCTGACAGGATGACCCCTCGTGGGCTCAAGATCTCCTCTCGGAGATGAACTCGTTATCGTGTATCGTACCTAGTTGATCGTGGATCGTGTATCACTATTTGTGTTTCCGGATCTAGCATATGTGTGACCTAAACTTGTTGATTTGAGTGTTTTCCTCTTGTTACTCTCGTGTTTCCCCTCGTGTTCTTCGTGTTCATCATGGGATTCACCTCCAATCATGAAAGATCGACCTAGAATTGGGTTAGCACCGCATCATATGGTATCATGAGCCTTGGTTGATCACAAATCTGGAGCCCCACACCTTCTTTTCTAGCTTGATTATGTTGTTTTTCGTCCAGTTTCGAAAATTCCCACAAAATAGCCATACCATTTTTTTTGTGATTTGTGTGTTTTGATGAAGTTTTGTTAATTTTGATCTGTGGATTATCTGTGTAGTAAGTGGATCTACCTTTTCCCCCACCTTCTCCACCCTCAAATCCGCCCAAAATCCGCAAAAATTTCGTTTTCCATTGATTTTTTCAGGTTTTCCCCAAGCTCATCCCGGGCGAGTTGACCCGCCCGGATCATACAGCCACCCCCCCGGAGCATCCGGACGACCGGAGTCCGGATCATCCGACCAATCCTGACGAAACTGCACTTCCGTAGTTCTTCTCCGCCGCCGCTTCCGCCACCGCATCCACCACTCCACCACTACCCCTACTTCCGCTACACCCTCGACATACCTAACCCTACCAACATATACCGACCGGAGTCTGGATCATCTGTCCGACCTCCCGGATCATCCGGCCAACCTGATGAAACTGCACTTCCGCAATTCTTCTCCGATGTCGTCCACCACTCCACCACTACCCCTACTTCCGCTACACCCTCGACATACCTAACCCTACCAACATATACCCGCTACCGACTCGAATACGCTTCCACCTTCCATCACTATCGCTTTCGACCATTTGTCTTTCGATTTGAGTTGTGGTTTCACCGTTTCCTTGGGTGTTTAGGCTAACTTGGAATGGAACGACTTCGACAACACACCGCTCAAACTCGATAAAGAAGGTAACATCGACGACACCTTGTATATACCATCTTGCATTCGTGTTGATAAACCCTCATCGACCATTTGGCGTAGCTTTCCTATCAAGACTAGCCAATTGAGTATTGCTTGGCAATGTTACTTGTGCACATTAGTGATAGTCATAGACATTGCATACCACATCATACATTGTGCTTCACAAGAAGTCATACAGTATCTTGACATCATCTCGTGTGCCACAAGGTTGTCATAGCATCAACACAATTTCTATCTTGGTTCGAGAAGTTTTGCACAAGTATCCTAGCAAAAGAGAAAGATAAGCAAAGTGCTTTTAAGCAAGAACCATAGCATCACATAACAAGATATCATATGGTCTCATACTCGATCATCTTGTATCATCACATAGAAACAACGAACATATAGCATACTTGGACTTGGGATAGAAGTCGTTGCATTTTTGCCTAGTAGGACGTGGACAAGTCTCGTATCCGCCTATTGTGCAATCGTGCTAGCGTCTCTCTAGTGTTGTGCAACAGGAGCATTTTCCGCTCATCCTTGGTTTGCACGACCCCATTTATCCATTTGTGCGTGCGTTTCCTTATACCTACATAGCTATTGGTCTTCTTGTGACATTTGCTCATTTGCGAATCATTTTCAACATCATTGAGTCTTACTCACAATTTGCATAAATTTTGTGCCACTATCCTCACCGAGCTCCTTGATACATCTCCAACGTATCTACTTTTCCTAACACTTTTCCTCTTATTTTGGACTCTAATTTGCATGATTTGAATGAAACTAATCCCGGACTAACACTGTTTTCAGCAGAACTACCATGGTGTTGTTTTGTGTAGAAATAAAAGTTCTCGGAATGGGACGAAACTTTGCGATGATTTATATATAATAAAAGAAAAATACTGGAGCCAAGAACCACCGGAGGGGGCACCTGGGTGGGCACAATCCACCAGGGCACCCCTCCTAGCGCGCCCAGGTGGGTTGTCCCCAACTAGTGGCCCCGCAGATGCCAACCCTGATGTCGGTGTCAAAACCGGTAGATCTCGGGTAGGGGTGCCCAAACTGTGCGTCTAAGGACCGATGGTAACAGGAGACTGGGGACATGATATTTACCCAGGTTCAGGCCCTCTCGATTGAGGTGATACCATATTTCCTGTTTGATTGATCTTGATGAATATAGGATTACAAGAGTTGATCTACCTTGAGATCGTAATGGCTAAAACCCTAAGAGTCTAGCCTATGCAATTGTGATTCTGCTACCCTCTACGGACTAGACCCTCCGGTTTATACATCCATCGGAGGAGACCTAGGGTTACAAATATTACTTGGGAAGAAAGGAATCATTACATCCGAACATCTATTCTGCCTTTCTACATACACAGGAGTCCTAACCGGACACGAGGACGTCAGTTTATCTTCATCTTCACGGCCCATCTATTCGGTCAAGCTTCGGTAGGCTGGATCCTCATGGACTCCCAAATCCAGGACTCCCTCAGTAGACCCCGAACTTGCCTTCAATGACAAGATTGTATTCGGCTGCATGTCTTCGGTCTTGCAAGGCAGGTTCTTCTTCGGAATAGATGATAGTTCGGCTCCATATTTAATATTATATCTTGTCGATTTCTTCCCACCGCCGCCTCGGCTTCCACGTGTCAGGTGAATGCGAACCGTCTGGGTATTTTTACAAATAACCCCTTGACTGTGTAAGGAAGGCGCCTATTTAAGGAGACTAAATCTCAGATGCCATTCCACTCCACACGAAAAATCCTTAGAGCTTGCCACGGAAAATTTCCAAACATGGCTGGCGTTCCCAGTTCTTCCTCACGCCCTCATGACCCTAAAGCAGGCGATTGGGAAAGTTGCTCAGTATCCCATGCACATCTGACTAAACTTTAGGCACAGGGGTATCTCCCTCCCGCGGATCTAGTTCCCGTCCGGGCTGGATTAACTTCTATTGACGGCGAAGCCCTGGTGAAAAATTTCCCCAATCCTACCAAGGAGGTGCGGGTGCGCTTCGTCTCCTTCCTCTTGAGAGGCATAGGATTTCCTATCCATCCTTTCCTCTGGGGGGTTCCTGGAGTTCTATGGTCTCCAGTTGCACGATCTTACGCCGGGCTCTATCTTGCACATCGCGGGCTTCGTCGCTCTTTGTGAGCTGTTTCTGGGCTGTGAGGCTCATTTTGAGCTATGGAGAAAATTCTTCTGCCTCGTCCGCCGCTCCCAAAAGGGATCTATATTTGAGGTGGGCGGCGCCGAAGTGTGGTGTATAGCAGGGACATGCTACCTGTCCGGCACTCCGAAGAAGGCATCTGAAGAGTGGCCCTCAGAATGGTTTTATATTGAAGACGTCGTTCTTCCAGACCCAATTTGGCGGGGCCTTCCTGAATACTCCAGTGCTCCTTTAAAGAAGCGTTTCAACTGGTGTCCCCGAAGCCTCAAGGAAGAAGACAGTGCGAAGATCAAAGGCTAGTAAGCAAGATCAGATTACTTTCCCATTCTGAGCTGGCGAGCTGACAATAATTGAAGTAATGGCGATCTCGATAACACGATGCGTGCAGCCGCTCCAAGCCAGAGGGTTTCTTATGTGGCATTATAATGGGCAAGATGATGCCTCGCGCTGTCTACGCAAGGGTCCGGACAACCCTGTCGCCCTGGCCACCATCCTAGCTGACCTCTATAAAGGGGAGAACGAGGACTTTCTTTGCTTGAAGTGTCGGGAAGGTTTCTCTATGTACAACCCCATCGACTGGGTAAGTCTTTCTTTGATCGCTAGTTTTGCTCAATTTTTCTCTTGAGACACACTAACCGAACTGAATTCGGTTATTCCCAATAGGAAGGGAGGAAGGTGGTCGAAGGGATTCATAGCCCCATTCCACAGCCAGAGGACCATATTCGAGACATGGATCCCGGATTTGAAGAAGATCCGGACATAGACATAGAGCTTAGGGATGGAGTTTTCTATCAGGCTAGCCATGATGGTACTGAAGTGGCTATCGTAGCCGATTACCCTGGCCTTCTTCCTTCCTCCCGCGTAAGTACCCAGGAGACATGTCTTCAAAGAGAGTTTTCCCAGCGCGCCTCACCCATCACACTGTCTCGTGCTCAAAAGGGGCGGCGCTCGTCCCGCCGTACGGCATCCACGGCGCCCTCTAGGAAGGCAACGCCCGCGCAGGGCAAGTCTTTGAAATGGAAGGAAACCGGAGACATCACCGAACCTTCTCCTTTACCGAAGAGGTATAATTTTTTATCATATGCTCGGCAGCAAGGCCGAATTGTAATATTTTCTACTTTGTCTTATTTTAGGAGGAGCATACGCCGGACTTCCGGGGATCCTGCTGGCCATAACCCAACCAATCCGGCACTGGGTCCATCCCGGGTTAATACGGGCGTAACACCGGATTGTCCTCTCCAAGAGGATTCAGATGAGGTATCTGTTACAAATTTCGAGGTGGAAAGTGCGATGAATCATCGGCGGCGAAAAGCAGCCATGCGTGACCCAACTTTCACTGAAGAGGCATTTAACGCCCTCAGTTTTGCGGATGCATATGTCCGAGTTGCTCGAAACGGACTTGCCAGAGCCACTCACCAGCTTTCCAAGGATATGCGGGTAAGAAAGTGTAGATTCAATAATCATATGCCAGTAGCCCCCAAGACCTGAAGCAGTTGGCCCAACTGATTTAAGGATTGTTGTATCTTCAGGTACTCAAGGAAAAGAATAACATATTATCCAAGGAGCTTGAAGAATGCCAAACCAAGCTAACTGCTTTCACCATCGGATTAGAAGAGTCAAAGAGGTCCAAGAAAGGCTCTGATGGTAAGAACAATAGTGTCCGGAAAGTATGGTCCTGTGCCAATCAATGATTTTTTGAATATACATTGTTTTAACTGCAGCAGTAGGGTCAACAAACCAACTCGGGGAGAAGCTAAGGGTTGCTCTCGCGGACAAAAAACACGCCGAAGGGCAAGCAGCCGCTGGTCAACGTATATTAACACGGACCATAGAGGAGAAGAACAAACTGCATGATACAAGTATCAAGCAAGCCGAAGAGCTGAAGGACATACGAGCCCAACTCTCGGATGTCTTGAAAGAGAACAGGAAGCTAAAATGCGGCATATTCAGTATGACTTTGAACCTAGCTTTCATTACAGTTCCTTGATTCAAAGTTTTGACAAAACTGTTCCTGTAGGTTTGTTATATGGGCGGCCCGAGGGGGAGGTGTCCGGATTTCAAGGCGACCTGCTACAAGAGCTCTCCAAAGTACACGAGCAAACTCGGAAAGCCATGAAGAATATGGCCAAGGCCTTATGGCCAACCGATTCACCTCCAGAAATTATGGAGGAACTAGCGAATTTGTTCAAAGGGGCTCGACGCCGCTTTGAACTATGGAAGGCGTCAGCATGTCGAGAAGCTGCTCGAGAAGCCTAGGCTATGGTGAAGACACGCACACCGGACTTGATCTGAATCATATGGCCCGGGTTGGACCTCGAGGGTCCGACGAACTAGAAATCCATGTGAGCTTGGTGTATGACCAGGTAAAGACAGTCGCCAAATTTTCACAACAAGACTGTCAATCAGACAGTCTTATAGATGGTATAGATGAAGAGTGGGCATTTGATTCCATCTAACAATGTACTTTATCATCAAACTTATCTTCTGCCGAATTTATTTGAAAGATTGTCATGGCAAACCTTTCGCTTTGACCTTCGAAACCCAAGGGCTGGAGTGTTTCGAATACTGTACCTGTGATAAACACGTGGTATGTTCGGGAACCAGGCAATCCGGTCATCTTTGCTTAAACAGACAAACTGTGTTCGGGGAGTTATGTTATATTACTATTTAACGTAAGAAACATCGTCCAGAGAGAATAGTTCTGTTAAGGGTTCCTTTCCTTGGGTCAGCATGCATATATACGCATGCCTAGTCTTTGATCCTTAAAAATAGGATTATAGGGAGCCTATCCTATGAGTTTGAATGATTATGCGCCAAAAGTGATTCGTCGTTTGTCCGCCGACCAGTAATTCCCTTAAGAACGCTAGCTTTCGGCTTCACCCGTCTAAGGTACATGTCCGGATTACCCGGTTGTAACAATCGCAGAGGTGCTCCCTTTACACCCCAGCCAAACAATTGGGAATGTAGGGTATAAACACAGGAGCCAGGCAACCCAGCTTGGCAAAAACTTAAGTCATAAAGGTGCATGTAATGGTGAGTAGACTGTATGAAACATACGACATGAGTATTGTAAGCAATATGCATTTTAATAATGAGCTTCGTTATAGAAGCCCCGGGTATTTTGAGGTATATACATTTGAGGAAGCTTTACCCCGTAATAGTTCGGTTAAGCCGAACACTTTTTGGTAAGGAAAAAATAAGAAAAGAAGAGGAGAACTAAAATAAAACAAGGGATAAGGACTAAACTGAAAAAGAGAATAAAAGGTGCTACCGAACTATCCGTAGAATCGTCGGAGCTTGGCAGCGTTCCATGGATACGGCTCAAGGTGATAGCCTGATGGGTTTCGAAGGCAATAGGCTCCTCCGGTGAGTACTTCGTCAATAATGAAGGGGCCCTCCCATCTTGGTTCGAGCTTGTCCTTTTTCTTCTCCGGGAGGCGCAAAACGAGTTCGCCAACATTGTATGTTTTGGCCCGCACTTCTCTGCTTTGGTATCGCGTGACTTCTTGTTGATAGAATGCGGAACGGGCCTGTGTGATATCGCGCTCCTCTTCGAGACCGTCTAGGTCGTCCTGCCGATCGAGGTTGGCCTCTCGTTCTTCATACATGCGCACTCGAGGTGAGTCATGAATAATATCGCGGGGAAAAAAAAACCTCTGCGCCGTACACCATGAAAAAAAGGCATGTATCCGGTTGTCCGGTTAGGTGTGGTCCACAGCCCCGAGAGTACGGAGTTGAGCTCCTCAACCCAGTGTTTATATGACTCCCGCAGGAAGCGCACTAGTCAGGGTTTAATGCCGCTCATTATCAAGCCATTGGCTCTTTCGACTTGACCATTTGTTTGAGGATGGTACACAAAGGCGTAATCAAGTTTAATGCCTAACTTGGCGCACAAATTTTTCACCTCATCAGCTGTGAAGTTGGAGCCATTATCTCTGATAATACCGTGCGGGACACCGTAACGGCGTACTACACTAGATATAAAATCAATCACTGGCCCTGCCTCAGCTGTTCTGACTTGCTTGGCTTCTATCTATTTAGTGAATTTGTCCACCATAACCAGTAAATATTTCTTTTTGTGGCTTCCCCCTTTAAGAGGTCTGACCATATCCAGCCCCCAGACCGCAAAGGGCCAAGTAATGGCGATGGTTCTCAAAGCGGTGGGAGGCATATGACTTTGATTTGCGAAAAGCTGGCATCCAACACAATGTTGGACTAGGGTCTGAGCATCTGCTCGCGCAGTTGGCTAGAAGAAACCAGTTCGGAAAGCCTTGCTTACAAGAGCCCGAGCTACGTCATGATGGACGCCCATGCTGGCGTGTATTTTGGCTAGAAGTTTCCATCCCTCCTCTTCGGAGATGCACCGTTGGAGAATACCAGTAGTGCTTTTCTTGTATAGTTCACCTTTGTGAACTTTATAGGCTTTAGAGCACCGAATCATGCGGTGGGCCTCATTTTGGTCATCGGGGAGCTCCTGCCTATTAAGGTAGGCTAGGAAAGGCTCAGTCCAGGGGGCTATGACAGCCATGATCTCGTGATCCGAGGATGTTATTTCCATATCCGAATCCCTGATGACATCTGTATTGAGTTCGGCTGGTGGGGGCGTGTTCGGGTCCGCCTTAGCGTCTCTGCTCTCATCCTGCCATGTCACTGATGGCTTGAATAGCCTTTCTACAAAGGTGTTAGGCGGGGCTGGGTCGCGTTTAGCACCCATACGAGCGAGTATATCCGCTGCCTGGTTACTGTCCCGAGCTACATGGTGAAATTCCAGCCCCTCAAATCTAGCCGATAGTTTTAATATGTCATTTCGATAAGCTACCATCTTTGAATCCTTTGCATCAAATTCTCCGTTTACCTGAGATATTGCGAGGTTTGAGTCTCTGCGCACCTCGAGGCATTGTATGCCCATGGATACGGCAATGCGGAGACCGTGCAGTAGTGCCTCATATTCGGCCGCATTGTTTGAGTCCGTATAAATGATGTGTAGTACGTAGCGGACTGTATCCCCTATTGGAGATATCAAGATGACGCCGACCCCCAATCCGGCTAGCATTTTGGAGCCGTCGAAATACATGGTCTAGTGGGAGTATGCTTTGTACTCTTTAGGGAGTTCGGCTTCAGTCCATTCTGCGACGAAGTCGGCCAACACCTGTGACTTAATAGTCCGGCGTGGTTTGTATGTTATTTCGAACGGTAAGAGCTCAATGGCCCATTTGGCTATGCGTCTTGTGGTGTCTTTATTGTTTATGATATTGTTGAGCGGTACTTCAGATGCCACTGTGATCGAACACACTTGAAAGTAGTGTTGGAGCTTTCGAGATGCCATGAACACGACATAGGCCATTTTTTGCTAATGGGGGTATCGTGATTTACACGGTGTGAGAACCTCTGATACATAGTATACTGGTTTTTGAACGGGGAATTTATGTCCCTCTTCGTCTCGTTTGACGACGAGTACCGCACTCACTACCTGGTGAGTGGCTGAGATGTACAACAACATTGGCTCACCAACGCCTGGAGCGGCTAGGATTGGGTTGCCCGCTAATAGGGTTTTCAGCACTTCCAATCCGGCCGTGGCCGCATCCGTCCATTCAAAGTTGTCTGTGCACCTCAGCATTCTATAAAGTGGTAGTGCTTTCTCTCCTAATCTGGAGATAAAGCGGCTCAAGGCCGCTACGCAACCTGCTAGCTTTTGCACTTGTTTTAGATCGGTTGGTGTAGTTAGCTGTGATTGGGCCCGGATTTTAGCTGGGTTCGCTTCAATTCCTCTATGGGATACGATGAACCCTAACAGCTTTTCGGCCGGAACACCAAAGACGCATTTTTCCAGATTGAGCCGTATGTCATATGTTTGGAGGTTATCGAATGTAAGACGAAGATCATCCACCAATGTTTCGATGTGTTTAGTCTTGATGACTACATCGTCAACGTATGCCTCCACTGTCTCGCCAATTTGTTTCTCTAAGCATGTTTGATCATGCATTGATACGCGGCACCGGCGTTTTTGAGTCCAAATGGCATAGTGTTGAACCAAAAGGGGCTGTACGGAGTGATAAATGTCGTCGCGGCCTGGTCGGATTCCTTCATTTTTATATGATGGTATCCGGAGTAAGCATCGAGGAAACACAACGAGTCATGTCATGCGGTTGCATCGATAATTTGGTCAATGCGGGGCAATGGAAAGGGATCCTTAGGGCAAGCCTTGTTTAAGTCCGTGAAGTCAACATAGAGGCGCCGTGATTTGTCCTTCTTCGGTACCGTGACTATGTTAGCTAGCCAGTCCGGGTGTTTAATTTCCCTTATGAATCCGGCTTCTAATAACTTGGCCAGCTCTTCCCCCATCATTGTATTTTGGGTTCGGAAAATCGTCGTAGTGACTGCTTGACTGGCTTGAACCCTCTGATGATGTTAAGGCTGTGTTCGGCCAGCCTGCGTGGGATTCCCAGCATGTCTGAAGGATGCCAGGTGAATATGTCCCAGTTTTCACGGAGGAAGGCACGTAAGGCGCTGTCTACCGTCGGCTCCAGCTGTGCCCCAATGGATGCCGTCTTGTTGGGGTCCGTTGGGTGCACTTGAAATTTGATAATTTCATCTGCTAGCTTGAAGGAGGTAGATTTCGATCTCTTGTCAAGGACTACATCATCCTTGTCCACCGTAGATTGTAAGGTGGTTAACTCTTCGGCCGCGAGGCCTTCGGATAGTGCCTCTAGGGCTCAGGATGCGGTTTTGTTCTTGGCACGGAGTGCTCTGTCCGGATCACTTGCTACTGCGATTATTCCATTGAGCCCTGGCATTTTGAGCTTCATGTACCCGTAATGTGGTATGGCTTGAAAGCATGAGAAAGCGTCCCGCCCTAGAAGGGCGTGGTATCCGCTGTTGAAGGGGACACTGTGGACGAGCAGTTCCTCTGACCTATAGTTCTCGGGCGTACTGAATACTACGTCAAACTTAATGCTTCCCAAACATCGGGCTTCCCGGCTAGGGATAATTGCTCTAAAGGTTGTATAACTTTGTTTAATGTGATATTTATTGACCTGCATTTTTGCAAGCGTGTCCTCATATATGAGGTTGAGTCTGCCGGCCCCGTCCATGAGTACTTTAGTGAGGCGAAAGCCGTCTACTATTGGGTTTACTACAAGAGCAGTTGTGGCTCGAACCGGCCAGACTTGTGGTTCATCTTTGGCAGAGAAAGTGATTGCCGTGTCGCTCCATGGGCTTGCAGTGCTGATTTGATGAGCCTCAACAAGTTCGCGATTTGCTCTCTTGCGCCGGTTGTTTGAGGAGAACATCTCGAAGACAGTAAAGACATCGAAATCTTTCTCCCCTGGCGTTGCGGTGGCGAGGATTGCTTCACCGCTTTTTGCTACCCGCTGGAGTACCCAACATGCTCTAAGGCAGTGGGTTGGGATAATGTCCGGGGCGGCATGTATTTGGCAAGGCTTATCCAACAGTTCATCCAGAACGGATCTGTTCTTATGAAAGGTCTGTTTTTCTTGCCAATGTGTATGTTATCGGATGCCCTATTAGGGTATGTCCGTTTCGCTTTAGCGGCGTATTGTCTGAAGATGGACTGTTCCAGAGGTGTATTCTGGGCTTTCCAAGTATTTTCCACAGCGCAGTACTTTCGTACTAAATGCGATAATTCTGCAAAGCTTTGTATTCGACGGCGGTTGAGGGCGTTCAAGACTCCCTCGTCCGTGCAATTGCGGTGAAATATGGAACCGTGTCGTCATCGCAACAATCCTTAATCTTGTTTTTAGCAAGTAGGAATCTAGCCCAGAAGTGATGAACCATCTCTTGGGGCTGCTGATGTATGTACGTGAGATCACATATGTCCGGTAATCCGGAGTTACTTGGAGAGCGTGTGCTGTGGTGGGTGGGTGTGGACAAATTTGAGTTCCGACCCAACGTAGTGTCCGGGGTTCGTGCAACCTCCGGTGTGGACGATCTAGGCCCTGCGGGATATGAATGTTCCTTGGGCCCGACGTCTGTCCCTGAGCTCGAAAGACACGAAGTGCCACCTGACAGAGGTGTGTTCGGCTCGAAGGGTTTGGAGATCCAAAAAGCGCCGGTCTCTGTTCCAAGAGGGGAAATATCTTCGGCTCGGTCCTCGATGGCCACCACCAGGTGAGTGATCGGGGTGGAATTGACTTCCTCGTGATCGGATTTAAGCCCGATCTGATCATTGGGCGATGAAAGCCCCAAGGCGGCAATGCGATCCAGCAGCACGTTTAAGGACGAGGAATCCACCGAAATCATGTCATCGGAGTTGTCGGAGCCGATATAGGAGTGGTGCTCGATGATCGCGGGGAGCGCGGCTCGCCTAGCGGCCTGATACGTCCAAAATGCATCACTATTTTGTATCATAATTTATCCTTATTCATTGATATATTTCACGTTACGGTGATGTTCTTATGTTGTTTTGGTCTATTTTACACAGTTTGCAAACTCTCCGATGCCGGAACAGCAGACGCAGGATTCAGCAGTAAAAAGTGGACGCTGAGTTGCTGAAGAAGAATACCTCCAAATTACCTGAAAATTGACGGGAGATATTTTTCAGATGAATCACGAAGACACGCAAAAGGGGAGCCAGAGGGGGGCCACAGGGTGCCCAGGGGGCCTGGGGGCATGCCCCCCTGGCCGCGCCAGGGGGGGGGGCGCCTGGAGCCCCTGGCCCACCTCCGGATGCCCCCTTTTGCCTATATACTCTCCGTTCTCCGAAAACCCTAAAAATAAGACTTTTTACGGAGTTCCGCCGCCGCTCCGAGGCGGAAACCTACAGAGAAGAAAAGGGCATCTCCGGCGGGCAGATTCCGCCGGGGAGATCACCTCCCGGAAGGGGAGATCGTCGCCATCGTCATCACCATCGTCACGGGCATCATCGAGATCATCATCAACATCATCCCCAACACCAGCACCATCTCCATCTTCATCCAAATCTCATCCTACAATCGCAACTCGTGTTGTAACTCGTACTACCTATCCTCTCTACTCCATCGGTGTTGATTACTACTTTGTGGTGAATGCTATTGAGTTTTGTTGGAGAAATATTATTATGTCCAGATTGTTTATCACATATTTATCCCCACTGATCATGATCTCTTTTATGTCTCGTGAGTAGTTACCTTAGTTCTTGAGGACATGGGGAAAGTCTTGTTGTTAGTAGTCATATGCTGTTGAAGTAATATGTGTTGTTTGATACTTAAGTTGTGTTGTCATTCTACTAGTGGTGTTGTGTGAGTCGAACACCCAACACTTCGCCTTATTAAGGACCTAGGAGAATACATTGTTTATAAAGAATGCTTATGGTGGGTTGCCGGAGTGACAGAAACCTGAACCCCAGTTCGCACGCTTTTGCATAAGGGAATAATGGATCCTCGATCGTATTGCTATGGTTAGGCTTTTGCCTTAAATTCTATCTTGTATTTGCGGATGCTTGCAAGGTGTTTGTAACACCTCAAAAATTTTGGTTTGGTTTTTACCAAATGCTTTATTTGATTTAAAGGAGGTTAATTAAAATTTTTTTTAGAAGAACTCTCCTTCTCAAATTTTGGTTATGGCAAAACCTTTTATGAGTTCTTCTCAACCTTGATTCTGGTCTTGAGGATTTTTTTTCAACTTGTGTTGGTTCAACACAATTGCTTTTGGAGCATGATACTACTTCTTTTGTTAAAAAGATTCTTCCTTTAAATCCTTGGATTCATCCCTACCTATTCAAAAATACTACCTTGCCATGACCTATGGGGATAACTTTCTTCCAAAATCTCCTTCCCTATCTTGGGCCTAGTTAAGCATCATTTCCAGCAGGTTTCAACTTCCTATAAATTTTATTTCTGTTTATCTAAACCACAAAATATTTTTCTGTCTTTTATTTGAACCCTAGTGGTTTACAAAGGAACTACTAGATCCCTTTTGAATCCTGGCTCCAAACAAATTCCTAGGGCTAGTCCTTAGTACCCTCAACTCATATCCATCAAGACCTACTGGTCATCAGTTCAAAATTTTCAAAATATACTTGCTGCAAGTTTGGAGCAGATTTGTCATTTTTGGTGAAATTCATTCTTCCTTCTTTCCAAAAATTCTGAGGAAATTCATACAGCCTCCAGATGCATCAAGAGACCCCCTCACCAAGCCCCAGCTCAAGGAAAATTCTCCACATGCATCAAACATTTCATCAAACACCTTTCTTGCACTGTTACTGTTGAGTTTCAGAAATTCAGTGTTGAGCTTCAGTCATCGGTGTCGTTTCTTCAGTCGCCGTCGCCCATCTCGCCAGTGACTCGCTTGGCCACTTGTGCACTGCTCCCTCTTCTTATCCGTGCGCCGCATGGTCGGTTGGCTGGACGCGGGCGTCGGTGCTGAGCCATCCCGTCGTCTCCGGCGAGTGCAGCGGCGACAGTACCGCCCGTGGCGGCCGTCAGGGATGAACTCTGCAACACGGCGCCGCTCCGCACCGCCCAAGCCACCGGTGGCCTCCGCGTGTCCATCATCTCCCTCCAAGCGCACTGCAGGACCGTCGCCGTGGCCTGAGTAGCGCAGAGCGCGCTCTCTGCCGCCGACGAGCCCGTGATGCGCCGTCCCGTTGAAACAGCGGAGCAAGCCTGATGCGATCAAACTTAGGCATGGAATGGAGCCAGTAGACCGCACTGAAGATGCCCAGCCACCTAAACTACCTGTCCGACCCCTGCCTCGCCGTAATCCCTCGCCGGAGATACTCTGTCCGCGGCACCGCCCTCGCCCGCCTATAAATAGGGCCCCAGAGACGTTGTGAAGCCACCGCGCCCACCACACCTCACCAAAGCCTCGCCAAAACCTCTCAGGGGGCCTCGGGAGGGTCTTCTTCCCCGACTCCGGCCACCTCGATCCGCTTCGGGCTCCGGCAAGTTCCGCTCTGGTGAGAGCACCCCAGCTCCTCAAACTCGGCCAGCAGCCTCCTAGTCCACCACCTAGTCTAACCCAAGCATCTATTTGCAGTCAGAGACCCCGTCCGGTGAGTTCCACCATCGCCCGACGCCGCCGTCCGCCGTCGAGGAAGTCGCCGTCGTTGTGGTCCCTCCCTTCGGTCACTTCCACCACCCACCGACGCGGAAGGGCCTCCTGAACACGCCGGTACCTCCCACTCCCTCTACCTCGCAATAGTTCGCCGCCGGCGATCACCGCAGGCCTCTGGCGCCGACGACTCTGTTCCCCTCTTTTAAACCTGACATGCGGGCCCCCCCTGTCAGCTTTCTCTTTTTATTCGAACCGTTTTCTGAAAACGCCTTCGGGCAAAGTGCGCTTTCCATTTGGTTCGGCGTATTTTCATCCGAAGCGTTTTCTGTTTATTCAAACTAACCCCTGGGTAGTTTCTGTTTTATTACAGACTAGTCCCTGGGTCTGTTTTCTTTATAACTTTTAAACTAAAAAGGATTTTTAGTTGATTCTTCTTCTGTCATCTTCATAATTCTGTCTAGTTTTTTATCATATTTATTTGAAAAATATTTGGAACACTTTTGCGCATGCACGTATTTACGTAGTATTCGGTTTCTTTTTATACCGTAGATACCGACGGGGGTGACGGAGCCGCAAACTTCGCCGAACTAGACTCCGACTACTCCGAACCAGGCAAGCATGTTTGAACCTTTGATATGATGAGTGTTTTTCATGTTTGCTAGAGTGGCTTTTCTCATGGCATGTTTATATGAGCATTGTTGAATGTTATATTGCATGCAAAGTAAGTTGCAAGTGAGATACAAACTTGATGAGACCGTGATATGGAGAAACAACCTAGTCATGTTGTGGCATGATAGGTTGCAGGCTGGTATTGTTGGAGCATGCCAGTTCTATACAAATTGTTTAACTTCGGTGTCGACGTGGATCAAGTCTCGATCCCGTCCATTCCTCTTTCGTGCTGCCACAGGTTTTCTTCAAAGAATACGGTTTAGTAAGTTGTAAACCTCTTTCTCGGTACACACCAAATAGAGAGGCCGTGATGAAGGTTCCATGGCCCTGGATTAAAGCCGTCATCCGGTCAGGGGGCATGGGTGTTTCCGGTTGGGACCGAGAGGGGGGCACCCCTTAGAGCGCGCGATATAAATTTGATCCCATGCTATTCGAGGAGTGGCCTCCCCGCCTCAGGAGTTTTTATTGAACGTTGCCTAGGGTGATTCCTAGCAACGGAATGTGGAATGGGTGTGTACCGGTTAGATGTGTTTTCATCTGAAACATCGTGAACGGAATTAGTCTTTAGAGACTACTGAAATCCGTTGGCTGTGGTAAAGTACAAACTCTGCAGAGTCAAAATCATTCGCCTAACCAAGTCCTTGGTCGAGGACGTTGGTTAGCTGATCCGTGTCAGTCTCGGTGTCAGGGTAAACCCGGTTGAATAATACTTGTGTGATTGGACTAACCTGGTTACTTTTATGTGCCGAGTATTCCTCAGGATGGTACTACCTCCAGGAACTACTCGAATTTTTCTTTGTTGATATAAGCCCTTTATGTGATGTCGCTCAGACGTCCGACTGTGGCATTCTTGTTATTTACTTTTGATATAAGCCCTTTCTGTGATGTCGCCCAGACGTCCGACTGTGGCATTCTTGTTATTTACTTTTGATATAAGCCCTTTATGTGATGTCGCTCAGACGTCCGACTGTGGCATTCTTGTTATTTACTTTTGATATAAGCCCTTTCTGCGGTGTCGTCCCGACGCCCGACTGCGGCATGTTTATTCTATTTTACCTTTCGAGGCGTCGCTTCAGACACCCGATCGGTCTTCAGCTATCCATTTATATTGCAGTGCTAATTTAATTACTCACGTGTGCATTATTACTCGAGTGCATCATGTTTGCATTTGTTATATCTTATGTCCAAACTGTCTTGCGAGTACATTCAAAGTACTCACCTGGCTTGTTGATTTGGCCAGATGTTGACGAAGGCGATCTTATGAATGAAGAGTTCGATAGCGAGTCCGACGCCTAGAGGAGTCCCAGTCAGTCACTTGCGATCCTGGAATTGGTCACTTGCGTCATATACGCTTCCGCCACCATAAATAAAGCATCAAGCCTCACTCCGACGCTTGATGAATGTAAGATATTGGAGTTACGCCACCCACATCACTGTGATATATCCACTGCCACTATATCCACGAGTTAGTAGTTATGCCACCATTTCCATTTGTGACATATCCGCCTCTATGTGTAATATTGGCGTGCTTGTAATAAATGGTTGAGTAGCCTCAGCTCAACTCTGTATAATATGTAGTACTGCTGGATTCTCTGTATCAAGGATTTGTCTGCCGGTATGGAGGTTTTCTCTATACCAGTTTGATAAAAAGGGGCGATTTTTTCAATAAGTGTTTTATTGGAAAACCGGTCCTGACAACCTTGGTATCAGAGCCAGGCTGACTGTAGGAAGCCATTAGGTGCGCTCGCTAATCGGTTATTAGCGTAATAAGTACTATTTTAGCAATTGGCAAATTGTAGCAATTTTTCTGTTAGTCATCATAAATTTATGATTTGACTATCTGGAATTTTTGTCTACTTTTGTAGATGGCTGGCCGCGACTGTGTATCGCAGGTGTTCGCCAATGTGCCTGAGGGGTTTATCAAGCTCCTCGCTTTCATCACCAAGATCGCGATCGGGCCATCGACTCGTCCGGAGTACACGCTCTACGAGCACAGGCTCAGCGACAACGTGTCTATGCACCAGGCTGTGGTGCAATTCAAGGGAGGACGTTCTGTTTCACGCCACCTCCGATTTGTCGGGAGGGCCATGCCTACGGAGAGGCATGCCATGCAGATGGCTGCCCGTGAGGCAATAGCTCGCCTCCGGGATGCTCTTCCCTCGATGAAGGCTCGTCGCTACCGCTACCTCCCGTGCCACGTACCATACACTTGTCACTATGCATTTGCTTGCACTAGGGGAGAACGGGATGATGCTATTGAGATGCTGGTTGAGTATCTCAAGGCGCTCGAGGCAGCTTTTGATAACATCGTGGACGACTATGTGGCTGCCCGTATGGACTCCGTTCAGGGCTGTGTTGCCAACAGGAGGGAACTACTCCATACAGCACCACCACTGTCGTATATCTCGTCCACAGCATCCTATGCACCTGCCATCCGAGCCACCGCTCGCCGCCTACCTACCACTGAGGAGTTTGACCAGGTCATTGCTCCTACCCCAGTTCGTGCTGCACCGCCTACCACACCCGTTTCAGCCGCTCAACCCAGCACACTGCGCCTAGAACCTATTAGTGAGGAAGAGGTTGAGTCCCCAGCGGCACTGGGACTTACTCTCGGCAGGCCAAAGGAAATATTCACCATCTCCGACTGAGTGCGCCGAGCAAGCCGTGTGTTGTACCTGCTTGTATGATATGTTTATATGTATATAGGCTTGTTGAGAAGTAGTTTGTGTGCGCATCATGTAGGAACTCGGAGAAGTGCACTAGCCTAAATAACATGTCAGGAGTGTGTACGCGCATCCTGAGTAAGATATTGTATAATTACAGCTTGCTTGTAAGATACTAAGCGGTCCTTCTCCATACGCAATCAAGTATTTTCTTGAAAAGTCTTGGGAGTTTTAAAATTTCCTGCCCTTGCAAAAAAAAAATTATTTATTTTTGTTACTCGGTTTTGTTTTTCTCATAAGTTTGCAAAATACCCCAGAGTGGAAAATGCATCGTCCCTGGACTCGTTCCATGCCAAGCCCGCCGGAAGAAAATTTTGGTACCCGGACCGGTAACAATTTCACACAGGGGCAGTCAAGCCAGCAAGACAGTGAAACCGCATTTTCTCAAGTATGCCGCCTTTATGAGCAGAGTCAGCAGCAACATCAAGAAATGATGAATCATATTATCAACATGAGAAATCAGCGCGAACCATATCAGCAGCACTCCAAATTGGCTGAACTACAAAAGACACGTCCCCCAACTTTCTCTCACACTGACAAACCTCTTGAGGCTGATGATTGGCTTCGAGACATCGAGAGGAAATTAATTATTGCACAATGTTCAGACCATGAGAAAGTACTGTATGCACCTCACTACCTTACAGGAGCAGCTGCGTCATGGTGGGAAAATTTCCTACACATGCATCCCAATGAAAACAACATCACCTGGGAAGAGTTTAAGGAAAATTTTCGTGGGGC
>LR738709.1:508249797-508260825 GCA_902687465.1 Secale cereale | reverse complement strand
TTTTTTTTAGAAGAACTCTCCTTCTCAAATTTTGGTTATGGCAAAACCTTTTATGAGTTCTTCTCAACCTTGATTCTGGTCTTGAGGATTTTTTTTCAACTTGTGTTGGTTCAACACAATTGCTTTTGGAGCATGATACTACTTCTTTTGTTAAAAAGATTCTTCCTTTAAATCCTTGGATTCATCCCTACCTATTCAAAAATACTACCTTGCCATGACCTATGGGGATAACTTTCTTCCAAAATCTCCTTCCCTATCTTGGGCCTAGTTAAGCATCATTTCCAGCAGGTTTCAACTTCCTATAAATTTTATTTCTGTTTATCTAAACCACAAAATATTTTTCTGTCTTTTATTTGAACCCTAGTGGTTTACAAAGGAACTACTAGATCCCTTTTGAATCCTGGCTCCAAACAAATTCCTAGGGCTAGTCCTTAGTACCCTCAACTCATATCCATCAAGACCTACTGGTCATCAGTTCAAAATTTTCAAAATATACTTGCTGCAAGTTTGGAGCAGATTTGTCATTTTTGGTGAAATTCATTCTTCCTTCTTTCCAAAAATTCTGAGGAAATTCATACAGCCTCCAGATGCATCAAGAGACCCCCTCACCAAGCCCCAGCTCAAGGAAAATTCTCCACATGCATCAAACATTTCATCAAACACCTTTCTTGCACTGTTACTGTTGAGTTTCAGAAATTCAGTGTTGAGCTTCAGTCATCGGTGTCGTTTCTTCAGTCGCCGTCGCCCATCTCGCCAGTGACTCGCTTGGCCACTTGTGCACTGCTCCCTCTTCTTATCCGTGCGCCGCATGGTCGGTTGGCTGGACGCGGGCGTCGGTGCTGAGCCGTCCCGTCGTCTCCGGCGAGTGCAGCGGCGACAGTACCGCCCGTGGCGGCCGTCAGGGATGAACTCTGCAACACGGCGCCGCTCCGCACCGCCCAAGCCACCGGTGGCCTCCGCGTGTCCATCATCTCCCTCCAAGCGCACTGCAGGACCGTCGCCATGGCCTGAGTAGCGCAGAGCGCGCTCTCTGCCGCCGCCGAGCCCGTGATGCGCCGTCCCGTTGAAACAGCGGAGCAAGCCTGATGCGATCAAACTTAGGCATGGAATGGAGCCAGTAGACCGCACTGAAGATGCCCAGCCACCTAAACTACCTGTCCGACCCCTGCCTCGCCGTAATCCCTCGCCGGAGATACTCTGTCCGCGGCACCGCCCTCGCCCGCCTATAAATAGGGCCCCAGAGACGTTGTGAAGCCACCGCGCCCACCACACCTCACCAAAGCCTCGCCAAAACCTCTCAGGGGGCCTCGGGAGGGTCTTCTTCCCCGACTCTGGCCACCTCGATCCGCTTCGGGCTCCGGCAAGTTCCGCTCTGGTGAGAGCACCCCAGCTCCTCAAACTCGGCCAGCAGCCTCCTAGTCCACCACCTAGTCTAACCCAAGCATCTATTTGCAGTCAGAGACCCCGTCCGGTGAGTTCCACCATCGCCCGACGCCGCCGTCCGCCGTCGAGGAAGTCGCCGTCGTTGTGGTCCCTCCCTTCGGTCACTTCCACCACCCACCGACGCGGAAGGGCCTCCTGAACACGCCGGTACCTCCCACTCCCTCTACCTCGCAATAGTTCGCCGCCGGCGATCACCGCAGGCCTCTGGCGCCGACGACTCTGTTCCCCTCTTTTAAACCTGACATGCGGGCCCCCCCTGTCAGCTTTCTCTTTTTATTCGAACCGTTTTCTGAAAACGCCTTCGGGCAAAGTGCGCTTTCCATTTGGTTCGGCGTATTTTCATCCGAAGCGTTTTCTGTTTATTCAAACTAACCCCTGGGTAGTTTCTGTTTTATTACAGACTAGTCCCTGGGTCTGTTTTCTTTATAACTTTTAAACTAAAAAGGATTTTTAGTTGATTCTTCTTCTGTCATCTTCATAATTCTGTCTAGTTTTTTATCATATTTATTTGAAAAATATTTGGAACACTTTTGCGCATGCACGTATTTACGTAGTATTCGGTTTCTTTTTATACCGTAGATACCGACGGGGGTGACGGAGCCGCAAACTTCGCCGAACTAGACTCCGACTACTCCGAACCAGGCAAGCATGTTTGAACCTTTGATATGATGAGTGTTTTTCATGTTTGCTAGAGTGGCTTTTCTCATGGCATGTTTATATGAGCATTGTTGAATGTTATATTGCATGCAAAGTAAGTTGCAAGTGAGATACAAACTTGATGAGACCGTGATATGGAGAAACAACCTAGTCATGTTGTGGCATGATAGGTTGCAGGCTGGTATTGTTGGAGCATGCCAGTTCTATACAAATTGTTTAACTTCGGTGTCGACGTGGATCAAGTCTCGATCCCGTCCATTCCTCTTTCGTGCTGCCACAGGTTTTCTTCAAAGAATACGGTTTAGTAAGTTGTAAACCTCTTTCTCGGTACACACCAAATAGAGAGGCCGTGATGAAGGTTCCATGGCCCTGGATTAAAGCCGTCATCCGGTCAGGGGGCATGGGTGTTTCCGGTTGGGACCGAGAGGGGGGCACCCCTTAGAGCGCGCGATATAAATTTGATCCCATGCTATTCGAGGAGTGGCCTCCCCGCCTCAGGAGTTTTTATTGAACGTTGCCTAGGGTGATTCCTAGCAACGGAATGTGGAATGGGTGTGTACCGGTTAGATGTGTTTTCATCTGAAACATCGTGAACGGAATTAGTCTTTAGAGACTACTGAAATCCGTTGGCTGTGGTAAAGTACAAACTCTGCAGAGTCAAAATCATTCGCCTAACCAAGTCCTTGGTCGAGGACGTTGGTTAGCTGATCCGTGTCAGTCTCGGTGTCAGGGTAAACCCGGTTGAATAATACTTGTGTGATTGGACTAACCTGGTTACTTTTATGTGCCGAGTATTCCTCAGGATGGTACTACCTCCAGGAACTACTCGAATTTTTCTTTGTTGATATAAGCCCTTTATGTGATGTCGCTCAGACGTCCGACTGTGGCATTCTTGTTATTTACTTTTGATATAAGCCCTTTCTGTGATGTCGCCCAGACGTCCGACTGTGGCATTCTTGTTATTTACTTTTGATATAAGCCCTTTATGTGATGTCGCTCAGACGTCCGACTGTGGCATTCTTGTTATTTACTTTTGATATAAGCCCTTTCTGCGGTGTCGTCCCGACGCCCGACTGCGGCATGTTTATTCTATTTTACCTTTCGAGGCGTCGCTTCAGACACCCGATCGGTCTTCAGCTATCCATTTATATTGCAGTGCTAATTTAATTACTCACGTGTGCATTATTACTCGAGTGCATCATGTTTGCATTTGTTATATCTTATGTCCAAACTGTCTTGCGAGTACATTCAAAGTACTCACCTGGCTTGTTGATTTGGCCAGATGTTGACGAAGGCGATCTTATGAATGAAGAGTTCGATAGCGAGTCCGACGCCTAGAGGAGTCCCAGTCAGTCACTTGCGATCCTGGAATTGGTCACTTGCGTCATATACGCTTCCGCCACCATAAATAAAGCATCAAGCCTCACTCCGACGCTTGATGAATGTAAGATATTGGAGTTACGCCACCCACATCACTGTGATATATCCACTGCCACTATATCCACGAGTTAGTAGTTATGCCACCATTTCCATTTGTGACATATCCGCCTCTATGTGTAATATTGGCGTGCTTGTAATAAATGGTTGAGTAGCCTCAGCTCAACTCTGTATAATATGTAGTACTGCTGGATTCTCTGTATCAAGGATTTGTCTGCCGGTATGGAGGTTTTCTCTATACCAGTTTGATAAAAAGGGGCGATTTTTTCAATAAGTGTTTTATTGGAAAACCGGTCCTGACAGTGTTTAATCATAAGAGTGCATTCATCTTAGTCTAGAGAGTGCACTAGCATAGATCCACCCACTCAACACTTATCAACACATAACATAGTATCGATACGGAATATGGTGAAAGCACATGACTACCTCTCCCGTGTGTCCTCAGGAATGCTTTAGTCTTTATAAGTTCAGTTGCTAGGCCTCTCCTTTTCTAAGAAAGGATTGGGCCACTTGTTACTCTCAGTACCTTTTACATTACTTGCTTTTACTTTCCTGTTGCTTATACCGAGAAAACCCCTAAAAGTTATCTTTCAGTGCTTGCAGTAAATTCTTGCTCAGAATCGCTTATCAATACCTTCTGCTCCTCGTTGGGTTCGACACTCTTACTTATCGAAAACGCTGCAATAGATCCCTTACGGTTGTGGGTCGTCAAGTACCGTTTTCTGGCGCCGTTGCCGGGGAGCGTAGCGCTATTGGTAAAGTGAAACTGGTAAGAAAGTTTTTTTTTATAATTCTGTTTTTATTTTTGCTATTTGCTGCTCCTTGTCCTTATGGACAACCCTATTATTGGATCGTTGCTTGCGGGAAGACGCCCCACACCTGTGATGGTTGATCCTCCCCCTACTGAAATTGTGCCTTATAAAATACCAGCTGGTATTATCGATTATGTTTTGGCTAATCGTTACGCAGGAGACAGACATCCCGATGAACACTTGCTATATCTGTCACAATTATGTTCATTATTTAAGCTTGCAGGTGTATCGAGGAAGTTTGTCGTGAGGAAATTGTTTGTCGTATCACTTATAGATAAAGGTTCAGATTGGTATGGGCTTCTCGATAACTCACACTTGCTGGACTGGCAGGAGCTTATGTCTCTCTTTTATACTAAGTTTTATCCTCTTCATGAAATTCATCGAGACAGGAATTATATCTATAACTTTAGGTCTCGTGACGAAGAAAGCATTGCTCAAGCTTGGGGGAGATTGAAGTCCCTAATGCTCAAATGCCCTATTCATAAACTTCCCAAGGAAATTATACTTACAAATTTTTATGCCAGGCTTTCTCGTCAGGATAAGGAGATGCTGGATGCCTCCTCTAGTGGGGTGTTTCAGAAGAAGAGTGTTGAAGAAAGGTGGGATCTCCTTGAAAGAATCCAGAGGAATACCGAAGATTGGGAAATTGATAAAGGTATTGAACCCGCTATAAATTATGAACATGATTATATTGAGAGTTATGTGGAAACTGATTACTTCAATACTTTTTGCTCTAAGATTGGTCTTGATTCCCATCTAGTAATTGATTTGTGTAAGAATTTTGCCTCTCACGTTGATTCTTTTAAAAAGAAGAGAGACCAGCACCATGAACCTTTTAAAGAACCACCTATTGATATTTATGTTGCTGACCCTATTTTGCCTGCAGTTATATATGAAAAGCCTCCTTTTCCCACGAGGATAAGGGAGCACTCTCTTGTGACAGGCATAATAAATAAAAGTGAGAGAAGAGTTGATGAGCCTGAGGACCAGATCAGGGTCGATCCTCAAGTTGCATTGATTAAAGACCTTGCTACTAATGATGTTTTGGATTCCAATATAAATTTTTGTGCTGTTTCCACTAACCTTGTCACAGCCAAGAATAAAGGCCCAATTTCAGGTACTCCAGTGGTATCTGTTAAAATAGGAGATCACAATTATTATGGGCTATGCGATTTGGGATCGAGTGCAAGCGCTATCCCCTATTCACTTTATGAAGAAATCATCGGTGAGATTTCCCCTTGTGAACTCGAAGAAGTTGATGTTACTATTCATCTTGCAAACAGAACAACTATCTCTCCTATCGGAACTGTGAGGGATGTTGAAGTCCTATGTGGAAAGGTAAAATACCCTACCGACTTTCTAGTACTTGGTTCAGAGAGGGACAATTTTTGTCCAATTATTTTTGGTAGACCTTTTCTTAGAACTTGTGGAGATATAATAGATTGCAAGAAAGGTAAAGTTTCTGTTGAATTCGATGGTGAGCCATATGAATTTAATTTTTCTAAGTTCTCTAAGCAGCCTCGTGGTACTGATTTACCTAGTGATGATAAAATTATTGAAAGTATTGCCTCTATTGCTATTCCCCCTAATGATCCTTTGCAGCAATACATGGAGGACCACGAGAATGATTTGCATATGCAGGAAAGAAATGAACTAGATGAAATATTCTTGAGGCAGCCTGCTATCCTGAAGCACAACCTTCCGGTTGAACCTTTGGGAATTTTATCAAAACTGAAAGAAGACCCGGTGTTCGATCTTAAACCTCTTCCCGATACGCTCAAATATGCTTATTTAGATGAAAAGAAAGTATATCCTGTTATTATCAATTCTAACCTTTCAGGATATGAAGAGGAGCGATTATTGGAAGTACTTCGTAAACACCGAGGCGCAATTGGCTACACCCTTGATGACCTTAAGGGGATTAGTCCATCTATCTGTCAACATACTATCAACCTTGAGCCTGATGCTAAACCAGTTGTAGATCATCAACGACGGTTGAACCCGAAGATGATGGATGTCGTGAGAACTGAGATTCTCAAGCTTCTAGCCGTAGGTATTATCTACCCTATAGCTGATAGTAAGTGGGTAAGTCCGGTACATTGTGTTCCTAAGAAAGGAGGTACAACTGTGGTTCCTAATGATAAAAATGAATTAATACCTCAGAGAATTATTATTGGATATAGAATGTGTATTGATTACAGGAAGTTGAACAAGGCAACTAGGAAGGATCACTACCCGTTGCCGTTCATCGACCAAATGCTCGAAAGGTTATCCAAAAATACCCACTTTTGTTATCTCGATGGTTATTCTGGCTTCTCTCAAATTCATGTTAACACTGCCGATCAAGAGAAGACCACTTTTACTTGTCCCTTTGGTACTTATGCTTACAGGCGTATGCCTTTTGGTTTATGTAATGCCCCTGCTACTTTTCAAAGGTGTATGTCTGCTATCTTTCATGGTTTCTGCGGGGATATTATGGAAGTCTTCATGGACGATTTCTCCGTCTATGGAACTTCTTTTGACCATTGTCTTCACAACCTTAATAAAGTTTTGCAGAGATGCGAGGAGACAAATTTGGTACTCAACTGGGAAAAGTGCCACTTTATGGTTAATGAAGGAATTGTTCTTGGTCACAAGATTTCCAAAAGGGTAATTGAAGTGGACAAGGCCAAGATCGAAGCTATTGAGAGGATGCCCTATCCAAGGGACATCAAAGGTATTCGCAGTTTTCTCGGTCATGCAGGTTTTTATAGAAGATATATTAAATTCTTTTCTAAAACCTCGAGACCCCTCACTAATCTTCTCCAGAAGGATGTTCCTTTTGTATTTGATCAAAATTATAAGGAAGCTTTTGAAGTCCTTAAGAAACCTTTAATAACTGCTCCTATAGTACAACCACCTGACTGGAATTTACCTTTTGAGATTATGTGTGATGCAAGTGATTTTGCTGTTGGAGCTGTTTTAGGACAAAGAGTTGATAAGAAATTAAATGTTATACATTATGCTAGTAAAACCCTTGATAGTGCTCAAAGAAATTATGCTACTACTGAGAAGGAATTCTTAGCTGTAGTTTTTGCTTGTGATAAGTTTAGGCAGTATATTGTTGATTCCAAAGTTATTATTCATACTGATCATGCTGCCATTAAGTATCTTATGACAAAGAAGGATGCCAAGCCAAGTCTTATCAGATGGGTACTCCTTCGTCAAGAATTTGATTTGCAGATTGTTGATAGGAAAGGGGAAGACAATCCGGCGGCGGACAATCTTTCAAGGATGGAAGATATACTGCACGACCCCATCCCAGTTAACGATAGTTTTCCAGACGAGCAACTTGCCATTGTAAAAGTACAATATCTTTCCGATCCTTGGTATGCAGATTATGCTAATTTTATTGTTGCAAAGTATTTGCCTCCAGGTCTAACACTTCAGCAAAGGAAGAAGTTCTTTCATGATTTGAGGCACTACTTTTGGGATGGCCCCCATCTTTTCAAAGAAGGTCCCGACGGGATCGTGAGAAGATGCATTCTGGAACATGAGCAGAAGGACATTCTCAGACGGTGTCATGATAGTCCCTATGGAGGACATCATGCCGGTGAGAGGACTGCACATAAGGTTCTTCAATCAGGTTTTTATTGGCCTACTCTCTTTAAAGATGCTAGAAATTATGTTTTAGCCTGTTATAAATGTCAGAGAGTTGGTAACATTAGTAGAAGGAATGAGATGCCTATGAATTACTCACTAGTGATTGAACCTTTCGATTGTTGGGGTTTTGATTTTATGGGTCCTTTTCCTTCTTCGCACAAGTACACTCACATTTTAGTAGCTGTTGATTATGTGACCAAGTGGGTTGAAGCAATCCCCACTGAAAGTGCTGATCACAAGACATCTTTGAAAATGCTTAAAGATGTAATATTTCCCAGGTTTGGTGTACCAAGGTATCTCATGACTGATGGGGGATGACACTTCACGCACAGAGCTTTTAGAAAAGCTTTGGCCAAATACGATGTTAATCATAGAATTGCTTCACCATATCATCCTCAAACTAGTGGGCAAGTTGAGCTCACCAATAGAGAGATTAAGTTGATCTTGCAGAAAACAGTAAACAGAAATAGGAAGGATTGGTCAAACAAGTTAGGAGATGCTTTGTGGGCATATAGAACTGCTTACAAAAACCCCATGGGCATGTCTCCCTATAAGATGGTGTATGGCAAGGCTTGCCATTTGCCATTAGAGTTAGAGCACAAAGCTTTCTGGGCTGTTAGAGAGCTTAACGCTGACCCAAAACTAGCTGGTGAGAAGTGTCTCATGAACTTGAATTATCTAGATGAATGGAGAAGTGAAGCTTACGAGAGCGCTAAAATGTTCAAGGAAAAGGTAAAAAAGTGGCATGATAGGAAGATTCTGAAACGTGAATTTAATGTTGGCGATAAAGTTTTGTTGTTTAGATCCCGTTTCAGGTTTTCTCCAGGTAAACTACTTTCCAGGTGGGAAGGACCATTTCATATTGAAGAAGTTTATCGGTCAGGTGCAATTAAGATTAACAATTTTGAAGGCACCAAACCTCAAGTTGTGAATGGGCAAAGACTTAAACATTACATAGCAGGAGACCCTGTCAATGTTGATGTGAATATAATATACACAACAACTCACGAAGAACATGTTGCAGCCCTGTTTCAGACGCCAGCAGAAGCAGAATAAAGAAAAGGTATGTAGTACGGTGAGGAAACACCGCAAACCATCATAAAAGTTCCGTATTACGAGTTTTTGCAAAATTAGTAAAATTCTGAGCCGAAGTGGAGTCGGAGACGAGCTCCAGGGGGTCCAGGCGCCCCCCTGGCGCGCCCCACCTCCTGGCCACGCCGCCAGGGCGCCTGGACACCCGGGAGTCCGCCTCTGACCCCGCTTTGGTCCGTTACCTTCCTTTCTGTGCATAATTTTTTCCTATATATTTGCCCGGATTGTTCCGGCAACGTATCTTGCGATTTCGCGTGTTTTCTCTTCGGTCTGTTTCTGCCAGGGAATCTTTCAGCTGAATTTAGGTGCCATGGCTTCTCCAAGTTCCCCCAAGGACAAGTTCGTCGTCAACGTCATCAACCCTTACCTCGCTGAGGTGAAGAAGCACCCTCAGGTTGTTCAGATGAAGGACGGCGTCCTTCATCAAGAAGATCTGAAGGGACCTATCAAGGAGGGGAGCATCCAGGCCAGGCTGGAAGAAGTGGAACAAGAAGTCTTCGAGTACAAGAAGATGATCGAGCGTGGTGTCGAAGCTAACTTTGACATCACCAACGAGCTGAAGAACTACTTCCTGAAGGAGATGAAGGAGATGTGGGAAAGAATCACCGCGTCTGAAGAAAGAATTATAGAGCTCCAAGGGCAAATTAATGATCTACATAACCAGAACTGTGAGTATGAACTGAGGTTTCTGCGCATGGGTTTGGGTGCTGAATGCAGGATTCAGGAGACGAGCTTCTCATATGAGACTAGAGAACCCCTTCCATGGAAGCGTTTCTCCAAGGACTACTTGATCAATGCCAACAAGGATGATGAGTGAAATCTCCTGGGGTAATGGCATTCCCTTGGCTTGTTCCAAGCTTGAGGGAGTGCCCGGTATCTTTATCTTTACCTTTTGTCTTTTAGAGTCAAGTAGAGTCGTATCATGTCTAGGGAGGTTATTATATGAGATAGGTGTGTGCATTGAGGTCTATCACTCCTTCGGTGAAGAATTGTATCCGTGAGTGTGGAGTCGTCCATGATGGAATATTAATGAGAAGTTTATTGGTTCCTTTTGCTGCACTCGGTATTCTCTTCATGCAATTGACCTTATATGATGATTCTTATGGGGAGTATTGACCTTATGTCAGGTATGGCTATGAAACTTTATTTAATCTTGGCAAACATAGCTTTGGTCATAACAATAAGCATGATTTTCTTAAATTATCAACATAGCCAAAACTTTATGTTATTATGCTTGAAGTGTTATGCTGACAAGGAAGACAACTTGATGTGTTATGCTTATTTCAATGTTCATGCTTTATATTGCTTTGCATCTTAGTCATCATCAATTGTCTGTTCTCTCAAAACCTTTGCTAGCTTAACTCTGTACTAAGCGGAATTCTGCTTGTGCATCCATACCCTTAAGCCAATACCTTCCATATGAGTCCACCATACCTACCTACTAGTGGTATTCCACTACCACCTCCTAAAAGTATATAATTTATGTGTTATCCTTAAATGTTCAAAATCTTTTATTTTGTGCCTCTGTTTTAGCTCATGAGGAAGTAATAGCTAATTCATAGTCTTTTTGAATTGGACAAGCTTCACCCCGGGATTGCATGTCTAATGTGCAAACCCATAATACGAGAAGGAACTGGCAAGGAGTGCGCCCGGCTTAAAAATAATATAACAAACAAACCCTCCTTCACGCTTTGTTCATGAGAAATCAGAAAACTTTGGCAGTGATAAACAAAGGAGAATAAGAGGATGTTATCATCCTCGTGCGGGAGCCGTTCCTCGAAACTTGTCCAGCTCAAAAAGCAATTGAGTTATCTATTAGCATTCGTTGACAAATCATGCACCCCTAAAAACTTGTTTTCATTCTGTTTGATTTGAGGATAGCACATGAGTTTTCCCTACTACCCTAGAGCAGGGCCTATCTTTTAATTTTAAGTTGAGTCAGTTA
>LR738709.1:508119324-508249787 GCA_902687465.1 Secale cereale | reverse complement strand
TGTTGAGGATATTTGAGTTGGTAAAGAAACTATGATGCTTCTTGTCCGTATTCTATTTATCGACACTTCACTCTCTAAACTTGTGGACAGGTTTACCGAGTTCATATTCGCTTGGGGACAAGCGAGGTCTAAGCTTGGGGGTGTTGATACGTCCAAAATGCATCACTATTTTGTATCATAATTTATCCTTATTCATTGATATATTTCACGTTACGGTGATGTTCTTATGTTGTTTTGGTCTATTTTACACAGTTTGCAAACTCTCCGATGCCGGAACAGCAGACGCAGGATTCAGCAGTAAAAAGTGGACGCTGAGTTGCTGAAGAAGAATACCTCCAAATTACCTGAAAATTGACGGGAGATATTTTTCAGATGAATCACGAAGACACGCAAAAGGGGAGCCAGAGGGGGGCCACAGGGTGCCCAGGCGGCCTGGGGGCGCCCCCCTTGGCCGCGCCGGGGGGGCGCCTGGAGCCCCTGGCCCACCTCCGGATGCCCCCTTTTGCCTATATACTCTCCGTTCTCCGAAAACCCTAAAAATAAGACTTTTTACGGAGTTCCGCCGCCGCTCCGAGGCGGAAACCTACAGAGAAGAAAAGGGCATCTCCGGCGGGCAGATTCCGCCGGGGAGATCACCTCCCGGAAGGGGAGATCGTCGCCATCGTCATCACCATCGTCACGGGCATCATCGAGATCATCATCAACATCATCCCCAACACCAGCACCATCTCCATCTTCATCCAAATCTCATCTTACAATCGCAACTCGTGTTGTAACTCGTACTACCTATCCTCTCTACTCCATCGGTGTTGATTACTACTTTGTGGTGAATGCTATTGAGTTTTGTTGGAGAAATATTATTATGTCCAGATTGTTTATCACATATTTATCCCCACTGATCATGATCTCTTTTATGTCTCGTGAGTAGTTACCTTAGTTCTTGAGGACATGGGGAAAGTCTTGTTGTTAGTAGTCATATGTTGTTGAAGTATTATGTGTTGTTTGATACTTAAGTTGCGTTGTCATTCTACTAGTGGTGTTGTGTGAGTCGAACACCCAACACTTCGCCTTATTAAGGACCTAGGAGAATACATTGTGTATAAAGAATGCTTATGGTGGGTTGCCGGAGTGACAGAAACCTGAACCCCAGTTCGCACGCTTTTGCATAAGGGAATAATGGATCCTCGATCGTATTGCTATGGTTAGGATTTTGCCTTAAATTCTATCTTGTATTTGCGGATGCTTGCAAGGTGTTTAATCATAAGAGTGCATTCATCTTAGTCTAGAGAGTGCACTAGCATAGATCCACCCACTCAACACTTATCAACACATAACATAGTATCGATACGGAATATGGTGAAAGCACATGACTACCTCTCCCGTGTGTCCTCAGGAACGCTTTAGTCTTTATAAGTTCAGTTGCTAGGCCTCTCCTTTTCTAAGAAAGGATTGGGCCACTTGTTACTCTCAGTACCTTTTACATTACTTGCTTTTACTTTCCTGTTGCTTATACCGAGAAAACCCCTAAAAGTTATCTTTCAGTGCTTGCAGTAAATTCTTGCTCAGAATCGCTTATCAATACCTTCTGCTCCTCGTTGGGTTCGACACTCTTACTTATCGAAAACGCTGCAATAGATCCCTTACGGTTGTGGGTCGTCACGGCCATGCGGGCGCATACAGCAAACCCGCCGAGCTGGAGGATCTGGCCTGAAGCCAAGTTGTTTCCGAGGGTTATATCGTCGTTGATGACGAGACGGGCCATCAACCGCTTCTCGCAAGCACATAGTGGAGATCTCAATGAAAGCACCATTGTCGGTGTCAAAACCGGCAGATCTTGGGTAGGGGTGCCCAAAATGTGCATCTAAGGACCGATGGTAATAGGAGACTGGGGACACGATATTTACCTAGGTTCAGGCCTCTCAATCGAGGTAATACCCTACTTCCTGCTTGATTGATCTTGATGAATATAGGGTTACAAGAGTTGATCTACCTCGAGATCATAATGGCTAAAACCCTAAGAGTCTAGCCTATGCAATTGTGATTCCGCTACCCTCTATGGTCTAAACTTTGCGGTTTATATATCCACCAGAGGAGACCTAGGGTTACAAAGATAACTTGGGAAGAAAGGAATCATTACATCCGAACATCTATTCTGCCTTTCTACATACACATGAGTCCTAACCAGACACGGGGACGTCAGTTTATCTTCATCTTCACGGCCCATCTATTCAGCCCAGCTTCAGTAGGCCGGATCCTCATGGTCCCCCAAATCCAGGACTCCCTCACCTGATACTATAAATTCACATTAGCCGAGAAAAAAAATCAAGGAAAAAGAATTATCGCGATCTACGGGACGGAGCAGCCGCCACCTCATGTTCTTCCTCGGGAGGCCAGATCTGGAGTCCGTTTGGGGCTCCGGAGAGGGGGATCTTCGTCCTTCATCATCACCAACCCTTCTCCATCGCCAATTCCAGGATGCTCCCCACTAGGAGTGAGTAATTCCTTCGTACGCTCGCTGGTAGGTGAGGAGTTGGATGAGATTCATCATGTAATCTAGTTAGTTATGTTAGGGCCGATCCCTAGTATCCATTATGTTCTGAGATTGATGTTGCGATGACTTTGCCATGCTTAATGCTTGTCACTTTGGGCCCAGGTGCCATGATTTCAGAATTGAACTGTTTATGATATTATCATTATATTCATATTTTAGATCCGATCTTGCAAGTTATAGTCACCTACTACGTGTTATGACCCGGCAACCCCGGAGTGACAACAACCGAAACCACTCCCGATGATGGCCGAAGTTTGAGGAGTTCATGTATTCACCGTGTGTTAATGCTTTGTTCTAGTTCTCTATTAAAAGGAGGCCTTAATATCCCTTAGTTTCCAATATGGACCCCGCTGCCACATATGACTATTTACAGAATACATGCCTACATTATATTTATGAATTGGAGCTAGTGTCGTATCGCCCTAGGTTATGACTGTCACATGATGAATATCATCCAACAAATTGCCGATCCAATGTCTACGAATTTATCCTATATTGTTCTTGCTAAGTTAGTACTGCTATCGTGACTGCTGTACTTGTTACAAAACTACTACTATCGCTGTTACCATTACTATTGCTGCTACCACTACTATCAAAACTATCATATTACTGTGCTACTGATCACTTTGCTACAGATAATTAATCTCCAGGTGTGGTTGAATTGACATCTCAGCTGCTAATACTTAAAAATATTCTTTGGCTCCCCTTGTGTCGAATCTATAAATTTGGGTAACTATTGCGATCCCCTATACTTGTGGGTTATCAAGACCCTTTTCTGGCGTCGTTGCCGGGGAGCATAGCTATATTTGTTGAGTCACTTGGGATTATTATCAATCTATCACTATGAAGAATCTGAAGGATGCTAAGACTAAGATTTATCCCTCTAAGACGAGGGGAGGTAAGGAACTGCCATCCAGTTCTGCTTTAGATTCACCTTCTGTTATAAGTAAACTTGCAACACCACAACATGCTATTACTCCTGATATGTCGCAAGTTATTGATGATGCTACTTCTGCTATGAACAATACTTATGATGATGCTAGTACCTTGCATGATGATGATGGGCCACTTGGTGACTTTCTTGATGAACAAATTACTAAACTAAGACAACATGATGTTTTTGAATCTGATGATGAGCTTGAAACTGGAAATTTTGAAACACCTGCTAGAACTAGCCTACTTAGATATGAATTGCCTAAGGAACCCGAAGGTTATGTTATGAGTGAGGAAACAACTAGAGATATTCTTGCTTGTAATGGTAGGAATGATCTAGAAAAATTATTATGCAAGTATAAAGAAAAGTCTCTGAATGCTAGAATGAAATATGATCCTAAGTTTGCTACCTCACCTATCTTTATTGATAATAAGGATTATGAATTCTCTATCAACCCAGAGTTAATCACTTTGGTTGAATCTAATCATTTCCATGGTTATGAAACTGAAACTGTTGTGGCACATCTCACTAAGCTAAATTACATAGCCACCCTTTTTACTCATGATGAGAAAACCCGTTACTACTATATTCTCAAATTATTTCCGTTCTCATTAAAGGGTGATGCTAAAGCTTGGTACAATACTCTTACCCCTGGTTGTGTGCGTAGTCCCCAGGATATGATCTATTACTTCTCTGAAAAATATTTTCCTGCTCATAAGAAACAAGCTGCCTTACAGAAAATATTTAACTTTGTGGAAATTAAAAGAGAGTCTCCCACAAGCTTGGGGGATGCTTTGCCAGTTACTTAATGCTTTGCCTGATCATCCTCTTAAGAAAAATGAAATACTCGATATCTTCTATAATGGACTAACCAATGCTTCTAGGTACTTCCTAGATTGTTGTGCAAGTTGTGTTTTTAGGGAATAAACTATTGGACAAGCTGAAGAACTATTGAATAACATACTAAAAAATTATGATGACTGTACCCTTCCTGAATCACCACCTAAGCCTACTCCGAAGAAGAGGGTTATATTATATCTCAGTCCTAAAGATATGCAAGAGGCAAAGAAATCCATGAAGGAAAAAGGTATTAAAGCTGATTATGTTAAAAAATCACCTCCTATTGAAGAAATACATGGGCTTATTGCACCACCACTGCCTAAGGTGGTAGAGGTAAATTCTATAATGAAATTCAATGACAATGATAATCCTCACAATATGCACCCTAGTCAATGCCTTCGTGAGTTTGAAAACTACATTAGGAAACAAGATCACTTCGATGCAAATGTTATGAAACAATTGAAATACAATTATGATATGATTGCTCGTTGAGTGACTTGTTATTTATAATTTTAAAAGATGTTAGAGGTGTAGGAAAACATGCTTCTATGGTACAAACCCAACTAGAACAAGTTGCTAAATCTCAAAGAGAATTACTTGATGAAATGAATAGCAACATACATGACTTAGCTATTAGAGTTGTAACTAGAGGAGGAAAAATGACTCAGGAACCACTTTATCCTGAGGGACACCCAAAAAGAATTGATCAGGATTCACAAAGAAACAACACCACTGCACCTAGTCCCTCTAAAAAGAAAAAGAAAAAGAAAACTAATAGGATTTTGCATGCTACTAGTGAACCTGACATAGAAAAACCTCCTGACAATGATAATGATGTTTTTATCCCCGATGCTGAAACTCAATTTGGTAATGAACATCCACCTAGTGATAATGAAAAATACAATGCTGATGTTCATGAAGATACTCAATTAAATAATGAAAGAGAACCAGATAATGATGTTGAGATAGAACCACCAGCTGATCTTGATAACCCACAACCTAACAATAAAAGATATGATAAACAAGATTTTGTTGCTAGGAAACACGGTAAAGAAAGAGAACCGTGGGTTCAAAAACTTATGCCTTTTCCACCCAAGTCAACTAAAAAGAAAGATGATGAAGAATTTGAATGCTTTGCTGAAATGTTGAGGCCAGTCTTTTTGCGTACTCGCTTGACTGATATCTTGAAAATGCCTCCTTATGCAAAGTACATGAAAGACATCATCACCAATAAGAGAAAAATACCAGAAGCGAAAATCTCCTCCATGCTTGCTAATTATACCTTTTAAGGATGAGTACCTAAAAAACTTGGAGACCCAGGAATACCAACTATACCTTGCTCCATCAGAAGGAATTATGTGAAAACTGCTTTATGCGATTTAGGAGCTGGTGTTAGTGTTATGCCTTTCTCCTTGTATAAAAGACTTAATTTGAATAAATTCACACCTACTGAAATGGCTGATAAATCAACTGCTATCCCTATCAGTATCTATGAAGATGTGCTCGTTGTTGTTGCTAATGTTACTATTTTGACTGACTTTGTTATACTTGAGATGCCCGAGGACGACAACATGTTGATTATCCTTGGTAAACCTTTCTTGAATAGTGCATGGGCTGTTATTGATTGCGATAAAAGCAAGGTCACTTTTCCTATCAATGGTAATGAGCATATGATGCACTTTCCGAAGAAACAATTCCAAGTGAATGGCATTCACGTTATTGAAAAATCTTCGACAATCACTATTGTAAGTTTTCAAATACCTCTACCTATTGTTAAAAAGAAGTAAAAATGCTTATTGTTGGGGACTTTCATATCCTCGTTGAGTTAACTTAGTGATTTACGAAAGTTTGTCGGTTCCATGCTAATCGAAAGTGGTTGTTAATAAGAATTGATCAACCTTATTAATGAATCATTTTTGGACAGTATGAAGTTGATGAATTTAGTAAACATTACCTTCTGTCCCTATCCTTAGTTTTATGTTTTTATTAGTTAAATAAAATAAAATGCCATATTTTGTCTATTTTTTGAATTTCCCGTGCATTAAAAAATGGCCCAAATATAAAAGTTCTCAGAATGCCTTGAAAACTTAACACGATTTGTTCCCAAATATTTAAGAATTTCTGGTGCAAATAATACCAGAGGGGGTGCACCAGGTGGGCACAACCCACCTGGGCGCGCCCTGGTGGGTTGTGGTCCCCACGTGGGCCCTCTCCCTTATCTTTTTATACCACCTCATCACCTACCTCCAAAAAAAATCCATTGCTCTCTCTCTCTCTCTCTCTCTCTCTCTCTCGTCTTCTTGCTCTCAAACCCGCGGATTTCGATCTCTTTGCTCGAAGCTCCATTTTCGAAACTGTTTTGGGGGATTGTTGCTTGGAAAAGCATGAGTATCTTTAGGAAGTTTGCTTCCAAGAATAACTCCAAAGGCATGATCGGGGGGTCATCTGATAGTGATCTCCACGTCCGGAGATTGGCGGAGATACGACCATGTGAGTGGTCGCATACTCCATTCATGGAAGATGCCGGAATCCTTCAAGAGTTTACACACTGTGCTGCTAATGTCGGCCTCACCAACTTCATTACGGCTGACTGTGAACAATATCATCTCCTCAAAAATAATTTTTTGCAAAGTTTTAATTTTCTCCCTAAGAATAATCCCCTGAGGTGCAGTTTAAAACTTTAAATTATATCCTCAACCCTATCAGATACCGCTTACTGAATTTTGCGAAATATGCTTGCTTTCTACTGATGGTAGTTTGGCAGAGCCCAGACCCGTAAAGTATGAAATCTTTTACCGCACTCTTACAATGGGTGATGAGAGAGGGGTGTCGGGTATCACTGATGCTGGCATGCATTTTCCTGTTGTTCGTTATTTTGCCTTTTTCATTACAAAATGCTTGCTAGCTAGAGAGAAAGTGGGTGCGCTCAGTTCACCAGACCTTGCTGTTTTGCGTCGTGCATTAGAGGGCGACAATACTTATAAATTGGGAGCTATTGTGGTGCCCCGCCTCCACATTAATAAGTCTAAGGGTAAAATACATGGAGGTATTTACGCCACTCGTTTGGCGACTCGCTTTAACGTTCAGATATGCATCCATGATTTTCCTTTACCCAAGGTTGATATGTCTCCAACGTATCTACTTTGCCAAACACTTTTGCCCTTGTTTTGGACTCTAACTTGCATGATTTGAATGGAACTAACCCGGACTGACGCTGTTTTCAGCAGAACTGCCATGGTGTTGTTTTTGTGCAGATATAAAAAGTTCTCGGAATCGCCTGAAAATCAACGGAGAATTATTTCAGAAAATATTTAAAAAATACTTGCAAGAAGATCTGCACCGGGGGCCCACACCCTGTCCTCGAGGGTGGGGGGCGCGCCCCCCTTCCCAGGGCGCGCCCCCTGCCTCGAGGGCCCCCCGATGCCCCACCGACATATCCCCACATCCTATATATTCCGTTTCGTGGAGAAAAAAAATCAAGGAGAAAGATTTATCACGTTTCACGAAACGGAGCCGCCGCCAAGCCCTAATCTCTCTCGGGAGGGCTGATCTGGAGTCCGTTCGGGGCTCCGGAGAGTGGAGATCGTCGCCATCGTCATCATCAACCTTCCTCCATCACCAATTCCATGATGCTCACCGCCGTGTGTGAGTAATTCCATCGTAGGCTTGCTGGACGGTGATGGGTTGGATGGGATCTATCATGTAATCGAGTTAGTTTTGTTAGGGTTTGATCCCTAGTATCCACTATGTTCTGAGATTGATGTTGCTATGACTTTTGCTATGCATAATGCTTGTCACTAGGGCCCGAGTGCCATGATTTCAGCTCTGAACCTATTATGTTTCCATGAATATATGTGTGTTCTTGATCCTATCTTGCAAGTCTATAGTCACCTACTACGTGTTATGATCCGGCAACCCCGAAGTGACAATAATCGGGACCACTCCCGGTGATGACCATAGTTTGAGGAGTTCATGTATTCACTATGTGTTAATGCTTTGGTCCGGTACTCTATTAAAAGGAGGCCTTAATATCCCTTAGTTTCCAATAGGACCCCGCTGCAACGGGAGGGTAGGACAAAAGATGTCATGCAAGTTCTGAATACATGCCTACATTGCATTAATGAACTGGAGCTAGTTCTGTGTCACCCTAGGTTATAACTTCTACATGATGAATTGCATCCGACGTAATTTCCCATCACCGATCCAATGCCTATGAGCTTTACCTATATTGCTAGCTGCTATTTACTTTTCCATTGCTATTATCACAAAAAGTACAAAAACATTATCTTTACTTTTATTGCTGCTACCGCCACTATCATATTACTTTGCTACTAAACTACCTTGCTGCAGATACTAAGTTTCCAGGTGTGGTTGAATTGACAACTCAGCTGCTAATACTTAAGAGTATTCTTTGGCTCCCCTTGTGTCGAATCAACAAATTTGGGTTTAATACTTTACCCTCGAAAACTGTTGTGATCCCCTACACTTGTGGGTTATCAAGACTATTTTCTAGCGCCGTTGCCGGGGAGCATAGCTCTATTCTTGAAGTCACTTGGGATTTATATCTTCTTATCACTATGAAGAATTTGAAGGACTCAAAAACCAAGATCTTACCCTCAACTACGAGGGGAGGTAAGGAACTGCCATCTAGCTCTGCACTAGATTCTCCTTCTGTTATGAGAAAACTTGCGACACCTACTCCTGCTATTGAATCTGATATGTCGTATGTTCTTGATGATGCTACTTCTGCTATGTATGATGAAACCACCTCTATGCCTGATACTGTGCCACTAGGTGAATTTCTAGATGAACAAATTGCTAAGGTTAGGGAGAGTGCAAATGTTGATGATATTTATGAAAGTGATGATGAAACTACTCCCAATAGATATGAATTGCGTGTTGTGCCTGAGGGTTATGTTATGGATGAAGAAACTTCTAGAGACTTTCTTGCTTGCAATGATAGATATGATCTTAAGAAATTACTAGCTAAGCTGAAAGAAAGGTCCTTGAATGCTAGAATGAAACATGACCCTGCTTTTGCTACTTCACCTATTTGTGTCACTGATAAGGATTATGAATTCTCTGTTGATCCTGAGTTAATTACTTTGGTTGAATCTAATCCTTTCCATGGCTATGAGTCTGAAACTGTTGTGGCACATCTTACCAAGTTGAATGATATAGCCACCCTATTTACCAATGATGAAAAGATCCGTTACTACTATATCCTTAAGCTATTTCCGTTCTCGTTAAAGGGTGATGCTAAGACTTGGTTTAATTCTCTTGATCTTGGTTGTGTGCGTAGTCCCCAGGATATGATGTATTACTTTTCTGCTAAATATTTCCCCGCTCATAAGAAACAAGCTGCCTTACGGGAAATATATAACTTTCCTCAAACTAAAGAAGAGAGTCTCCCTCAAGCTTGGGGGAGGCTTCTCCAATTACTTAATGCTTTGCATGATCATCCTCTTGAGATGCATGATATACTTGATGTCTTTTATAATGGACTAACCGATGCTTCCAGAGACCACCTGGATAGTTGTGCTGGTTGTGTTTTCAGGGAAAGAACCGTGGAACAAGCTGAATTACTATTGAATAATATGCTAGCCAATGAAAATAATTGGACACTTCCTGAACCAGCCCCTAAGCCAACTCTGAAGAAAAGAGGTGTTTTATTTCTCAGTCCTGAAGACATGCAAGAGGCAAAGAAATCTATGAAAGAAAAAGGTATTAAAGCTGAAGATGTTAAGAATTTAACGCCTATTGAAGAAATAAATGGTCTTGATAACCCGACACAGGTAGTAAAGGTAAACTCTCTTTATAGATTTAATGAAAGTGATATTCCTCGTTATAAGTCTGCTAGCCAATGCTTAGATGAGTTTGACAATTTTATTGTGAAACAAGAAAACTTCAATGCTTATGTTGGTAGACAATTGCAACACAATGCTCATATGATTGAACGCTTGAGTGATTATTTGTCTAGTGCTAAAGATGAACTGAAACTCATTAGTATACATGCTTCCATGGTCACCACTCAAGTAGAACAAGTACTTAAGGCTCAGAATGATTTGCTCAATGAATTGAATAGTAAGAATAATGACTATGCTGTTAGAGTTATTACTAGAGGTGGTAAAATGACTCAGGAACCTCTGTATCCTAAAGGCCACCCTAAGAGAATTGAGCAAGATACTCAGAGAGCTAATATAGATGCACCTAGTTCTTCTAAAAAGAAGAAAAAGAAAAATGATAGAACCTTGCATGCTTCTAGTAAACCTGTAGCTCACCCACCTGAGAATCCCAATGATATGTCTGTTTCTGATGCTGAGACACAATCTGGTAATGAACATGAACCTAGTGATAATATTAATAATGATGTTCATGATGATGCTCAACCTAGCAATGATAATGATGTAGAGATTGAACCTGCTGTTGATCTTGATAACCCACAATTAAAGAATCAACGTTATGATAAGAGAGACTTTGTTGCTAGGAAGCACGGTAGGGAAATAGAACCATGGGTTCAGAAACCCATGCCTTTTCCTCCGGAACCATCCAAGAAAAAGGATGATGAGGACTTTGAGCGCTTCGCTGAAATGATTAGACCTATCTTTTTGCGTATGCATTTGACTGATGTGCTTAAAACAAATCCTTATGCCAAGTACATGAAAGATATTATTACCAACAAAAGAAAGATACCTGAAGTAGAAATCTCCACCATGCTTGCCAATTACACTTTTGAGGGTGGAATGCCTAATAAATTAGGGGATCCAGGAGTACCTACTATACCTTGCTCCATTAAGAGAAATTATGTTAAAACTACTTTGTGTGATCTTGGAGCCGGTGTTAGTGTTATGCCGCTCTCTTTATATCGTAGACTTGACTTGAGTAAGTTGACACCTACTGAAATATCCTTGCAAATGGCTGATAAATCAACTGCTATACCTGTCGGTATTTGTGAGGATGTGCCTGTTGTAGTTGCAAATGTTACTATTCTAAGGGACTTTGTTATACTTGATATTCCCGAGGATGATAGTATGTCTATTATTCTTGGAAGACCTTTTTTGAATACTGCAGGGGCTGTTATTGATTGCGACAAAGGCAATGTCACTTTTCATGTCAATGGTAATGAGCATACGGTGCATTTTCCGAGGAAACAACCTTAGGTCCATAGTATCAATTATATTGGAAAAACCTCAACTATTACTGTTGGAAGTTTTGAGTTTCCTATTCCTACTATCAAGAAGGCATATGACATACTTATTGTTGGGGACATACATATCCCCATTGAGGTAACATAGTGTTATTCGAAATTTCTCCGGTTTCATGTTACTCGGAAAGAGTTTATTAACAAGACCTGATCAACATTGTTAACGGATTCCTTTTGTTGAACATGGGATAGATGAATATAGATAGCACAAACCTTCTGTACCCTTCTTTTACTTTCTGTTAATTAGGTTAAATAAAACAAAAATATCATTATATGTCTGTTTCCGGACTTATCCGTGCAATAAAAAATTATCCCGAAAATAAAAGTTCTCCAAATGCCATGAAAATGAAATATGATTTTTTCTAGAATATTTAAGAAAATATGGCACTGAACATACAACGAGGGGAGCAAGCACGTGGCCTCGAGGGCATAGGGCGCGCCACCCTTCACAGGGCACGCCCCCTGCCTCGAGGGCCCCACGTGGCCCCCCCTCCACTTATCCTTTCACCCATGCTCTCCTTCTTCCTCCCAAAAAAAATCCCCAACCAGCTCAAACCCGAGTTCTAGCTCATTGTGCTGCCATTTTCGATCTCCTAGCTCAAAGCACCATTCACCAAACTGTTTGGGGAGACTGTTCCTTGGTATGTGACCCCTCCATTGGTCCAATTAGTTTTTGTTATAGTGCTTTATTTGTTGCAAATTTGTGCTGCTGTGGTGACCTTGTTCTTGAGCTTGCATGTCAAATTTTCTTGGTCCCAAGTAGTTCTAATGCATGATATAGCCTCTAGGCACTTATAGGAGTTGTTGCTATGATTCTTGTTGAGTTTGGTTAACTTTTATTGTGAGTTGCTAAATTTTTTAGAAATTTTCAGAAAAGGATAATGTTAAAAAGAATATTGAGGGGCTCTTCTAGCAAGAGCTAAGAGGAGAAGAAGAAAGAAGAAAATAAGAAGCCCAAGTATCATCTTCCTCGCATGGCGGAAGTTCGACCGTGCGAATGAACTCGTAATAATTTCATGATGTCCGCCGGTATTTACGAAGACTTTTATTGGATGGCGAATAATGCAGGCCTCACCGACTTCATCAACGACCAAAAAGAACAGTATCTCTTACTCACCAATATTTTTACGCAAAGCTTTCATTTTCATTCTAGGAAAACACCACCTATGGTGGAGTTTCGCTTATATGATGTGGTTAAGGAGATATCGCTGTTAGACTTTTGTAAAATATGCAAAGTACGCTTTGAAGGTAGACTTGATGAACCACGTCATGAAGACATCAAAGGGTTTATTGATATGATAGCCGTAGGTGAAACTAGACAAGTTTCAGGGGCTAGAATCACCAACATACACTTCCCTGTTCTGCGCTACTTTGCTTTATTTGCTAGTAGTTGTTTAATAGGTCGCGGGAACAGTGGGAATCTCAATGCCCCTAATATTATCATTTTACGCCATGCCTTGTTTCGTGACACAACTTTTAGCTTGGGCGCCGTCGTTGCTAAACGATTAAGTCTGAACCGCTCAAAGGGGCCCGTCTTTGGAGGCATCTTTGTTTCTCGCCTTGCTGAACATTTTAATATACCTATTAGGCGTCATGAGAAGGAAGAAAAATTGCTTGCCCCTGTTTATCTAGATTACAAGAGCATGGTAGCTCATGACTTTATTGTTAAAGACAAAAATATGCACATACTTTATAAATTGAGGTTTGATGAAATATACTGTGAAATTGTTACCTTGCCTGCACCATCTCTGTTTGATCTGTCCACAAGCAAGTACCTCATTACATCAAATGCCTTTTACAAGTACCAAGGCCAGGCACAAGCTTCAGAGCCTGAGCCAGAACCACCATTTGATCCTTCTCGTCAATCTGTTTATGGGTGGGAGCTGGACGAGCTAGCCAACCAGTGGCGCCCGGAGGACACATCTCAGTACATTGGAGGGAGTGGCTTCGATCCCTGGCCATAGACCAACTTAGCCCAAAAGCCTAAGCTTGGGGGTGTACATGTTTCTCACTGACTTACATTCATGTTCACACTTATTCTAGTTGTCGGTGCTCACACTCTTTCACTGTACCATCCATGCTTAGTTTCAATTTCTTTTTCTTAGTCTTTTTTCTAGTGTGCTAGAAAAACCCAGAAAAACAAAAAATATTAGTTGTAGCTTCTAGCTAGTTTACTTTCTTTGCTTGTAGTAGTAACTAAAAATGAAAACCCAAAAAGATTTCCCGTTCTTCTTTTGCTTGTTGGGAGCTTTCCCGTGTAAATAGTTTCTTTTTCTTTAGGGGTTAAGAGTAGAAGACCATGATTGAAAATGATTAGTGGCTCTCATTTGCTTTGTTGACTGATTTAATCTTGAGCCATATTACCTTGTCTTCTCTCTTGTTTCAAATGTATGCTGATTCCAGCTTAGTCCTATGCACGTGCACTATTATTATTTTCCACACCGTTCGGTCGTGCGAGTGAAAGGCAATAAGGATGATATATGATGAACTAATTGAGATGAGAAAAGCTGGTATGAACTCTACCTCTCTTGTTTTTGTAAATATGATTGCTCGTCGTTCTTGATTCAGCTTGTTATGAATGAAACATGTTTGCAATGACAATTAGTGATCATAGCTGCTTATGCCATGCTTAATTAGCTGAGAGTTTATAATGGTCTATCTTGCATGCCAACATGATATTAAAATGGTTGTGATGTGGTATGATGGGTGGTATCCTCCTCTGAACGATTTAAGTGACTTGACTTGGCACATGTTCACGCATGTAGTTGAAACAAATCAACATAGCCTTCACGATATTTATGTTCATGGTGATTTATATCCTACTCATGCTTGCATTCATTGTTGATTAATTTTAATGCATGTTCATGACCATTGTTGCTCTCTAGCTGGTCGCTTCCCAGTCTCTTTCTAGCCATCACCTGTACTAAGCGGGAATACTGCTTGTGCATCCACTTCCATAAACCCCAAAGTTATTCCATATGGGTCCACCATACCTTCCTATATGCGGTATTTACCTGCCATTCCAAGTAAATTTGTATGTGCCAAACTCTAAACCTTCAAATGAAATTTTGTTTTGTATGCTCGAACAGCTCATGTATCAATTAGGGCTGTCTATATCTTCCATGCTAGGTGGGTTATTCTCACGATGAGTGGACTCCGCTCATCATTCACGAGAAAATGGTTGGTAACCGGGATGCTCAGTCCCATGCTCAAAATCATAATAATTAAACAAAACTCCCCCAGGGCTGTTGCTTGTGTGGACGGTAACCCGTGGATTCGGCTGGCCGTGGAGTGTGCTTGTTGGTGGTTGGGGGAGAATAAACTTTACCATTCTGTTTGGGGACCGCCTATAATGTGTGTAGCATGGAAGATATCAAGATTCTTGGTTGTTATGTTGACAATGAAATTATACCGCTCAAAATGTTATTCAATCTCTATTTAAAAACTGAGCTCTGGCACCTCTAAAAATCCCTGCTTCCCTCTGCGAAGGGCCTATCTATTTACTTTTATGCAGAGTCATCATCCTCTTATCAAAGAGCACCAGTAGGAGAGCACCTCTGTTGTTGCATGTATTACTATTAATTTGCATTGAGTATGATCATGACTGGATCTCTTTTACCATGAATTACAATGTCTAGTCAGTCTTTGATCTTTAAAGGTGCTCTACATTTATGTTTTGTGGTCTCAGAAAGGGCTAGCGAGATACCATCCTGTTATATCATATCATGCTTGTTTTGAGAAGTGTTGTCATCCGAGGTTTATTATTATTGCTCGCTAGTTGATTAGGCTATTGATGTGAGTAGTCTTGAAACCTGAAAGTTATTGTGAATGTGGTTAGTTCATGATCTTATTGAAAACCTGAATGCTAGCTTACATATTTACAACAACAAGAGCAAACTGAGTTTGTCAAAGTTTCTCTTTATCACTTTCAGTTTGTCAACTGAATTGCTTGAGGACAAGCAAAGGTTTAAGCTTGGGGGAGTTGATACGTCTCCAACGTATTTACTTTGCCAAACACTTTTGCCCTTGTTTTGGACTCTAACTTGCATGATTTGAATGGAACTAACCCGGACTGACGCTGTTTTCAGCAGAACTGCCATGGTGTTATTTTTGTGCAGATATAAAAAGTTCTCGGAATAGCCTGAAAATCAACGGAGAATTATTTCAGAAAATTTAAAAAATACCTGCAAGAAGATCTGCACCGGGGGGCCCACACCCTATCCTCGAGGGTGGGGGGCGCGCCCCCTTCCCAGGGCGCCCCCTGCCTCGAGGGCCCCCCGATGCCCCACCGACGTATCCCCAGATCCTATATATTCTGTTTCGTGGAGAGAAAAATCAAGGAGAAAGAATTATCACGTTTCACAAGACGGAGCCGCCGCCAAGCCCTAATCTCTCTCGGGAGGTCTGATCTGGAGTCCGTTCGGGGCTCCGGAGAGTGGAGATCGTCGCCATCGTCATCATCAACCTTCCTCCATCACCAATTCCAAGATGCTCACCGCCGTGTGTGAGTAATTCCATCGTAGGCTTGCTAGACGGTGATGGGTTGGATGGGATCTATCATGTAATCAAGTTAGTTTTGTTAGGTTTTGACCCCTAGTATCCACTATGTTCTGAGATTGATGTTGCTATGACTTTGCTATGCTTAATGCTTGTCACTAGGGCCCGAGTGCCATGATTTCAGATCTGAACCTATTAGTTTCCATGAATATATGTGTGTTCTTAATCCTATCTTGCAAGTCTATAGTCACCTACTATGTGTTATGATTCGGCAACCCCGAAGTGACAATAATCGGGACCACTCCCGGTGATGACCATAGTTTGAGGAGTTCATGTATTCACTCTGTGTAAATGCTTTGGTCCGGTACTCTATTAAAAGGAGGCCTTAATATCCCTTAGTTTCCAATAGGACCCCGCTGCCATGGGAGGGTAGGACAAAAGATGTCATGCAAGTTCTTTTCCATAAGCACGTATGACCATATTCGGAATACATGCCTACATTGCATTGATGAACTGGAGATAGTTCTGTGTCACCCTAGGTTATAACTTCTACATGATGAATTGCATCCGACGTAATTTCCCATCACTGATCCAATGCCTATGAGCTTTACCTATATTGCTAGCTGCTATTTACTTTTCCGTTGCTATTATCACAAAAACTACAAAAACATTATCTTTACATTCATTGCTGCTACCGCCACTATCATATTACTTTGCTACTAAACTACCTTGCTGCAGATACTAAGTTTCCAGGTGTTGTTGAATTGACAACTCAACTCCTAATACTCAAGAGTATTCTTTGGCTCCCCTTGTGTCGAATCAACAAATTTGGGTTTAATACTTTACCCTCGAAAACTGTTGCGATCCCCTACACTTGTGGGTTATCAAATGTTTACCTAGATCGCGCTGCTATGGATCACCATCAGCTTACTGCTGCCAATTATCCTAACATTCATATTCCTTATAACCTAGTTTTTAGCGTGACTACTCATGATATCATTCCACTGCCTGCACCTGCTTTGTTTGATCCTATCGCCAGGGGCGGATACATGATTATGCCTGTGGATATCATTGCCTTTCGGAACGCCCAAGCTGCAGGAGAGGAGGAGCCTCAACAGTGGGATGAGTGGATGCCTGCTCCTCAGTACCTCGATTACTATCCAGGCTACTGACTGCATACCAAGTTAGGCCAAAAGCCTAAGCTTGGGGGAGTACGTGTTTCTCACCGACTTTACATTCATGATCACATCTAAATCGTCGGTGTTCACACTTTTTCATTGTATTATCCATGCTTAGTTTATTTTCTTTTTTTCTCCTTGTGTGTTTGAAAAACCTTAGAAAAACAAAAAATATATCTAGTTGTAGTTAGCTTACTTTTCAGGGATGCCTAGTTGTAATATTAAAAAGAAAACCGAACAAGATTTCCTCGTTATTCTTTTTGCTTGTTGGGAGTCTTCCCGTGTAAATAGTTTCTCTCGTTTTTGTTTTCTTCTTTCATTTGCTTGTTCTTGAAAACCAAAAACTCAAAAAAATATTTCAGTATGTTTCTCTTAAATTTATTTATTTTTATTTTCGAATCGTATTATGGAGAAGACCACGATGAAAATGTTGAGTGGCTCTCTTTTGCATAATTGTTGATCTAATGAAGAGCCCATTTTACCATGTCTTCTCCTGTTGAATAAAATGTTTGCAGATTCCAGCTTAGTCCACATCACTCTTGCATTATTATTATTATTATTATTATTATTATTATTATTATTATTATTATTATTATTATTATTATTATTATTATTTCACATCATTCGGTCGTGCAAGTGAAAGGCAATAATGACGATATTCGATGAACTGGCCGTGGCAGAGAGAAACTGGTATGAACTCGACTTGTTCTGTTTTTGTAACTAGGTTTAACCTAGTATCCATGATTCAGCCCATTATGATTAAACATGTTTGCAATGACAATTAGAGATTATAGTTTCACATGCCATGCATAAGTAGCTAAGAGTTGATAATGATTTATCTTCGATATCAACATTGCGTTAAAATGATTGTGATGTAGTATGATGATATGGTATCCTCCTCTGAATGTTCGAGTGGCTTGACTTGACACATGTTTATGCATGTAGTTGAATCAAAACCAACATAGCCTCTATGATATTTATGTTCATGGTGTCCATATCCCACTCATGCTGGTGTCCAATGTTTATTATGCATGATGCATGTTCATGACCATTGTTGCTCTCTAGCTGGTCGCTTCCCAACCTATTTGCTAGCCTTCACCTGTACTAAGAGGGATTACTGCTTGTGCATCAAATTCAAAAACTCAAGTTATTCCAGATAAGTCCACCATACCTACCTATATGCGGTATTAACCCGCCGTCCTAAGTAAATTTGCATGTGCCACTTCTAAAAACTTCAAATAAATATCCTTTTTGTGTGCCTGGATCGTTCATGGAACGACAGGAGGTGGTCGATATCTTCCATGCTAAGCGGGTTATTCTCAGGTCGAGTGTTTATTCACTCACCATTGCACGAGAAAAGGGCGGTAATAGGGATTACCAGTCCAAATTGCAAAAGAAAAAGCTTATAAATAAACAAACAAAAACTCCCAATGGAGTCCAAACATTTACTTTTCTACTTGGGAACCGCCACTAGCGTGTTTAGCATGGGAGTATTCATAACTGATAGTCGTGAAGTAAATGAGAAGGGTGCATTTCTAAGAATATCATTTACCCCTGTTTTAAAAACTTGAGCTCTGCTACCTCTGCAAATCACTTCTTCCCTCTGCGAAGGGACTATCTATTTACTTTTATGTTGTGTCATCACCTTCTCTAATAAGCGCCAGATCTGAGAGCACTGTTGTCATGCCTATGCGTCGTGTGTAGATAATGTTGGGTGTTATCATGACTGGATCCTTTCTACCATGAATTACAATGTTTAGTCGCAACTCGGACTTTGGAGGTGCTCTGCATTTATGTTTTGCGGTCTCAGAAATGGCTAGCGAGATACCACTATTGTCATATTATATCATGGTTGTTTGATAGCGTGTTACTGTTTGAGATATCTTATTATTGTTCATTAGCTGATTATGTCATTGATACGAGTCATAATAATTTTTAAGAGTTGTCAACATGGTTAGTTATAATGCTGACTGGAAACCTGGGTGTTGTTTAAGCTTATTTATGCAAACAAGAGTAAAAGAGTCCGTAAAAGTTTTTCTTTCTCACTTTCAGTTTATCAACTGAATTTCCTGAGGACAAGCAAAGGTTTAAGCTTGGGGGAGTTGAGACGTCTCCAACGTATCTACTTTTCCTAATGCTTTTCCTCTTGTTTTGGACTCTAATTTGCATGATTTGAGTGAAACTAACCCCGGACTGACGCTGTATTCAGCAGAACTACCATGGTGTTGTTTTTGTGCAGAAATAAAGGTTCTTGGAATGGAACGAAACTTTGCGAGGATTTTTTATATAATAAAAGAAAAATACTAGAGCCAAGAACCACCGAAGGGGGGCACCTGGGTAGGCACAACCCACCAGGGTGCGCCCCCTCCTCCTGGCGTGGCCAGGTTGGTTGTCCCTACCTGGTGGCCCCGCGGACACCAACCCTGATACGATAAATTCGCATTTGCCGAGAAACAAATCAGGGAAAAAGAATTATCACGATCTACGATACGGAGCAACCGCCACCTCCTGTTCTTCCTCGGGAGGCCAGATCTGGAGTTCGTTTGGGGCACCGGAGAGGAGGATCTTCTTCCTTGTCATCACCAACCCTTCTCTATCGCCAATTCCATGATGCTCCCCACTGGGAGTGAGTAATTCCTTCGTAGGCTCGCTGGTCGGTGAGGACTTGGATGAAATTCATCATGTAATCTAGTTAGTTTTGTTAGGGCCGATCCCTAGTATCAATTATGTTCCGAGATTGATGATGCTATGACTTTGCCATGCTTAATGCTTGTCACTTTGGCCACGGGTGCCATGATTTCAGCTCTGAACATTTATGATATTATCATTATATTCATGTTGTAGATCCGATCCTGCAAGTTATAGTCACCTACTACGTGTTATGACCCGGCAACCCCGGAGTGACAACAAACGGAACCACTCCCCGTGATGACCGTAGTTTGAGGAGTTCATGTATTCACCGTGTGTTAATGCTTTGTTCCGGTTCTCTATTAAAAGGAGGCCTTAATATACCTTAGTTTCCAATATGGACCCCAATGCCACGGGACGGTTGGACAAATGATGTCATGCAAGTTCTTTACATAAGCACGTATGACTATTTACGGAATACATGCCTACATTATATTTATGAACTGGAGCTAGTGCCGTACCACCCTAGGTTATGACTGTCACATGATGAATATCATCCAACAAATTACCAGGGATCGCAACAGTTTTGCTGGATGATATTCATCATGTGACAGTCATAACCTAGGGCGGTACATCACTAGCTTCAGTTCATAAATATAATGTAGGCATGTATTCCGTAAATAGTCATACGTGATTATGGAAATAACTTGCATGACATCTTTTGTCCTACCCTCCCATGGCAGCGGGGTCCATATTGGAAACTAAGGGATATTAAGGCCTCCTTTTAATAGAGAACCATGACAAAGCATTAACACACGATGAATACATGAACTCCTGAAACTACGGTCATCACCGGGAGTGGTGCCAGCTACTGTCACTCCGGGGTTGCCGGATCATAACACGTAGTAGGTGACTATAACTTGCAAGACCGGATCTAGAACATGAATATAATGGTGATAACATAAACGGTTCAGATCTGAAATCATGGCACCCGGGCCCAAAGTGACAAGCATTAAGCATGGCAAAGTCATAGCAACATCAATCTCAGAACATAGTGGATACTAGGGATTGGCCCTAACAAAACTAACTAGATTACATGATGAATCTCATCCAACTCCTCACCAACCAGCGAGCCTACGAAGGAATTACTCACTCCCGGCGGGGAGCATCATGAATTGGCGATGGAGAAAGGTTGGTGATGACGAAGAACGAAGATTCCCCTCTTCGGAGCCCCAAATGGACTCCAGATCTGGCCTCCCGATGAAGAACAGGAGCTCACGGAAGCTCCATCTTGTGGATTGCGACAATTCTTTTCCCCTCATTTTTTCTCTATAAATGTGAATATATAGTATCAGGGTTGACGTCTGCATGGCTACCAGGTGAGGACAACCCACCTGGGCACGCCAGGAGGGGGGCGCGCCCTGGAGGGTTGTGCCCACCCAGGTGCCCCCCTCCGGTGGTTCTTGGCTCAAGTATTTTTCTTTTATTGTATTAAAATTCCTCGCAAAGTTTCATTTCATTCCGAGAACTTTTATTGCCGCACAAAAACAACACCATGGTAGTTCTACTGAAAACAGCATGAGTCGGGTTAGTTTCATTCAAATAATGCAAATTAGAGTTCAAAACAAGAAGAAAAGCATTAGGAAAAATAGATACTTTGGAGACGTATCAATTCCCCCAAGCTTAAACCTTTGCTTGTCCTCAAGCAATTCAGTTGATAAACTGAAAGTGAGAAAGAAAAACTTTTACGAACTCTTTTGCTCTTGTTTGCATAAATAGGCCTAAACAACACCCAGGTTTTTAGCAAAGATCATGACTAACCATGTCCACAATAACTATTAAAAAATATATTAACTCATATCAATGACATAATCAGCTAGTGAGCGATAATAAGACATCTCAAACAGCAACATGTTGTCAAAATAACGATGATATAATATGACAATAGTGGTATCTCGCTAGCCCTTTCTGAGACCGCAATACATAAATGCGGAGCACCTTCGAAGTTCAAGCAACGACAAAACAGTGTAATTCATGGTAGAGAAGATCCAGTCATGCTAACACCCAACATTCATTACACACAGTGCATAGGCATGACAGCGGTGCTCTCAGATCTGGCGCTTGTTTTAGAAGGCGATGACACAAAATAAAAGTAAATAGATAGTCCCTTCGCAGAGGGAAGTAGTGATTTGCAGAGGTGCCTGTCGGTGTCAAAACCGGCGGATCTCGGGTATGGGGGGCCCAAGCTATGCGTCTAAGGACCGATGGTAACAGGAGGCTGGGGACATGATGTTTACCCAGGTTTAGGCCCTCTCGATCGAGGTAATACCCTACTTCCTACTAGATTGCTCTTGATGAATATGATTACAAGAGTTGATCTACCTCGAGATCGAAATGGATAAACCCTAGAGCCTAGCCTATGAGGATGTTATGATTCTGATATTAGCCTCTACAGACTAAACCCTCCGGCTTATATACACGCTTGAGGGGGCCTAGGGTTACAAGGGTGACTTAGGGAGGAAGTAATAGCTACATCTGGACATCATGCCTGCCTTTCTACGTACATAGGAGTCCTGACCGAATATGGGGGAGAGTCTTCTGCTTCTATATTCGTGGCCCATCAATACGGCCCAGATTCATCGCCCCGAACGCCTGAGGACCCCTGAATCCAGGACTCCCTCAGTAGCCCCCGGACTTGCCTTCAAGGACGAGATTGTGTGTGGCTTCATGTCTTCGGTCTTGCAAGGTGAGTCCTTCTAGATGATAGTTCGGCTTCATTCAATACTATTTCCCATCGATTCCTTACTGTCGTCGCCCTTGCCTCCACGTGTCCAACGAATGCGAACAATCTGGGCATTTTTGCAATTACCCCCTTAACGGTGTAGAGAAGGCACCTATATAAAGAGACTAGATCTCAGATGCCATTCCATTCCATTCCACACAGAAAAATCCCTAGTGCCTGCCAAATATCTTCAAACATGGCCAGCGTTCCTAGCTCTTCCTCGCACCCTCACGGCCCCCGAACAGGTAATTGGGAAAGTTGCTCCATATCCCATGCGCATCTGAGAAAGCTTCAAGCGCAGTGATATCTCCCTCCCAAGGATCTAGTCCCTGTCCGGGCCGGATTAACTTCCATTGACAATCAATCCTGGCAGAGAGTTTTCCCAACCCCTCTAGTGGAGAGCGGGCATGCTTTGTCTCCTTCCGTCTAAGAGGCGTAGGATTTCCCATCCACCCCTTTCTTAGGGGGCTCCTGGAGTTCTATGGTCTTCAACTGCATGATCTCACGTCGGGGTCTATCCTGCACATTGCGGGATTCGTCGCTTTATGCAAACTATTTCTGGGTTGCGAGCCTCACTTTGAGCTGTGGCGGAAGTTCTTCTGCCTTATCCTACGCTCTGAGGAGGGATCCATATTTGAGGTTGGCGGCGCCGAACTATGGCGTATAGCAGGGACATGCTATATGTCCGGCACTCCGAAGAAGGCATCCGAAGAGTGGCCTTCTGAGTGGTTTTATATTGAGGATGTTGCCCTGCCATATCCAGTTCGGCAAGGTCTCCCCAAATATTCCAATGCTCCTCCAAAGAAGCTTTTCAACTAGCGCCCACGCAGTCCCACAGAAGAAGAGAATGCAGAGGTCAAAAGACTGGCCAGTAGGATCAGATTGCTTGCCAGTTCGGGGCTGTAAATAATTGAAGTGATCGCGATCTCAATAAAGCAATGCGTGCAGCCGCTCCAAGCTAGAGGATTTCCAATGTGTCATTATAATGGCCAGGATGATGCCTCACGCTGTTTACGCCTGGGTCCGAATGACCCTACAGCTCTAGCCGCCATCCTAGAAGGTCTTTACAAGGGAGAGAAGCAAGACTTTCTTCGCTTGAAGTGCCGGGAGGGTTTCTCTATGTATAATCCTCCTGACTAGGTAAGTCTTTCTCCTGACCGATATTTTCGCCCATTTTTCATTGTATGATGTATTGACCGAACTGAGTTTGATTATTCCCAATAGGAATGGATGAAGGTGTTCGAGGGGATTAACAGTCCCGCCCCACAGCCAGAGGGCCACTTTCGAAACGCAGGCCCTGGATACAATGAAGATCCGGACATAGGCATAGAGCTAGAAGATGTGGACCGTGAGAGCGCCATGGTGGCTATCGTAGCCGATTATCCCGGCCTCATTCCTTCCTCTCATGTAAGTACCCAGGAAGATTCCCAGGGCGCCTCACCCATCGCACTTTTTCATGCTCAAAAGGGGCGGCCCTCTTCACGCCGAACTGTGCAAGGACCGTCATCCCAGAGGGCGACGCTTGCATCGGGTGAGGCCTTGAAGTGAAAGAGGACCGTGAATACCATCAAACCTTCAAAGAGGTATGTTTGTTTTAACATATACTGGGAGGCGAATCCGGTATTGCAACTTCCCGCCTTGTTTTTCCTTCTAGGAGGAACATACACTGGACAGTGTCCAGAAATCCTGCAGATCAAGCTCCAACAAATCTGGCATCCAGCCCATCTACGAGGACAAGGGTTAATGTGGATACAACGCTGGATTTTCCTCTTCAAGAGGATTCAGATGAAATGTCTATCACTAATTCCGAAGCGGAGGTCGCGATGGTTCACCGGCAGCGAAAAGCAGCCATGCGTGACCTAGCCTTTTCTGAGGAGGCGTTTAACGCCCTCAGTTCTGCGGATGCTTATATCCGAGCCGCTCAAGACAGACTCACTGGACCCACTCACCAGCTTTCAAAGGATATGCGGGTAAGTTATAATTTAGTGTTCCCATGCCAGTAGCCCCCGAGACTTAAAGCAGTTGGTCCAACTGATTTGAGGATCATTGTGTTTTGCAGGCGCTCCAAGAAAAGAATAACATCCTATCCAAGGAGCTGGAAGAATGCCGGACCCAGCTGACGACTGTCACCACCAAATTGGAGAATTCGAAGAAATCCAAAAAGGATACTGATGGTAAGAACAATAGTGTCCGGACAGTATGATATTTGTGTCGATCAATAGTCTCTAAGTACATATTAGTTAAAATGCAGCAAAAGGGCCAGCCGACCAATGGGAGAAGAAGCAAAGGGCTGCTCCGGTGGATAAAAAATATGCCGAAGATGAAACGGGCAGTGGGAAACGCATATTGACACAAGCCATACATAAAAGAAACCAAGCGCAGGATAAAAATTTCAGGCTAGAACAGGAGCTAAAGGACGTAAGAGCCCAATTCTCAGATGCCTTGGAAGAGAACCAGAAGCTTAAAGGCGGCATATCCAATATGTCCTTATTCCTAGCTCTCCTTATAATCCCTTATTTTCAATGTTCTTCATAGAACTATTCCTGCAGGTTTGTTAACTTGGCAGCCCGAAGGGGAAGTGTCTGTTTTTCAGGGCGACGTGCTGCAAGAGCTTTCCAGAGTACACGAGCGAGCTCGGAAAGCCATGAAGAATATGACCAAGGCTTTATGGCCGGGCGATTCCCCTCCAGAAATTATGGAGGACTTGGCGGACCTGTTCAAAGGGGCTTGACGCCGCTCCGAACTGCGGAAAGCATCGGCATGTCGCATGGGTGCTCTAGAAGCCTGGGCCATGGTGAAGACATGCTACACCAGCCTTGATCTGAATCATATGGCCCGCGTGGGACCTCTAGGATCGGATGGACAAGAAATTCCTGTGAGCTTGGTATATGACCAAGTGAAGATAGCTGCCAAGTTTTCCCAACAGGACTATAAACTAGACAGCCTTGTAGAGGGAATAGAGAAAGAGTAGTCGTTTGATTCTATGTATCGATGTACTTTAACATCAATCTTATCTCCAGCCGATATTATAAAAAGATTGTCATGGCCGACCTTCCGCTTTAACCTCCGTAAACCCAATGGCTGGAGTGTTTTTGAATACAATACCTATGGTAAACACGTGGTATGTTTGGAAACTAGGCAATCCGGTCATAATTGCTTGAATAGACAAAATGTGTTCGGGGAGTTATGTTATATTACTATTTAACATAAGAAAAATCTTCTAGATAGAATAGTTCCGTTAAGGGTTCCTTTCCCTGGGTCAGCATCCGTACATATGCATGCCTAGGCTTTTGATCCTGTCAAAAGGATTGTAGGATGCCATATCCTATGATAGTTTAGAATGTATGCATTAAAAAACAATACGTCGTGTATCCGCGGACCAATTATTCCCTTAAGAACGCTAGCTTTCGGCTTCACCCAGTCTGAGGTACAGGTCCGGATTACCTGGTTGTAACAATCGCAGAGGTGCTCCCTTTACACCCAAGCCGAACAATCGGGAACGTAGGGGTAAGCATAGGAGCCAGGCATCCAAGCTTGGCCAAAACTTAAGTCATATTGGTGCATATAATGGCAAGGAAGGACTATAAAAATAGACGACATTATAAGCAAGAAGCTTTTTGATAACGGGCTTCTTCAAAGAAGCCCCCAAGTATATTTGAGGTAGATACATTCAAAGATGTGCTATCCTGTGGTAGTTCGGGTGAGCCGAATACTTACCAATGAAAGGGAAAGTAAAAAAAAGGAAGAGCGGGAAAATAAGAATAAAAAACAAAACCTAACTTAAAAGGAGGAAAAAATGCTACCGAACTATCCATAGAATCGTCGGAGCCTGGCAGGGTTCCACGGGTTTGGTTACAGGCGGTTGTCTTGCGCATTCCAAAGGCGATAGGCTCCATCGGTGAGTACTTCGTCGATAATGAAGGGGACCTCCCATTTTGGTTTGAGCTTGTCCTTTTTCTTCTCTGGGAGGCGTAAAACAAGTTCGCCGACATTGTATGTCTTAGCCCACACTTCTCTGCTTTGGTACCGACTGACCTGTTATTGATAAAGTGCGGAACGGGCCTGCGCTGTATCGTGCTCCTCTTCAAGTCCATCTAGGTCGTCCTGCCGATCTAGCTCGGCTTCTCTCTCTTCATACATGCGCACTCGAGGTGAGTCATGAATAATGTCGCAGGGCAGAATAGCCTCTACGCCGTACACCATAAAGAAGGGTGTGTATCCTGTCATCCGATTAGGTCTGGTCCGCAACCCCCAGAGTACGGAGTCAAGCTCTTCGACCCTGTGTTTATCATACTCCCGTAGGGAGTGCACTAGTTGGGGTTTAATGCCGCTCATTATCAGACCATTGGCTCTTTCGACTTGACCGTTCATTTGAGGATGGTATACAGAAGCGTAATCATGTTTCATGCCTAACTTTGTGCACCCGTTTTTTACCTCATCAGCTGTAAAGTTGGAGCCATTATCTGCGATAATACTGTGCGGGATACCATAATGGTGTACCACACCGGATATAAAATCTATCACCGGCCCTGCCTCAGCTGTTTTTACCGGCTTGGCTTCTATCCATTTAGTGAATTTATCCACCATCACCAGCAAATATTTATTTTTATGGCTTCCCCCTCTAAGAGGTCCGACCAAATCAAGCCCCCAGACCACGAAAGGCCAAGTAATGGGGATGGTTCTCAAAGCGTTGGGAGGGATGCGACTTTGATTTGCAAAGAGCTGGCAGCCAACACAATGTTGGACTAAGGTTTGGGCATTGCTACTTCTCGAGCTTGCGTTGTATCCCATCGAAGAGGAAAGGGTGATGCAGCACAGTAGCGTAAGTATTTCCCTCAGTTTTTGAGGACCAAGGTATCAATCCAGTAGGAGACCACGCGCGAGTCCCTCGCACCTGCACAAACAAATAAGAACCTCGCAGCCAACGCGATAAGGGGTTGTCAATCCCTTCACGGTCACTTACGAGAGTGAGATCTGATAGATAGGATAGGATAATATTTTTGGTATTTTCGGTATAGGAACAGAAAGTAAATAAAGCAAAGTAAAGTAGATGGAAGATTAATATGATGAGAATAGACCCAGGGGACATAGGTTTCACTAGTGGCTTCTCTCATGATAGCAGAATTCTATGGTGGGTGAACAAATTACTGTCGAGCAATTGATAGAAAAGCGCATAGTTATGAGAATATCTAGGCATGATCATTGTATATAGGCATCACGTCCGTGACAAGTAGACCGAAACGATTCTGCATCTACTACTATTACTCCACACATCGACCGCTATCTAGCATGCTTCTAGAGTATTAAGTTCATAAGAATAGAGTAACACCTTAAGCAACATGACATGATGTAGAGGGATAAACCCGAGCAATATGATATAAACCCCATCTATTTATCCTCGATGGCAACAATATTATACGTGCCTTGCTGCCCCTACTATCACTGGGAAAGGACACCGCAAGATTGAACCCACAGCCAAGAACTTCTCCCATTGCAAGAACTATAGATCTAGTAGGCCAAACCAAACCGATAATTTGAAGAGACTTGCAAGGATATTATAATCATACAGAAAAGATTTCAGAGAAGAATCCAATATTGTTCATAGATAATCTTGATCATAACCCATAGTTCATCGAATCTCGACAAACACACTGCAAAAAGATTACATCGAATAGATCACCTCGAAGATCGAGGAGAACTTTGTATTGAGATCCAAAGAGAGAGAAGAAGCCATCTAGATAATAACTATGGACCCGAAGGTCTGTGGTAAACTACTCACAACTCACCGGAGGGGCTATGGTGTTTATGTATTAGCCCTCCGTGATCGATACCCCCTCCGGCGGAGCTCCGAAACAGGCCCCAAGATGGGATCACATGGGAACAGAAGGTTACGACGGTGGAATTAGGGTTTCTTCGTGCTCCTCGATGTTTTTAGGGTACATGGGTATATATAGGAGGAAAAAGTATGTTGGTGGAGCAACATGGGGCCCACGAGGGTGGGGGCGCGCCTACCCCTCTCGGCGCGCCCTGCCCCCACGTGGGCATCTCATTTATTCTGTGACTTGTACTCCAAGTCTCTCATGAAGGCATCGTTCTAAAAATAACTCCCCCGAAGGTTTCATTCCGTTTGGACTCTGTTTGATATTCCTTTTCCGCGAAACATTGAAATAGGCAAAAAACAACAATTTGCACTGGGCCTTGGGTTAGCAGGTTAGTCCCAAAAATAATATAAAAGTGTATAATAAAGCCCATTAAGCATCCAAAACAGAATATATAATAGCATGGAACAATAAAAAATTATAGATACGTTGCAGACGTATCAAGCATCCCCAAGCTTAATTCCTGCTCGTCTTCGAGTAGGTAAATGATAAAAACAGAATTTTTGAAGTGGAATGCCAACCAACATAATTCTTAATGTAATTCTCTTTATTTTGGCTTGAATGTTCAGATAAGAAAGATTCAAGAGAAAAGTCTATATTGACATAAGAATAATAATACTTCGAGCATACTAACAAAGCAATCATGTCTTCTCAAAATAACATGGCCAAAGAAAGTTCATCCCTACAAAATCATATAGTTAGGCTATTCTCCATCATTGTCACACAAAATACTCAAATCATGCACAACCTCGGTTTCAGCCAAGCACTTGTTTCATACTTAAATTTTTTCAAACCTTTTCAGCTTTCACGCAATACATGAGCGTGAGCCATGTACATAGTACTATAGGTGGAATAGAGTGGTGGTTGTGGAGAAGACAGAGAGGAAGAAGGTCTCACATCAACTAGGCGTATCACTGAGCAATGGAGATGCCCATCAATAGATATCGATGTGAGTGAGTAGGGATTGCCATGCAACGGATGCACTAGAGCTATAAATGTATGAAAGCTCAACAAAAGAAACTAAGTGGGTGTGCATCCAACTTGCAAGCTCAACGGATGCACTAGGGCATTTGAGGGAGCCCATCGTTGGAATATACAAGCCAAGTTCTGTAATGAAAATTCCCACTAGTATATGAAAGTGACAAAACAAGAGACTCTCTATCATGAAGATCATGGTGCTACTTTGAAGCACAAGTGTGGAAGTAGATAGTAGCATTGTCCCATTTTCTTTTCATTTCTCCCCCCCTTTTTTTGGGCCTTTCTTGTTTGTTTCTTTGGCCTTTCTTTCTTCTTTTTTTCTTTGGGACAATGCTCTAATAATGATGATCATCACACTTATATTGATTTACAACTCGATATTACTACTCGATACTAGAACAAAGTATGACTCTATATGAATGCCTCCGGCGGTGTACCGGGATGTGCAATGACTCAAGAGTGACATGTATGAAAAGGTATGCATGGTGGCCTAGCCACGAATACGATGTCAACTACGTGATCATGCATGGCAATATGACAATGATGAAGCGTGTCATAGCAAACGGAACGGTGGACAGTTGCATGGCAATATATCTCAGAATGGCTATGGAAATGCCATGATAGGTAGGTATGGTGGCTGTTTTGAGGAAGGTATATGGTGGGTGTATAGTACCAGCGAGAGTTGCGCGGTACAAGAGAGGCTAGCAATGGTGGAAGGGTGAGAGTGCGTATAATCCATGGACTCAACATTAGTCACAAAGAACTCACATACTTATTGCAAAAATCTACAAGTCATTAAAACAAAGTACTACACGCATGCTCCTAGGGGAAGGGTCGGTAGGAGTTAACCATCGCGCGATCCCGACCTCCACACAAAGGATGACACTCAATGAAATACTTCATGCTTCAAATTTGTCACACAATGGTTACCATACGTGCATGCTACGGGACTTGCAAACCTCAACACAACTATTTCACAAATTCACAACTACTCTACTAGCATGACTCTAATATTACCATCCTCATATCTCAAAACAATCATCAAGTATCAAATTTCTCATAGTATTCAATGCACTTTATGTGAAAGTTTTTACTATATTCATCTTGGATGCCTATCATATTAGGACTAGTTTTTATAACAAAAGCACATTACCATGATGTTCTAAAAGACTCTCAAAAAGATATAAGTGAAGCATGAGAGATCTATAATTTCTACAAAATAAAACCACCACCGTGCTATAAAAGATATAAGTGAAGCACTAGAGCAAAACTATCTAGCTCAAAAGATATAAGTGAAGCACATAGAGTATTCTAACAAATTCTAAATCATATTTATCTCTCTCAAAAGGTGTGTCCAGCAAGGATGATTGTGTCAAACTAAAAAGCAATGACTCAAATCATACATGACACTCCAAGCAAAACACATATCATGTGGTGAATAAAAATATAGTCTCAAGTAAAGTTACCGATAGACGAAGACGAAAGAGAAGATGCCTTCCCGGGGCATCCCCAAGCTTAGGCTTTTGGTTGTCCTTGAATTTTACCTTGGGGTGCCTTGGGCATCCCCAAGCTTAGGCTCTTGCCACTCTTTGTTCCATAGTCCATCAAATCCATACTCAAAACTTGAAAACTTCACAACACAAAATTTAGCCAAAAATCTCGTGAGCTCCGTTAGTATAAGAAAACAAACCACCACTCAAAGGTACTATAATGAACTCATTCTTTGTTTATATTGGTGTTAAACCTACTGTATTCAAACTTCTCTATGATTCGTACCCCCCGATACTACTCATAGATTCATCAAAATAAGCAAACAACACACGAAAAACAGAATCTGTCAAAAACAGAACAGTCTGTAGTAATCTGTAACTTTCGAATACTTCTGTAACTCTACTTTTTTTAAAATAAATTGGTGGACGTGAGGAATTTTTCTACTAATCATCTGCAAAAAGAATCAACTAAAAATCACTCTCCATTAAAAGATGACAGCTAATCTCATGAGCGCTAAAGCTTCTGTTTTTTACAGCATGATCGCATAAACTTCACCCAAGTCTTCCCAAGGTTCTACTTGTCACAAACACTAATTAAAACACAAAACCACATCTAAACAGAAGCTAGATGCAATATTTTTTCCTAAACAGAAGCAAAAACAAATAAAATAAAATTGGGCTGCCTCCCAAAAAGCGCTATCCTTTAACGCCCCTAGCTAGGCACAATACAAGAATAGATCTAGGTATTGCCATCTTTGGTTTTTATCCTTTTAGCAATGTCAAGTTTGAATCCGGGAGGTTCTTTACGTTTCCCTTCATATTCGGATATCTTTAGATCTAACGAATCCAACCTCTTATTGCAAAGGGTGACCAACATATTCATGCGGTGGAGATTTCCACTAACACTTTTATGAGGTTCAAGGGACTTTTGTAATATTTTCGTTACTTCACAAATTTTCTCAACAACTAGTGTCTCCTCCTGGGCTTGATGTGACCCCTTTTGCTGAGGTAGTGTTCCCACTATGCCCTCAATGATTTCATGCGCAAAACTGGGATCAATTTAGATAAAATTTATTTGGCAGCACAATCCAAGAGTTGTCTATGGGACATATTTAGTCCTATATAAAAATTGCGAATTAAAATTCTAAAATTCACCTCTAAGGCGCAATTACGATAAGATTCCATCATCCTGTACCAATCATCTTTTAATTTTTCTCCTTGCTTTTGTTTGAAGTGAAGAACTTCAAACTCGAGAGACGAAGGAGCAGATAAGGGACTAGCCATGACGGCAAGGCAACCAATAAATCACACGGAAAAAGAAGGGCGAATAAAATGGCAAGGGTGAAGTGGGGGAGAGGAAAACGAGCGATAAATAATTTAGTGCGAGGGATAAGGGTTTGTGATCGGTACTTGGTATATGAATTTTGCGTAGATCTCCCCGGCAACGGCGCCAAAAATTCTTCTTGCTACTTCTCGAGCTTGCGTTGTATTCCCTCGAAGAGGAAAGGGTGATGCAGCACAGTAGCGTAAGTATTTCCCTCAGTTTTTGAGAACCAAGGTATCAATCCAGTAGGAGACCACGCGCGAGTCCCTCGTACCTGCACAAACAAATAAGAACCTCGCATCCAACGCGATAAGGGGTTGTCAATCCCTTCAAGGCAACTTACGAGAGTGAAATCTAATAGATAGGATAGGATAATATTTTTGGTATTTTTGGTATAGGAACAAAAAGTAAATAAAGCAAAGTAAAGTAGATGGAAGATTAATATGATGAGAATAGACCCGGGGCCATAGGTTTCACTAGTGGCTTCTCTCATGATAGCAGAATTCTATGGTGGGTGAACAATTTACTGTCGAGCTAATGATAGAAAAGCACATAGTTATGAGAATATCTAGGCATGATCATTGTATATAGGCATCACGTCCGTGACAAGTAGACCGAAACGATTCTGCATCTACTACTATTACTCCACACATCAACCACTATCCAGCATGCATCTAGAGTATTAAGTTCATAAGAACAGAGTAACGCCTTAAGCAAGACGACAAGATGTAGAGGGATAAACTCAAGCAATATGATATAAACCCCATCTTTTTATCCTCGATGGCAACAATACTATACGTGCCTTGCTGCCCCTATTGTCACTGGGAAAGGACACTGCAAGATTGAACCCAAAGCCAAGCACTTCTCCCATTGCAAGAACTATAGATCTAGTAGGCCAAACCAAACCGATAATTCAAAGAGACTTGCAAGGATATTATAATCATACATAAAAGATTTCAGAGAAGAATCCAATATTGTTCATAGATAATCTTGATCATAAACCCACAATTCATCAGATCTCGACACACACACCGCAAAAAGATTACATAGAATAGATCACCTCGAAGATCGAGGAGAACTTTGTATTGAGATCCAAAGAGAGAGAAGAAGCCATCTAGCTAATAACTATGGACCCGAAGGTCTGTGGTAAACTACTCACAACTCATCGGAGGGGTTATGGTGTTGATGTAGAAGCCCTCCGTGACCGATGCCCCCTCCGGCGGAGCTCCGGAACAGGCCCCAATATGGGATCTCACGGGAACAGAATGTTACGGCAGTGGAATTAGGGTTTCTTCGTGCTCCTCGATGTTTTTAGGGTATATGGGTATATATAGGAGGACAAAATATGTCGGTGGAGCAACGTGGGGTCCACGAGGGTGGGGGCGCGCCCTGCCCCCTCGTGGGCACCTCGTTTCTTCTCTGACTTGTACTCCAAGTCTCTCATGAAGGTATCGTTCGAAAAATAACTCTCCCGAAGGTTTCATTCCGTTTGGACTCCGTTTGATATTCCTTTTCTGCGAAACACTGGAATAGGCAAAAAACTGCAATTTGCACTGGGCCTTGGGTTAGTAGGTTAGTCCCAAAACTAATATAAAAGTGTATAATAAAGCCCATTTAACATCCAAAACAAAATATACAATAGCATGGAACAATAAAAAAATTATAGATACATTGGAGACATATCAGGCATTTGCTCGGGCAGTTGGCCAGAAAAAGCCAGCTCGAAAAGCTTTGCTCACGAGCACCCGGGCTGCGGCGTGATGGCTGCCCATTCCAGCATGTATTTCAGTGAGAAGTTGTCGTCCCTCCTATTTGGAGATGCACCTTTGGAGAACACCAATAGTGCTTTTCTTATATAGTTCACCTTCGTGAACTTTGTAGGCTTTAGAACGCCGAATTATGCGGCGGGCCTTATTTTGGTCATCGAGGAGCTCCTGCCTATTGAGGTAAGCTAAGAAGGGCTCTATCCAGGGGGCTATGACAGCCATGATCTCGTGAGCCTAAGAAGTTATCTCCACGTCTGAGTCCCTGATGACATCTGGGTTATGTTCGTCTGGGGGTGTGTTGGGATCTGGATTATTATCGCCCCTCTCGTCCTGCCATGTTACTGATGGCTTAAACAGCCTTTCCACGAAGGTGTTAGGCGGGTCTGGGTCATGTTTAGTGCCCATACGAGCGAGTATATCCGCCGCCTGGTTATTATCCCGGGTTACATGGTAGAATTCCAACCCCTCAAATCGTGCCGATATTTTCAATATGGCATTGCGATAAGCTGCCATCTTTGAATCCTTCACGTCAAAATCTCCGTTTATTTGAGAGATAGCAAGGTTTGAGTCTCCGCGTACCTCTAGGCGTTGTATGCCTACGGATACAGCTAGGCGGAGACCATGCAATAGTGCCTCGTATTCGGCTGCATTGTTCGGGTCCATGTACATGATTTGTAGTACGTGCCAGACTGTATCCTCTGTTGGAGATATCAAGATGACGCCGCCCCCCCAATCCGGCTAGCATTTTGGAGCCGTCAAAGTACATTGTCCAGTGGGAATGTGAGCCGTACTCTTTAGGGAGTTCGGCTTTGGTCCATTCTGTGACGAAGTCAGCCAACACCTGGGATTTAATAGTCCGGCGTGGCTTATATGATATTTCGAACGGTAAGAGCTCGATGGCCCATTTGGCTATGCGTCCAGTGGCGTCTTTATTGTTGATAATATCGTTGAGTGGTACTTCAGATGCCACTGTGATCGAACACTCTTGAAAGTAGTGTCGGAGTTTCCGAGATGACATGAAGACCGCATAGGCAATTTTCTGATAGTGGGTATATCGTGACTTGCACGGTGTGAGAACCTCGGATATGTAGTATACGGGCTTTTGGACGGGGAACTTATGTCCCTCTCCGGCTCGTTCGATGATGAGCACGACACTCACTACCTGGTGAGTGGCTGATATATACAGGAACATTGGTTCACCAACACCCGGGGCGGCTAGGATTGGGTTGCTCACCAGTAGAGTTTTTATTTCTTCCAATCCAACTGTAGCCGCGTCCGTCCATTCGAAGTTTTCAGTGCGTCGTAGCAATCTATAAAGTGGCAATGCTTTCTCTCCTAACCTAGAGATGAAGCGGCTCAAGGCCGCTACGCAACCTGCTTGTTTGTGCACTTGTTTGAGATCGGTTGGCGTTTTGAGCTCCGACAAGGCCCGGATTTTAGCTGGGTTAGCTTCGATTCCTCTATGGGATACAATGAACCCTAATAGCTTTCCGGCCGGAACACCGAAGACGCATTTTTCCAGATTGAGCCTTATGTCATATGCTCTAAGGTTATCAAATGTAAGGCGGAGATCATCCACCAATGTTTCAACGTGTTTAGTCTTAACGACTACGTCGTCAAGATATGCCTCCACTGTCTTGCCAATTTGTTTTTCTAAGCATGTTTGAATCATGCGTTGATATGTGGCACCAGCGTTTTTAAGTCCAAAGGGCATAGTGTTGAAACAGAAAGGACCGAACGAGGTGATAAATGTCGTTGCGGTCTGATCGGATTCCATCATTTTATTTGATGGTATCCGGAGTAAGCATCAAGGAAACACAACGAGCCGTATCCGGCCGTTGCATCGATAGTTTGATCGATGCGGGGCAGAGGAAAGGGATCCTTAGGGCAAGCCTTGTTTAGGTTTGTAAAATCGACATAGAGGCGCCAAGATTTATCCTTCTTCGGTACCATGACTAAGTTGGCTAGCCAATCCACATGTTTAATTTCTCTGATGAATCCGGCTTCTAATAGCTTGGCTAGCTCCTCTCCCATTGCTTGTCTTTGGGTTCGGAGAATCATCACAGTGACTGCTTGACAGGTTTGAACCCTTTGGTAATGTTGAGGCTGTGTTCGGCCAGCCTGCGTGGGGTTCCTGGCATATCTAAAGGGTGCCAGGCGAATATATCCCAATTTTCACGAAGAAAGGCACGTAACGCGCTATCTACCCCCGGATCCAGCTGTGCCCCGATAGATGCTGTCTTATTAGGGTCCGTTGGGTGCACTTGGAATTTTACAATTTCATCTGCTGGCTTGAAGGAGGTAGATTTCAATCTTTTGGCAAAGATTACATCGTCCTTGTCCATCGTGGATCGTAAGGTGGTTAGTTCCTCGGCCGCGAGGGCTTCGGATAATGCCTCCTGGGCTAAGGATGCCGTTTTGTTTTTGGCATGGAGTGCTCTATCTGGATCACTTGTTACTGTGATTACTCCATTGGGCCCTGGCATTTTAAGCTTCATGTACCCATAATGGGGTATGGCTTGAAAGCGTGAAAAAGCGTCCCGTCCTAAAAGGGCGTGGTATCCGCTATTGAAGGGAACAATGTGGAAGAGCAGTTCCTCCGACCTGTAATTCTCGGATGTGCCGAATACTACATCGAACTTAATCCTTCCCGAATAACGGGTTTCCCCTGAAGGTTGTGTTAGTGTGCTCAATGCGGGATTTGTCAATCTGTTTTTTTACAAGCGTTTCCTCGTATATGAGTGATACGTCTCCAACGTATCTATAATTTTTGATTGTTACATGCTATTATTTATGAAGTCTTGGATGTTTAATGGGCTTTATCATTCACTTTTATATCATTTTTGGGACTAACCTACTAACCCAAAGGCCCAGTCCAAATTGCTGTTTTTTTGCCTATTTCAGGGTTTTGCAGAAAAGAAATATCAAACGGAGTCCAAACGGAATGAAACCTTCGCGAGAGATATTTTTGGAGGAAATTACGCTCGGGAAATGTCAGGACCAAGTCAGGGGACGAAGGGCCAGCCCTCGAGGGTGGGGGGCGCGCCCCCCTTCCCAGGGCGCGCCCCCTGTCTCGAGGCTGGCCCACACGGCCCCCAGTGCCCTCCTTCTTCCTATATATACCTACGTACCCCAGAAACTCCATATGCAGAGAGAAAACCCTAATTCCACCGCCGTAGCTTCCGTTCCCGTGGAGATCCCATCTTGGAGCCTGTTCCGGGAGGGGGATCCATCACGGAGGCCTTCATCATCATCATCATCGCCCTCACCATGAGTTGTGAGTAGTTTACCAAAGACCTTCGGGTCCATAGCTAGTATCTAGATGGCTTCTTCTCTCTCTCTCTGGATCTCAATACAAAGTTCTCCTCGGTCTTTGAGGAGATCTATTTGATGTAATCTCTTTTTGCGGTGTGTTTGTTGAGATCCGATGAATTGTGAGTTTATGATCAAGGTTATCTATGAAAGATATTTGGTTCTTCTCTGAACTTTTTATGTGTGCTCATAAAATCATGCAAGTCTCTTCGAATTATTGGTTTGGTTTGGCCGACTAGATCTATAGTTCTTGCAATGGGAGAAGTGCTTGGCTTTGGGTTCAATCTTGCGGTGTCCTTTCCCAGTGACAGTAGGGGCAGCAAGGCACGTATTGTATTGTTGCCATCGAGGATAAAAAGATGGGGTTTACATCATATTGCTTGAGTTTATCCCTCTACATCATGTCATCTTGCTTAAAGCGTTACTCTGTTCGTATGAACTCAATACACTAGATGCATGCTGGATAGCGGTCGATGTGTGGAGTAATAGTAGTAGATGCAGGCAGGAGTCGGTCTACTTGTCTCGAACGTGATGCCTATATACAATGATCATGCCTAGATAGTCTCATAATTATTCGCTTTTCTATCAATTGCTCGACAGTAATTCGTTTACCCGCCGTAGAATATCGCTATCATGAGAGAAGCCACTAGAGAAAACTATGGCCCCCGGGTCTATTCTCAACATATGAATCTACATCTACTTTACTTTTACCGCTTTTATTTGCTGTTTTTATTAAACTAAAAATACCAAAAATATAATTATCATCTCTATCAGATCTCACTCTCGTAAGTGACCGTAAAGGGATTGACAACCCCTTATCGCGTTGGCTGCGAAGTTCTTATTTGTTTGTGTAGGTGCGAGGGACTGGCGCGTGGTCTCCTACTGGATTGATACCTTGGTTCTCAAAAACTAAGGGAAATACTTATGCTACTGTGCTGCATCTCCCTTTCCTCTTCAAGGGAATACAACGCAAGCTCAAGGGGTAGCAAGAAGAATTTCTGGCACCGTTGCCGGGGAGGCTTACGTAAAAGTCATATACCAAGTACCTATCATAAACCCTTATTGTTCGCATTACATTTGTTTGCCTCTCGTTTTCCTCTCCCCCACTTCACCTTTGCCGTTTTATTCACCCTTCTTCCGCCGTGTGTTTCTCGTTCGCTTGCTTCTTGTTTGCTTGTGTGTGTTAGATTGCTTGCTTGTCACTATGGCTCAGAACAATACCAAATTGTGTGACTTCTCCAATACCAACAACAATGATTTTATTAGCACTCCGATTGCTCCTATTACCGATGCTGAATCTTGTGAGATTAATGCTGCTTTGTTGAATCTTGTCATGAAAGATCAATTCTCCGGCCTTCCTAGTGAAGATGCCGCTACCCATCTAAACAACTTTGTTGATTTGTGTGATATGCAAAAGAGAAGGGATACAAATAACGATATTGTTAAATTGAAGTTATTTCCGTTTTCACTTAGAGATCGTGCTAAAACTTGGTTTTCCTCTTTGCCTAGAAATAGTATTGATTCGTGGAATAAGTGCAAAGATGCTTTTACTTCCAAGTATTTCCCTCCTGCTAAGATCATCTCTCTTAGAAACGATATTATTAATTTTAAGCAACTAGATCATGAGCATGTTGCACAAGCTTGGGAGAGAATGATTAATGATACGTAATTGCCCTACACATGTTTTGAATCTATGGATGATTATTCAGAACTTTTATGCTGGCTTGAATTTTGCTTCTATAAATCTTTTAGATTCGGCCGCCGGAGGCACTTTCATGGAAACTACCTTAGGAGAAGCTACCAAACTCCTAGATAATATTATGGTTAATTATTCACAATGGCACACCGAAAGATCTACTAGTAAAAAAGTGCATGCTATCGAAGAAATTAGTGTTTTGAGTGGAAAGATGGATGAACTTATGAAATTGTTTGCTGCTAAGAGTGCTTCTTCTGATCCTAGTGATATGTCTTTATCCACTTTGATTGAGAATAACAATGAATCTTCGGATGTGAATTTTGTCGGTAGGAATAATTTTGGTAACAATGCTTATAGAGGTAATTTTAATCCTAGGCCTTTTGCTAGTAATTCCTCTAATTATTTTGGTAATTCCTACAACAACTCTTATGGAAAGATGCCTTCTGAATTTGAAACTAGTGTTAAGGAGTTTATGATCTCGCAAAAGAATTTCAATGCTATGCTTGAAGAGAAATTGCTTAAAGTTGATGAATTGGCTAGAAGTGTGGATAGAATTACTCTTGATGTTGATTCTTTGAAACTTAGATCTATCCCACCTAGGCATGATATCAACGAGTCTCTCAAAGCCATGATAATTTCCATTGATGAATGCAAAGAAAGAACCGCTAGAATGCGTGCTAAAAGAGAAGATTATATTAAATCGTGTTCTTCTAGTTATCGTGAAAATAAAGATGAAGGTCTGAAAGTTATTGATGTGTCTCCTATTAGATCCTTGTTTTCTAGTATTAATCTCGATGAGAATAGGATTGGAGATGATTCTGCTTTAAGGTGTCCCAATAATTTGGAGTTTTTAGATCTTGATGCTAAAATTGCTAAAAGTGGGATTGAAGGGATTAAAACTTTGCATAGTGATGAACCGACTACTTTGGATTTAAAGGGATTCAATTATGATAATTGCTCTTTGATCGATTGTATTTCTTTGTTGCAAACCGTGCTAAATTCTCCGCATGCTTATAGTCAAAATAAAGCTTTCACTAAACATATAGTTGATGCTTTGATGCAATCTTATGAAGAAAAACTTGAGTTGGAAGTTTCTATACCTAGAAAGATTTATGATGAATGGGAACCTACTATCAAAATAAAAATAAAAGATCATGAATGCTATGCTTTGTGTGATTTGGGAGCTAGTGTCTCCACTATCCTAAAAACTTTGTGTGATTTGCTAGGGTTCCATGAGCTTGATGATTGTTCTTTAAATTTGCATCTTGTGGATTCCACTATTAAGAAACCTATGGGAAGAATTAATTATGTTCTTATTGTTGCCAATAGGAATTATGTGCCCGTAGATTTCATTGTTCTTGATATAGATTGCAATCCTTCATGTCCTATTATTCTTGGTAGACCTTCCTTAGAACGATTGGTGCAATTATTGATATGAAGGAAGTAAATATTAGATTCCAATTTACGTTAAGGAAAGTCATGGAACACTTTCCTAGAAATAAAATCAAATTACCATATGAATCTATCATGAGAGCCACTTATGGATTGCCTTCCAAAGATGGCAATACCTAGATCTATCTTGTATCGTGCCTAGCTAGGGGCGTAAAACAATAGCGCTTGTTGGGAGGCAACCCAATTTTATGTTTTTTTTATTTTGTTGCTGTTAGGGAATAAATAATGCATATAGCCTCCGATTAGATGTGTTTTCATGTTTTTTTTAGTGTTTGTGCCAAGTATAACCTTTGGTAGAACTTGTGTGAAGTTTATACGATCTTGCTGTGAAAAACAGAATCGTTAGCGCTCGCTAAAGTAGTCTTCAGATTTTACTGGAGCATGATTTTTAGTTGATTCTTTTTGCTGATGATTGGTAGACAAAGTGCGCAAATTTACCAATTTAGTGTGAATTTTTTTGAGTTCCAGAAGTAGGCGAACCCAGCAGATTACTACAGACTGTTCTGTCTTTGACAGATTCTGTTTTTCGTGTGTTGTTTGCTTATTCCGATGCATCTATGAGTAATATTGAAGGATATGAACCATAGAGAACTTGGAGTACAGTAGGTTTAACACCAATATAAACAAAGTATGAATTCCTTGCTGTACCTTTGAGTGGTGGTTTGCTTTCTTTTACTAACGGAGCTCACGAGAATTTTTTGTCTAAGTTTTGTGTTGTGAAGTTTTCAAGTTTTGAGTATTGCTTTGATGGACTATGGAACAAGGAGTAGCAAAGGCCTAAGCTTGGGGATGCCCATGGCACCCCAAGTAAATTCAAGATAATCAAAAGCCTAAGCTTGGGGATGCCCCGGGAAGGCATCCCCTCTTTCGTCTTCATCCATCGGTAACTATACTTGGAGCTATATTATTATTCGCAACAAGCTATGTGTTTTGCTTGGAGCGTCTTGTATAATTTGAGTCTTTGCTTGTTAGTTTTCCACAATCATCCTTGCTGGACACACCTATTTGAGAGAGTTAAATATGGCCTAGAAATTGTTAGAACACTCTATGTGCTTCACTTATATATTTTGAGTTGAATAGTTTTTGCTCTAGTGCTTCAATTATATCTTTTAGAGCATGGTGGTTGTAATGCCCAGTATGAGATTATACCTCCTACGTGTCGAGGCACGACTTAAAGGTATAAGCTCATACTAGAATGATCTCAAGTATGGTATCTTCGCACGACTCATGTAAAAGAGGGATGAAATTGCAAAAGAGTAGTTGACTTACACTCGCCACGTCACACAATACATTACATAAGCAATCATCATCCCAATAACATCATAGTCCGAATACGAACGAAGATCCAAATGAAAGATACCATAAATAAATAACACAAGGTCCGATCGCCCCTAGTAGAAGCCACTACTGATCCTCGGGATAAGACACGTAGTATCACCCACGTTCTTCGTCGAACTCCCAGTACAACTCTGTGCCATCACCTGTGTAGTTCACCATGGTACCTGCATCTGGTGTTGTGTAGAAATCTGTGAGCCACGGAGGACTCAACAACCCCGTTCCCGGGTAGCAAAACTATCTAAGCCTTGGGTGAGGAACAAGGCTGAAGAACAAAGGTTGCGGCTGCACTAGCACTAGCTTACGTGTTTAGAGCGAGAAGAGAAGTGCCACGAGCGTCAAAGTGATCAAGAAGTGATCCTATCTAAGCACGTCAAACATAACCCCACCGTGTTCACTTCCCGAACCCCTTTCGGAAAATGACCGTCACAGTTACTCACGCTGGTAGTGTATTATGAACATGGTGTCAAGTTTTCTACAATCGGATATTAACAAATTCCCATCTGCCACATAACCGCAGGCACGGCTTTCGAATGTTCAAACCCTGCAGGGGTGTCCCAACTTATCCCATCACAAGCTCACGATCTGCGGAGTCGCAACTCCAAGTTGGGAAGACCCGAGTATTCTTGGAATCCCGTGCTCAAGATATTCCGACTAAGGTAAAACCAGCAAGACCTCTCGGCGTGCCGACACCCTGACAGTAGCCTCGCGTATCTAGTCTCACGCCATGACCGGATGGGTGATTCTACAGGTTTTTACCAGCCCTTGAGTTTCCTCGAGGTGGCCCCGCAGACTTCTTAGTTTGGACCAACACTCATGTGGAGCACTGGCCCGGGTTGTTGATTAAGAAAAGGGTTTATAACTCCCTATGCAAGTTTTAGTTGTTAGGCAAATGTAGAACCAATGTTGGGCCTTGCTGGAAAAGCTTTAGCGCTAAGCGGTTTATCGAGGGGGGCCCATAAACCCCAACCGTGTTAGGGACGCATAATCAAGGAACATAACACCAGTTTAAACGGTTCCTAGGGTGGCATGAGTGGAACAAAACACCAAGCAAGAGGCTTAGCCTTCCACCCATTGCCAAGTATATAGATGATTTAGTTTAACAGATTATATAGTGTGATATCCCAACAATAACTTCATCATGAAGCAAGAATCTTCAAATCTTCACCTGCAACTAACAATGCTATAAGAGGGGCTGAGCGAAGCTTACGTAGCCAATCAAAGGTTTGCTGGGTTGGGTGGTTAGAGAGATTCATGGCTACAATAGGAGGCTGACACAGAAACATGGGCATCGAGGCAATAAGCTAAAGAGCGAGACATCTAGCAATAGGCAAAGATAGTAATGATATCTGGGTCAGGTCATCTTGCCTGTTGAGTCATCGATGGGATCGTAAGATGGCTCCTCGTACGGAACCTCGGTAGGACCCTCGTTCTTGGTATCGGCTCCCGGCTCTACTCAACACAAGAACACAACATGGCAAAATATCAAACAAGGTGCAATGCACAATCAACATGATGCAAGTATGATGTGCGTATGCATGTGGAAAACTTGAACCTAAGGAGAAGATGATGAAAAAGGCCTCATCTTGGAAAACCAAGTGTGCCATTGGATAGAGGGGAAGATTTCGGTTGAAATCGATATAAAGATCGCCGGAAACGGTCACACGGTTTGCAAATGGCAAGCAAAACAATATTCACACAAAGCTACAGTTAACAGCCACATGGCATGTTTGGAGCAAGAAATAATTATGCTAAAACACTCAAACATGGAGACAAAGGGCATGGACATGAAGTAGACATGATACTTAACAAGTATGAACTTAGAACACAACCAAAAACCTACTGGAACACAATTAACCAAGCATGGCAAGTTGCAATAAAATTATCCAGACTTAGCCAAAATCTGGGAAGGCAAAAACATCATCACGATGCTGCCTTCGGAGGCACAAAACAACATGCATATCAACTCCACTAAGTATATAAAGATCATGGACATGTAGTAGACATAGCATACATCAAACAACTCCATTGGAGCAACTCCATAGGAGGCATGGATCAATAGCAACAAGCTACACCAAATTGATCATGCTGATAAAAACCTGACAGTTATAATTTATAGCAACTTGAGAGCAAGAAATAAATAAGCTACATCAAGCCATATGTTCAAGTGAGGGCATGGATGGATAGAGCATAACATGGACAACAAGATATTACCAATGGCCACTCCAAAACAAGCATGGAATTGAGTGGGGCATCAAGCAAACATAGCATCAGGTTAAAACAGATTCCAGACTTAGCAGTTTTTTCACTAAGTATAAAACAATAACATTGGCATGGCATGTTTACAAGCTTCTTTAAGTCACCTCAAGGCATATCATGGAAAGTGGTTTGCACCACAGCAAAGACCATATGATGGTGCTTCGAAAACATATTGACATGTGGCATGAGGACAAACACATCAATAGCAATGAGCATGTCAAAACAACATCTCACAACAAGTTTCAGCACTTAGCAGCCACATGCACTTTTGCAACAGAGATTAACATGGCAATATGACACCTGACATGAATGCTACAGCAACCATCATGTACAGCATGTCACAGTGAACATTTTGACATATCATATGCTCCATTTGGATAAACATGCACCAAGTTATCACATCTCAAACATGGCAACAAAATAACAAGTAACAACATTTTTAAACAAGTAGCACTCTTGCAACAGAGATTATGGCATCTAGATGAACTCAAACAAGCATGCCACAATGGAACAAAATGAAGAGCACATCACCACGATCATTTCGATATATCGCACGCCCAAAACGGATCTACGAGCGCGAAGTTACAACCATGCAAAGGAGGCAACAAAATATAGCAGATCTGGGACTTAGTCATTTTATACCTCACGAAAAGTCAAATGTGGACGGGACGGAGCGGGACGAGGAGAACGGGTTGGGGACGAGGCGTTTGGATGGATGCACTGGTGGATCTGGTCCACTTCTCAGATCCGGATCGGGCCCTCGCCGGAGTTCTTGCCGGAGGCGGGGAAGAGGGCAGCGGCCAGCGGGGAACAAGGTGGCTGGCGGCGGAGGACGGCCGAGGCGGCTTGCCGGAGTGCAGCGACCACCAGAGGCGCGAGCTGGGGCCGGCCGGTGGACACGGCGGCGGAGGAGGCCGCGGGGTCGTGCAGACGTCGGAGGCCGGCGACGGTGGCGGCTATGGGTCATGGGGCCGGCGAGGAGGCGCACGGCCGGCGGCGCGGGACCTCCAAGGGGCGGCGACGGCGGCCACCGGAGGCGGCGGGGAGAAAGGCGCGGGAGGCGCGGCGGCTCAGCCCGGGAGGCGGCTCGGGGCGGGCCAGATGCGGGCCGCGGCGGGCCCTGGCGGCGCGGGCGGGGAGAGGCCCCGACGGCGACACGTGGCGAAGCGGGGCTGGCTGGGCGCACGGCGGCGGACGTGTCTGGCTGCGGTCGGACGCGTCCGGCGGCGCGAGGAGGGAGGAGCTAGGGTTTCGTCCCAAAAATGGACGTGGGGGACGTTTTTATAGGCATAGGGAGCTAGGAGACTCCAAATGGGGTGCGGTTTTCGGCCACACGTTCGTGATCTGACGACCGAGATGATGGGAGTGGTTGTGCTGGGTTAGTGGGCTGTTGTGGAGGGGGTCTTGGGCCAAAAGGAAAGGAGGTTTTTAGCCCACTAGGTTAACCGTTGGAGTACCAAACGAACTCCAAACGCGATGAAACTTCACAGGCGGCCTACACGTACCAAAACAACAACGCACGACAAGTCTCACGTCATTCCGGGAACGTTACACGGCCACACACGAAAGAAGGACTCGGGGATGCCACGGGCACGTGTGTGAGTGCCGGAACTCGAAACGGACAACGGGAAGAGGCGAGTGGGACCGGGTGCAAGTGACAACACAAATGCAATGCAATGCACATGATAACATGACATGGATGAAAATGCACACACGCACATGACAAAACGGAGAAACCCGAAATGAAAGAAGAGCCCAGAGTGGAATTGATGAAGTCAAAGTTTCATATATTGCCATAATTGGGAAGTGTTACATCTGGGGCTTTACAAACTCTTCTCTACTACGAAAAGATCTCGTCCCGAGATCTAGCACTGGAAGAAGGAAGGGTACTCGGAACGAAGGTGATCTTCTCGTTCCCACGTAGCTTCTCGGTCGGTATGGTGTGACCACTTAACTTTCAGGAACTTGATTGACTTGTTGCGTGTTTTGCGCTCAGTTTCTTCAAGAATAGCAACAGGGTGCTCGTGATAAGACAAGTCTTGTTGAAGATCAATCTCCTCGAACGGAATGGTGCATTCAGGTGTCTTGAAGCACTTGCGGACTTGAGACACGTGAAACACATCATGAACATTAGCAAAGTTGGAGGGGAGCTCAAGTTGATAGGCTAGATCGCCTCTTTTGCCAAGAATCTTGAAAGGGCCCATGTATCTAGGAGCAAGCTTTCCTTTGAAACCGAATCTTTGGGTTCCTTTCATAGGAGAAACATGGAGATAGACATGATCCCCAATGTCGAAAGCCAAATCACGATGCTTGCCGTCATAGTAGCTCTTTTGACGCGACTAAGCGGCCTTGAGATTGTCACGTATGACTTTGCACATTTCTTCGGCTTCTGAGATGAAGTCATTGCCAAGAAGTTGACGTTCACCTGTCTTGGACCAGTTGAGAGGGGTACGACACTTCCTGCCATAGAGGATTTCAAAAGGAGCTTTGCCGGCACTTGCTTGGAAACTGTTGTTGTAAGAGAACTCGGCAAACGGAGACAATCTTCCCACTTCATACCGAAAGAGCTGACACAAGCTCTGAGCATGTCTTCGATGATCTGGTTCACTCTTTCGACTTGGCCACTAGTCTGAGGGTGAAACGTAGTGCTGAAACGGATCTTAGTGCCCATGGCTGACTGAAAGGAGTCCCAGAACTTGGATGTGAACAAACTTCCACGGTCTGAGGAGATAACTTGAGGAATGCCATGCTATGACACAATTTTGGAAGTGTACAACTCTGCCAGCTGAGCTGCATTGATGGATTCTTTGACGGGAAGGAAGTGAGCTACTTTGGTTAGCTTGTCAATCACAACAATGATAGCATCATTCCCCTTCTTGGACTTGGGAAACCCAGTGACGAAATCCATTTCAATGTGGTCGAATTTCCACTCGAGAATAGAAAGAGGTTGGAGGAGACTGGCTGGACGTTGATGCTCTGCCTTCACTCTTCTACAGACATCACATTCATTCACGAATTGGGCAATCTCCCTTTTCATGCGAGTCCACCGGTACGATTGCTTGAGGTCTTGGTACATCTTGGAACTTCCGGGATGAATCGAGAGGAGGGAGTCATGTGCTTCGTTCATTATGAGCTTCCCGAGATCACCCTTGGGAACCACAATTCTGTCCTCAAAGAACAAGGTGTCTTTCTCATCAACACGATAGCACTTGTATTTGGGAGTATCCTTAGCAGTACCATGTTTCACTTTCTGCACCATAGCATCACTGAGTTGGGCCTCATGGATCTGATCTTCCAAGGTAGGAGCAACTTGAAGATTTGCAAGAAAGCCTTGCGGAACAACTTGGAGGTTGAGCTTCCTGAATGATTCACAAAGCTCAGGCTGGAACGGCTTGAGAAGGAGACTGTTGCAATATGCCTTTCTGCTCAAGGCATCTGCAATGACATTGGCCTTGCCAGGTGTGTATTCAATGCTTGGATCATACTCTTGGATCATCTCAACCCAACGATTCTGGCGAAGGTTCAGGTTCGGTTGTGTGAAGATGTACTTCAAGCTCTTGTGATCGGTGAAGATGTCCACTTTTCTGCCCAATAGAAGGTGTCTCCACGTGATCAAGGCATGTACCACTGCTGCTAGCTCGAGATCAAGTGTGGGGTAGTTCTTCTCATTTGGCTTCAACTGACGAGAAGTGTATGCCACAATCTTCTTGTCTTGCATGAGAACACCACCAAGTCCTTGTAGAGAAGCATCACAAAATACTTCATAGGGCTTGGACTCATCCGGAGGAGTAAGAACCGGAGCAGATATGAGCTTCTCTTTGAGGGTATCGAATGCCACATCACAATCAGGAGACCAGTTGTACTTGACATTCTTCTGCAGCAAGTTTGAGAGAGGCTTGGCAATCTTGGAGAAGTTCTCAACGAACCTTCTGCAATAGCTAGCGAGACCAAGGAAGCTTCGGAGTTGCTTGTCATTCTGCGGGGGTTCCCAGTTGACAATAGCTTCAACTTTCTCGAGGTTGACAGAAATACCCTCAGCAGAGATGATATGGCCAAGATATAAGACTTTATCCAGCCAAAATTCACACTTGGAGAACTTCGCATAGAACTTGTGTTCACGGAGCGTGTCCAGGACCAAACGGAGGTGCTTGGCATGATCTTCTTCATTCTTGGAGAATACCAAGATGTGATCCAGATAGACGAGAACAAATTCATTGGTGTAGGGGTTAAATATGAAGTGCATCATCCTCGAGAAGGTGGGTGGAGCATTTGCGAGGCCAAAAGACATGACCGTGTATTCATAGGAGCCGTAGCTTGTGCTGAATGCGGTCTTGTGAATATCTTCTTCACGTATACGGATCTGGTGATAACCCATCCGGAGATCGAGCTTTGAGAACACCTTTGCTCCTTTGAGCTGCTCGAACAATTCATTGATATTGGGGAGCGGATACTTGTTCTTTATTGTCTTCTTGTTCAATGGCCGGTGTCGTGGATTTAGCACGGCAGATGTCCGGTTTACAGGACTTAGTCGTGATGCCATCGCTCAGGTTAGCTTAAAGGGGTTAAAGCGGACGAAGGACACGGGGAGTTTATACTAGTTCGGCCCCTTCGATGAAGGTAAAAGCCTACGTCTAGTTTGGTGTGGTATTGCTTGGGCTTCGATGACCAGGGAGCGAATCCGCTTGCCTGTGTCTCAAGCTGTTGTTTCTTATCCTGAACCGTCGCCGGGTCGTCCCTTTATATAGGAGGCGACGCCCGGTCCGATTTACAGAGTCCCGAGGCCGGCTCATAAATGTGTCCGCCTCGGTCTCTGCTCTTTCTATCTTACATCCCAAGCTACATGGTACGACGGTTTACAGACCATGGGACCTATACATGGGCCCTAAACCTCTGTGGGCTATAACCTCATGCTACATACTCTACTGGGCTTCTGATAATATAACTTTACCAGCGTAATCCGGACCCTCCTGGCCGGTTTATACCCGATAGTCATATCCCTGACATTAGGCCCCAGATTGATTTGAACTTGTTCATGTCAATCTTCGAAGTCTTGTACGAATTTCCCTTTCTGCAACTCTTGTATGCTTCATAAACCGGCCATGACGTCATCTCCTGGAATCGCTTCAATCTGTTGTGACATCATCTGCGCACTTAATGCTCGCACCTGTTTGTTACCTTTTTTATTGCTGCTCCGAAGATCGAGGCGACAACTCAGTCTATATCCGATTATTTGGCCTCCTCGATTCCCGCGCTTGCCGTTTTTATTTCTCTGGCTTATAAATACAGCCGAGGCCCATCTCTTTTCCCTTTCTGCTTCGTCTTCCTCCGTCTCCAGCGCTCGAGCTTCCGCCGCCGTCCTTCGAGCTCGCCATCGTCAGTGAGCCTGGACGCTGCATCGACCTGAACGTGTCTAGAAAACTTCACCGCTGTCCTTTGCTTCCTCGGGTACGTTGTCTTCTTCCCCATAGATCTCAGTTCTAGGGTTTCCCTGTAGCTCGCCGCTGAAAGATGAATAAAACTGATTCTTATTGATTGATTTGGTGCAGCATACAAGTGTATATAAGAGGGTACAAACCGACTTGGGGTAAGGTTACAAAGCTGACTTGGACTAGGAGTCGTATACGATAAAGACTACTCTAACATCCCCCCGCAGTATCAACGGCAGGCTCGACGACGTTGAGACTGAAACAGATATCTTGAAACGGCTTGGTAGGCAGTGCCTTGGTGAAAATGTCAGCAAATTGAGCCGTAGAGGGAACATGAAGCACCCGAACCTGACCAAGAGCGACCTTCTCACGAACAAAATGAATATCAATCTCAATATGCTTTGTGCGTCGGTGTTGAACTGGATTGCCGGTCATGTAGACTGCTGATATGTTGTCACAATAGACAATAGTGGCCTGCTCAATAGGCCTGTGTAGCTCGGAGAGTATCTGCCGAATCCAGATTGTATCTGCAATGGCATGTGCCACGGCGCGATACTCAGCCTCGGCAGACGAACGTGAGACCGTAACCTGTCTTTTCGAGGACCAAGAAATTAAATTGTTACCAAGAAAAACACAAAAACCGGAAGTGGACCTTCGAGTGTCATGACAACCAGCCCAGTCTGCATCAGAGTATGCGGTAAGAGAGTTTGGAGAAGAATTATTTAGGTGGAGACCATGATTGAGAGTTCCTTTTAAATATCGAAGAATGCGTTTAACATGATTATAGTGAGGAACCTGTGGATCATGCATATAGAGACATGCTTGTTGAACAGCAAAAGAGATTTCAGGACGAGTAATGGTGAGATATTGGAGAGCACCTGTTAGGCTACGATAAAGTGTAGAATCTGAAAAGGGTTCACCGGCAGCCGAAAGTTTAAAACTAGTATCGACAGGAGTGCGAGATGATTGACAGTCAAGCATACCGGCACGATTAAGTTGATCAAGAATATACTGGCGTTGGGAAAGAAAAAGGCTGGAGGAATCTCGAACAACAGTAATGCCTAAGAAATGATGAAGGAGTTCTAGGTCAGTCATAGAAAATTCGGATCTAAGAAGAGAGACAATATGATCTAAGAAATTTTGAGAGGATGCGGTGAGAATGATATCATCTACATAGAGAAGTAAATAGGCAGTGTCGGAATTTCGATGATACACAAAAAGAGAGGTGTCCGAGAGAGATGGAGTGAAGCCTATTGTTTGGATGAAGGAGGAGAAGCGTTGAAACCAAGCTCTTGGGGCCTGTTTAAGACCGTAGAGAGATTTCTGAAGAAGACAGACATGAGTTGGAAAGGATGGATTTTCAAAACCCAGAGGTTGCTGACAGTAGACAGTTTCTTGAAGGGAACCATGGAGGAAAGCATTTTTAACATCAAGTTGGTGAATAGGCCAGGAAGAGGAGACAGCAACACTAAGAACGGTACGAATGGTGCTAGGTTTAACAACAGGAGAAAATGTTTCATCAATTCCTTGTTGTTGAGAAAAGCCACGACAAACCCACCTGGCTTTATATCGTGAGAGGCTCCCATCGGAGTGAAACTTTTGGCGAAAAATCCATTTGCCAGAAACAATATTTGTGTTGGGAGGACGAGGAACAAGTTGCCATGTGTTGTTTTGAAGTAAAGCATTATATTCTTCTTGCATGGCAGCGGCCCAATTGGGATCAAGTAGAGCAGTTTTATAATTCTTTGGGAGGGAAGTGAGAGATACGGTGGTATGAAGGTTTAGGCGGTTTTGGGGTTGTTGAAATCCTGATTTGGCCCTAGTACGCATGGGATGATCATTAATCGGGACTGCTGTAGGAATAGCACGAGGGGGTAACGTGGGTACGTGTGAGTCCGGCGCAGCGGAAGAGTCGGACGAAGGAGCATGGTTGGGTGGTGGAGAGGGAGCAGGGACCGGGGGTGTTGGGGAGGGAGCAGGGGTCGAGAGTGTTGGGGTCGAGGGTGTTGGGGACGTCTCGGGTGGGGTGAGGGGAGGGTTGGTATTGGTTGTGGCTGGTGTTAAAGTTGTTGGTGGTATGTTGTGTTCATCATGAGGGGGTGCAGGAAGGGGAGTATATAGTTGGAAAGGACGGGGAGAGGGGGTGTTTGCCGAGCTAGGGGTGTTGGATAATGTAGTAGTGCGTTGTGAGAAAGGAAAAATATGCTCAACAAAGGTGACATGACGAGAGACATGAACGTGTCCTGTCTGAAGGTCGAGACAACGATAGCCTTTGTGCACATGGGATAGATCGTGGTGACAATTTATTTGTAGAAGTGGCATAGGCATTTGGAAAACAGAGACAGCCGAAAACATGAACCGCAGAGTAGTCGGGGTGGGAAAGAAAGAGGGAATAATAGGGAGTAGTGTTGGGTTTAGTTTTAGAAGGTCGAATATTTAGAAGGAAGGTGGCCATGTGTAGGGCTTCAGCCCAAAACTTGGGAGGCATAGATGATTGAACGAGAAGAGTGCGAACTATATCATTGAGGGTGCGAAGAGAACGTTCGGCTTTACCATTTTGCGGGGAGGTGTAGGGACATGAGAATCTAAGAAGGATGCCATGTTGTAAGAAGAAAGTATGATTTTTAATGTTATCAAACTCGCGACCATTGTCACATTGGATAAATCGAATTGGGAGAAAGAAGTGGACAGACACATAGCGTTGAAAATTAAGAAAGAGAGAATGGACCTCAGATTTGTTGCGTAGAGGAAAAGTCCAGACAAAGTGGGTGAAATCATCTAGTATAACAAGGTAATATTTAAAACCCGAAACACTTGCAATGGGAGAGGTCCATAGATCACAATGTATTAATTCAAAGGGATAAGTGCTACAAGAGCTAGAGGAACTAAAGGGAAGACGCACTTGTTTGCCTAATTGACATGACTCGCAAAATGCAGAATTATGAGAATCCCTATTACATGGTATGGAAAATTCACTAAGCATAGAAGCTAAGACAGCAGGGTTGGGATGGCCCAAGCGACGATGCCAGAGATCGACGGAGGCCAGCATGGATGTTGGAGGGGCGGCGACAGGAACTCCATTAAGAGAGTAAAGATCACCGGAGCTATTGAAGCGAGCGATCTCGGCCTTGGTCAGGTAATCCTTCACAGATAAACCAAAAGGGTCAAATTCAGCCGAAACTAGATTGTCGCAAGTAAACTGGCGAACAGAAATAAGATTTTTAATGAGGGCGGGTGCAACTAGAACATCACGAAGTAGAAGAGGTTTAGTGGAAGAGGGAAGTTGAGCCTGACCAACACAATATATAGGAATAGATGATCCATCTCCGAGGGTAATGGAAGGGAAAGGAGATGTAGTGCAAGATGATAACCAATTACTAGATGCAGACATGTGACTAGAGGCCCCTGAATCAAAGATCCAATCCATACCTGAGTTTCCTTGCGCAGCAAAGTTATTCATTGCTTGGAGAAAAGCAGCTTGATCCCAGCTCGGCGTCGCAGGTGAGGGTGGCGTCGGGAGCAGTGCCGGTGGATATGATGGTGAAGGTAGCAAGGCCGGCTGGGGTGTGTGGTAGGTGCCGCCATCGGTGGAGTAGTGACCATAGGGAGCATACGTCGGGGCGGCGTGAGAGGCATTGGCCGGCTGTGGCGTCGGGAGCATTGCCGACCGAGGTGTGTAGTAGGCGCCACCGTCGGTGGAGTAATGACCATAAGGAGCATACGTCGGGGCGGCGTGATAGGCATTGGCCGGCTGTCGGGGGTTGAGAACCCCGGGAGCACCAGTAGGCGGCCGAAGGCCGGGTTGCTAGGCACCTGAGTATGCCGGCGGAGCACCGAGCGGGGACGGAGCGGACCAGGGCATGGGCCACGCCTGAACGAGCCCCGTCCAAGGATCATAAGGAGGCCGCCATGCAGCCGCCGATGGAGCACTGGTGGGTGGCGCGGGACTCGGTGCTGTCGTAGGCGGAACTGAACGAGTCGACGGCGGCCTGTAGATAGGATTTTTGCCGCGGTAGTTCGGACTAGGGCGCCAGCCTGGGGGCGGTTGAGCGGATGACGACGCGGATGGACCGGCGACAGGAGCCGGCATGGGAGGCGGTGCTGCTGTAGGCGGCGGAGGAGGGCGAGCCGCAGCATGAAAGACCTTGGGGCGAGAGTCCTTGCGAGCTTGTGTTTCCGCCGCGAGTTGGAGCAGAGAACGAACTTCAGCGAAGGTGGGAGGAGGCCGTATCATTGGTATGAACGAGGCTTGCTTGTCAAAATCCTCGCTGAGGCCGACGACGACGATGTTGATGAGCTGTGAGTCGCTGACGGTATCGCCGAGTTCGCGGAGCTCATCACCAATGGTCTTGACGCGCTGGCAGAACAGGTTCACCGGGGCGTCTCCTTGCACCATATTGCGAAGCTCGGTGTGGAGAGCGTTTTTCCGAGCGTCGGTGTTGCTTTGGAAGAGCTGACGGAGGGACTGCCAGATGTTGGCAGCGGTGGCGCCGTCGTGATCGAGCATGTTGAAGATCTCGGTGGTGATGCGGGTGTAGAACCACTAGACGATTGCGAGATCGTTTTTCAACCATTGCGGATCGTCGGGGCGGGGAAGACAGTTGGCGGCGACATGCGAGCGCAGGTTGCAGCGGCCGAGGTGGAGATCGAAGAGATGTCTCCAATGGTAGTAGTTATGGGCGGCAAGATCAAGAATTATGGGGATGTATGGGCTGACGTCGGAGATTGTGTCAGCAAGAGACATTGGTGCGGCGAGGATGGGTGTAGGGGAGTTTTGTGGAGCTAGGGAGAGGGCCGAGAGAGAGGCGGCTGCGGCGTTGGCAGCCTTGGCGATGAGCGCGGCCCGGCGCTCGAAGTAGCCGGGCGGCGGCAGCGGCGGCGGCCATGGCGGAGCCATAACCTAAACCCTAGGACCGGTATCTGATACCATGAAAGATGAATAAAACTGATTCTTATTGATTGATTTGGTGCGGCATACAAGTGTATATAAGAGGGTACAAACCGACTTGGGGTAAGGTTACAAAGCTGACTTGGACTAGGAGTCGTATACGATAAAGACTACTCTAACAGCCGCAAACCCTCGTTCTTCATAGTTCATCGCCGTAGATTGGTTTTAGTTGTAGATGTAAAACTTGTTATGTCAGCCCTCGTTCGCGTGCTTCCGCTCCATCATCATATCTTTAGTTTCTCCAGCCTTGCTAGTTTAGATTGAATCTACAGAGAACTTCCGCTGCCTTCACTGAATATGACTTGAATTGTTCTGTCTTTTTCCTGCGCTGTAGATCCATATTTTGCCTCTGCTTCATGTGAAAGCTGTTTTTCATACTTTAGATCTGTAGCTCATCTACTTATGTTACCGGTTTAATCATAGTATGCTTCTCATATGCCTGCACTGACGGTTTAGATGTAAACCTGCATTCCATAATCGACGGTTTAACTTCTTCTTTCTATCATCATAAACCGATGGCTGTCTTGTGCACGTCTGACCCGGATTAGGGGGTACCATTAGCCCCTTGCTTAAACCGTCGATTAAGTCAATACTCTCACAGAACACTCCGGTTTACATTAAGTAGATTTGTAAACCGGGTCTTGTATTATATTTTTCAACACCCCTGCATTGGAAAAGATGGCCAAACAGTTTATTGCTTGCAATTGGGTCCCTTCCGGAATCACTGAGGACGACCTAGTAAAGGCGGCCTCAATTGGCATGCTGGGTCCTAAAGAGGTTCTGCACTGGCGGGCCCCTAGAAAGGAATGTCCTCCTACACCCAAGGAAGGAGAAATCATCGTTTTCTTTGATTATCTGACCCGGGGCTTTAGCCCGCCCGGTTCAAAGTTCTTCCGCGATGTCCTAGCCAATTTTCAACTCCATCCACAGGACATAGGTCCCAATTCCATATCCAACATATGCAACTTCCAAGTCTTTTCAGAGGCATATCTTCAAGAGGAGCCATCTGTGGAGCTGTTCCGGGATTTCTTCCACCTGAACTGCCGAACTGAGTTTTCGGACAGGCCTCAAACCGAACTTGGTGGTGTGAGCATCCAAAAGAGGAAGGATGTAAGTTTTCCTCACGCCGCTCTTCACAGCCACCCCAAAGAATGGAACCAGACTTGGTTCTATTGTAAAGATACTTCGCCTGAAGGAGAAAATCCGCTGCCGGGTTACCGCACTTACCGTCTGGCGCCGAGTCATCCTTTGCCGCAGCGTCTAAGTGCCCAAGACCGGGGTCGATATGCCCCTCAACTCTCCAAGCTTAGGGCTTTCGTAGCAAACGGTTTAACCGGGGTTGACTTTGTTCGATGCTGGCTCTCATGGTGCATTCTTCCATTAAGCCGGCGCTCAAGCTTAATGTGTGAATATACTGGCAAACCGGAAGATCCTCAGCGTCATACCAAAATAGTACTTCCTGATAACGAAGTTACTGAATCTGCAAAGAATATGCCGAACATCCCTCTGGAGGACTGCAGCCGGACCGGTTTAGCTCCTTTCTGCGCAGACAACCGTCCACCGCCAGTAAGACTCTTTTGTCCATTTCTTTCCATTTTAATCCGTTCACATCAGCTATCTTAAACATGTTATTATTCCTTTTACGCAGGCCAATGACCCTTTCTGGAAGAAGAAAGCTCAAGATAAACCGGCGAAGCAATCACGCAGGAAAACCTTTGCCGTAAAGAAAAAGAAAGCTGCTGTCGCTTCCGGTTCAAACCCTGAAGAGGATGATCCGGCTTCTGAGGTACTGCTTGACTCTTATGTCTTTTGGTCTTCCTTTGTCGGAATTTATGTTAATAATGCCTTTTCTCAGGACCTGGCGGAGGGAAGTAAAGCGGATGGAGTTGAGGTAATTTCTCTCTCATCTGATTCAGAACCGTTGCCACCCAAGATTTTTTTGAATATTTACTGTGAGGCAAAGCCCCACAGCCCTTTATTAAAATAAATGAGAACTGTACAAACAGAAATAGAAACTATACAAGAAAAAAGGAAAAAAAGACTACCTAGGGCTAAGCATCCCTACCTCCTTTACAACAAAGAATTAACCCATGCCAAAAGTTTTGGTTTTATACAAGCCTTCACCCTATGAGCAAGTAATGATATATCATGGATGAATTTACACTTCCAAGCACTGAAAGTGGCTCTCTCAGCTCTGAAGGTTCTGCCATTTCTCAAAATCCAAATATTGTAAGCAGCAGTTAGCATGACCTCAAAGAAGAAAGGGTGTCTGAAGCTAGACCTAGCATGCATGATACATTGCCGAATATCAGAGCCTCCCAACCAATCAATGCCTAGATAATTCCAGACTCTACAGCTGAAGGTGCAGTTAAAAAACAGGTGCATTCTATCTTCATACACTAGCTCACTGCAAATGAGACAAAGATTTTCATCTTGGTTAGAGCGCCAGTGCCTTCTAACCAACATGTCCTTGGTGTTTAATCTGTCAAAGAAAAGCAGCCACCCAAAAACCTTGATCTTCATGGTGCACCTACTCTGCCACAACCATTTGCAAGGATGTATTGTCGGTAGATGTGGGTGCATGACCGTGTAGAAGCTCTTGGCAGTGTATTCCTTTGATTTACCAGGCCATATCCAAACATCAGGTATAAGAGGGTCTCTTTCCAACTGCATGATCCAACCTTCCAGAATGTGCAACTCATCAGCAGCTTCATGAGAAATTGGCAAATAAAACATGGAGAATAGATCCTGTGATTGAAGGAATTCCTGCACGGAGATCTTATCATTATTGACAAAGGAATATAACCTTGGCAATCTCCAACATAGTGGTCGAGCAGAGCCCCCAATGTGCCAAGAGTCAGTCCAGAACAAAGCAGAGTCACCCATGTTGATGTGAACCGAGGCAATAGGTATGTAAGCCTCGTGTAGCTTCAAAACATCCTTCCACCAGAAAGATCCAGCTTCAGCTGTTGCCACCCAAGATTCGCTGGGTATCTCGGAAATATCCATTTTCTCACCCTTATGCTCAATTGGATCCCAACTTTCTTTTGAAGAAACAGCAGCATGAAGCTCGCCGGACCACGCGCCATAGTGGCCACGTGGTTGAATCGTCCGGGATACCCCTCACGCCAGCTCACAAACGCCGCTCAGAGGTTTTGCTCACTCCAACCCTTCTTCATCCGAAAGTAGGCCTTATTCGCAAACCTCTTAAACTGTCTGATCCCAACTACCAGGAAGCTCCTCTATCTTCTTTCGCGAGTCGACTGCTACTCAAGTCCCACTGCTTAAGACCGTTCCTGGGTAAGTCATTTTCCAAATGTCCGGTTTATCTTTTCGTTTTGACTTTGTGATTCTCATGACTCTTTTGATCTTTTATCAGTATGCCCAAGCCTAGCAAAAAGGAAAAAGTGAATAAACCGGCTGCTGAGCACACCACTGCTGAACCGGCCGAGGACCCTGAAGCGGCCAATCCTCTAGAGGAAACTGTTGAAGTTCAGCACGATGATCCCACCCCTATGGATCAGGAAGATCTTGCTACTCCGGGGGGTGATGTTATGGAGAACACGGCTGAACCGGCAAGCCCTGTCCGGGTTAGTCCTCGTCGGGCTAGCCCGGCTCCTGTTAGTCCGGTGTGCACTGCTGATCCTCTCCAGCCAACCGCTGCCTCGACGGCAGATGTTGAGATAACCGGGATAGGCTTCACTGCTCCCACAGAGCCTGTTATCTTGGCTAAACACACCGCCAAGGAGGAAAAGCTCCAGCAAGACAAAGGCAAATGGAGTATAGATCTGTCAAGCTATAACCACCTTAGTGCCCAGGAACTCCACTCTGGGTAACTAAACCGGCTCTTCACCAGCCGCGACTACGAGGCCGGTTTAGTCAACATGATGAAGGAGAAATACAAGGTAACCTTCTTTCCTTTTGCCTTCCGTTTCTGCTTGTTCTTTGCAATTATACCTTTAGGCCATGGTAGCCCCCAAGTGCCGGTTTACTTCACTGTAGGTGAACCGGGACTTCAATTATGTCTGAGAATGAACTTACATTAGCCCCCAAGTGCCAAGGGCATAACTTGTTTATGTGCTTGGGACTTGTCTGAAAAAGTTGCTTTCTTTGCTTGAATTGTACATTAGCCCCCAAGTGTCGAGTGCATAACTTGTTATGTGCTTGAGATTTTGATTGAACTGTCCTTCTAACACTTTCTTTTTCCTGCAGGCCGACTTCAACCGGAGAGCTTCGGAGGCAACGGAGCTCCGGAATAACTTGGCTTTCCATGAAACTGCCTCTACCAAAACTAAGGAAGAACGTGTTCTTGCTTTAGCTAACATGGAAAAGCTCAAGAAGGATTTTGAAGCAGAGCGGTCTACCTGGGAGGTGCAAAGGGCTGCTCTAGAAAAAAGAGCAAAAGATGCCGAAGATGCTCTTAATCCGGTGACGCAAGAACTATCCGGGTTGAAACAACAAATAGATGGCATGACATCCGCTATCTTCGGTGAGTACCTGTCTTCGTATGGTTGTATCCTTGCAATCTTTGTTCTGCTCTGGTTTAACTCGCCAATTGCATGCAGGGAGGCGCATAACTCATCTTGGAGACGATGTTCGGAAGAAGCTTTAGGCTGCTTATACCCTGGTGGAGCAACTCTACTCCGGTACTCAAAGGGCTATCAGTGCCATGTCGCACAATAAACCGGCGCCGACCACCATCCAAGCCACCCTGGAAAAGCTATCTGTCTTGCCTGCGCGTCTTGTTGAGGTGAATAAGTCTGCTGCACGAGCTGGCTCTCTCATGGCGTTGACCCGGGCCAAAGCATGGGTCCCCGATTTTGATCCGGCGGAGGCCATGAACGGCTACCCTAGCATGAAAGAGGACGGGTCAACCTTCTCTGCTGAAGATCTCCGTTCTTTAACCAAGGACATGCGCCCTCTTGCCAGTAAGCTTGCTGACGAAGCAGATTTAACAAGGTATCATCCGGCTTACGATCTAGAGAATTCGCGGGTGGAGCGGCCGGTTTACGACACCGAAAATCTGATCCTACCCGTTCGTAAGCACACCTTCGCTCCAGACATTGATCCGTCAGATCTTGTAAACGATGAAGTATATTTCCGTGCCCTCGCCAAGATTGACTGGAGCGCTCCTGATTTCCAGCAGCTGCCAGAAGTCGATGAAGACCCGGAGCAAACTGACCCTCAGCCTTCGCAGCGTGCTGAAGAAGAATCGTAAACCGTCCGGTTTAACTTTTAGTTGCTGAATACTTTGCAAGAAACTTTTGATCCATTCGGGCCTGCAAATGCCTTGTAATAGAATAGTTGAGATACTGCCTTTGTCCCACTGTCATGGTATTATTTTGATTGGCACTCCCCAATTTATCGTCTGTTTGCAATGCTCCAACAGTTTATCTTACCTGTATCTGCATGAATAATGCTAAAAGATGTCCTGGCGGTTTACCACCGAACGGATTATACTGCCCTGCTACATGTTTCAAATAGATAGCTTTGAACTGCATATAAAACGCAAACATATACCATACCTCTGATTAAGTGTGCCTGTAGACCTTAACCCAGTAGGAATAACTTAAAGCGCGGGCTCTGATGAGGCCCTTGGCTCTCTTGTTGGCTTAGCATAATGGCCGACCCGGATTATGATGAACGCCGGTATAACTCTCGCTGGTGTTCATGACCCAGACTTATGGTCAACCTTGTAGCTGTCCAGTCTCGCATCAATGGACTTGGTTAAAAAACCAATGACCTTGACGACAAAGATTTGTGAAATCATAAAAAAAATAAAAATAAGGTTTTTTTGGCAAATAAGACCATGTAGTCGAGGCTTTTTACGAGCTGCCAGGCTCCAAATTCGAGGCTTTTTATGAGCTGCCAGGCTACTGTCATTAACCATTTTAGCAAATCCTGTCAAGATGCTCCGCAATCCTTAACCAAATCATCGATGACAAGCTACCCAATCTTTCAAAATCTCGTAAAGATTTTGTCTTTAGGTAATCAACTCGATGATCGTCAATTTAACGTGGCCAAGTTCAGGGTCCCGAGGGATTGACTTGTGGCAGGTTCGACGGGTCATACCAGGTTTACCTAGACGGCGTGATTTACTTGAGGCAGGCAGGTTAATCCGGGGTTTTAGGTGCATGCACCGGGCTTCCAAGCCATGTTCACTACAAGGGTATTCAACTCTATGCGAGCCCCCAGGTAGTGTGTGAGCCGTTTGCTCATCGGGGCATATGTTTGAGCTGGGTTAAGCACCAAAACTCTCTTTTACCCCTCATCATCATGTGGAAATTGCCGAAGCAACCACAGCAGTGCTCTTATGATGGGCTTCATACCGCCGCCGGCTCAAGAGGCCATGAGAAACTTCCTTTCCCGCGGAAGCCCCCATGTGATTCTTGTTTGTATAAAAAAGATGGCCGATTCCTTGATTTCTCAAGGGCGCCGGTTTAGGAGGCCATGGAAAGCTTCTTTGGAAACTCCCATGTGATACTCCTTTGTACGAAGAACACGGCTGATTCCTTGATTTGATCAGGGGCGCCAGTTTAAGAAGCCATGGAAGGTTTCTTTCGAAGCCCCCATGTGATACTCATTTGTGTGGAAGACACGGCTGATTCCCTGATTCTATCAGGGGTGCCGGTTTAAGAGGCCATGGAAGGTTTCTTTCGTAGCCCCCATGTGATACTCTTTACGAAGAAGATGGCTGATTCCCCGGTTTACCGGGGGCGCCCGTTTATTTTATTAATCATAATATATACATTGTACACAGAGCGGAGCCAATGGCTCAAGTATAGTAAGGTCGAAGAAGAGCGATGTTCCACGGCCGCTTGGTCTCCTCCTCTGCCGTACGTGAGTCCTTATGTTCTCGAACGTCGACAAGGTAGTATGATCCATTGTGCAGGTTTTTGCTGACCACAAAGGGCCCTTCCCAGGGCGGGGATAGCTTGTGCATATCTGTCTGGTCGTGGATGAGCCGAAGCACCAGATCGCCCTCCTGGAATGTCCTGGTCTTAACCCGGCGGCTGTGGTACCGGCGCAAGTCTTGCTGATAAATTGCTGATCGTGCTGCGGCCGTGTCCCGTTTCTCATCCAGCCGGTCCAAGCTGTCTTGCCTTGCTTGTTCGTTATCCGCTTCAACATAAGCCGCCACCCGTGGTGAGTCATGCCGGATATCACTAGGTAGTACCGCTTCAAGACCGTACACCATGAAGAAAGGCGTGTACCCTGTAGATCTGTTAGGCGTAGTGTTGATGCTCCATAAGACAGAAGGCAACTCCTCCACCCAACAACCCGGTGTTCTTTGCAAAGGAACCATAAGCTGGGGCTTGATGCCTCTCAAGATCTCTTGGTTAGCTCTCTCAGCTTGTCCATTGGACTGAGGGTGAGCTACTGATGACACATCAAGGCGAATATGTTCTCTTTGACAGAACCCTTCCATCTCTTCGTTAGATAGGTTGGTGCCATTATCATTTATAATGCTGTGTGGAAAGCCAAACCGAAAAATCACCTTTTTGATGAACATAACCGCTGTTGCCGCATCACACTTACTGACAGGCTCTGCTTCAACCCACTTTGTAAATTAGTCCACTGCTACTAACAGGTGGGTTTTTTGATCTTGGGATCTTTTAAAGGGTCCAACCATATCAAGCCCCCAAGTCGCAAACGGCCAAGTAATTGGAATCATCCGCAGCTCCAGCACCGGTACATGAGCACACCATGATTTTTTTTGGAAAGCGTCACATGTTCTGAGCAAGTCCTCTGCGTCGGTGTGAGCCGTCAGCCAGTAGAACCCATGACGAAAAGCTTTAGCTACCAAGGACTTTGAACCGGCGTGATGACCCCAATCCCCTTCATGAATCTCTCGAAGAATATCGCAGCCTTCCTCTGATGATACACACCGCTGAAACGCCCCAGAAACACTGCGGTGATGAAGCTCTCCATTGACGATAGTCATAGACTTAGACCGCCGGACTATCTGTCGGCCCTCAACTTCGTCCTCTGGCAACTCACCTCGGCTCATATATGCCAAATAAGGAACTGTCCAATCCGGAATGACATGAAGTGCTGCGACTAACTGTGCTTCCGGAGCAGGAACGACCAAGTCCTCCTCTGAAGGTATCTGTACTGACGGACTATGCAATTCATCCAAGAAGGTATTAGGTGGAACCGGTTTACGCTGAGAGCCCAGCCGGCTCAACACATCGGCTGCTTTTTTTTCGCCGGTCTACGTGGTCCACCTGATATCCCTTGAAGTATCCTGCAACTGCATCCACTTCTCGTCGATAGGCTGCCATGAGCGGATCCTTAGAGTCCCACTTACCGGACACTTGTTGCGCCACCAGATCTGAGTCACCAAAGCACTTAACCTGGCTCAAGTTCATCTCCTTGGCCATCCGCAAACCGTGGAGGAGAGCTTCATACTCAGCAACATTGTTAGTACAAGGGAACATTAAAGGGAGGACGTAACAGAACTTATCACCTCGTGGGGAGGTTAACACGACTCCAGCCCCCGAGCCCTCCAATTGCCTTGAACCGTCAAAGTGAATAGTCCAGTATGTATGATCCGGCTTCTCCTCAGGTGCTTGCAATTCTGTCCAATCATTGATGAAATCCACCAGTGCTTGGGACTTTATAGCAGTATGGGCACATATTTTATTCCGTGCGGGCTAAGCTCAATGGACCACTTCGCCACTCTGCCAGTGGCTTCTTTGTTCTGGATTATGTCCCCTAGCGGAGTTGAACTGACAACAATGATTGGGTGGCCCTGAAAGTAGTGCTTCAACTTCCGGTTTGCCATAAACACGCCATATACCAATTTCTGCCAGTGTGGATATCTTTGCTTCGACTCAATGAGCACCTCACTGATGTAATAAACCGGACGTTGAACCAAATATTCTTTGCCTGCCTCCTTACGCTCTACCACAATGGCCACACTGACTGCACGGGCATTGGCGGCCACGTACAATAACAACGGCTCCTTGCCAATTGTCGCTTCAGATCCTCGAACACAGCGTTTGCAGCATCGCTCCAGACAAACCGGTCCGTCTTCTTCATCATCTGGTAAAGCGGGATCGCCTTTTCTCCTAAACGGCTGATGAACCGACTCAACGCTGCAATACGGCCCGCCACGCGCTGGACATCATTGATACACGCCGGTTTAGCCAAGGATGTGATCGCCTTGATCTTCTCCGGATTAGCTTCAATCCCTCTGTTTGACACTAAGAATCCAAGGAGCTTGCCTGCTGGAACACCAAAAACTCACTTCTCTAGATTGAGCATCATCTTGTAAACTCGGAGGTTATCAAAGGTTTCTTTTAAGTCCTCTATCAGCGTCTCCTCCTTCCTGGATTTCACCACAATGTCATCAACATATGCATGGACATTTCTTCCAATCATCCCTTGTAGGCAGTTCTGCACACAACGCTGATAAGTTGCTTGGGCACTCTTGAGCCAGAAAGGCATGGATACACAGCAGAAGGCTCCAAAGGGTGTTATGAAAGCTGTCTTCTCTTGGTCCTTAACTTCCATCTTGATCTGACGATAACCTGAATATGCATCCAAAAAACTTAGCCGCTCACATCCTGCCGTAGCATCGATAATCTGATCAATACGGGGGAGAGCAAAAGGATCAGTTGGGCAAGCCTTGTTCAAGTCTGTGTAATCAACACACATCCTCAAGGTTCCGTTTTTCTTGAGCACCAGCACCGGATTAGCCAACCACTCTGGATGAAATACTTCAACTATGAAGCCTGCGGCCAAGAGCCTAGCCACTTCTTCACCTATAGCCTTACGCCTCTCCTCATTGAAGCGGCACAAATACTGCTTGACCGGTTTAAACTTCAGATCAATATTAAGACTGTGCTCAGCGAGTTCCCTCGGTATACCTGGCATGTCAGAAGGCTTCCATGCAAAGATATCCTGGTTCTCACGGATGAACTCGATGAGTACGCTTTCCTATTTGGGGTCTAGGTTAGCACTGATAGTCAACTGCTTGGATGAATCACCTGGAACAAAGTCAATCTGCTTGGTTTCCTCTGCCGATTTGAACTTCAACGCCGGATCATGCTCTGTAGTTGGCTTTTTCAACAGGGACATATCTGCCGGATCAACATTGTCCTTATAAAACTTCAACTCTTCCGTAGCACAAACTGCCTCAGCATACGCCGCATCTTCTTCCTCGCATTCCAACGCGATCTTACGGCTCCCGTGAACCGTGATGGTTCCCTTGTGACCCGGCATCTTGAGCTGTAGATAAACGTAACACGGCCAAGCCATGAACTTGGCGTAAAACGGTCTCCCAAACAGAGCATTATATGGGCTCCTGATCTTTACAACCTCAAAGGCCACCGTCTCCGATCTAGAGTCATGCTCATCCCCAAAGGTAACTTCCAGATCGATTTTTCCAACTGGGTAAGCCGATTTACCGAGCACCACCCCATGGAACACTGTGTTGGATTGTCGAAGCTTCTTATTTGTCAACCCCATGCGTCGGAAAGTCTCATAGTATAGGATATTGATGTTGCTGCCTCCATCCATAAGCACCTTTGTGAACTTATAACCACCCACCTATGGTGCCACCCCCAAGGCCAACTGACCCGGATTAACAACCCGTGGCGGGTGATCCTCTCTGCTCCATACAATGGGTTGCTCAGACCAACGCAAAAAACGTGGTATCACCGGTTCAACAGAGTGTATTGCTCTCTTCAGAACTTTTTGATCCCGTTTGCACAGACTTGTGGTGAAAACATGATATTGCCCACTGCATAGCTCCTTCGGATTATTCTGATATCCGGATTGCTGCTGCTGCTGACGCTGTTGATTGCCTTGGTTATTGTATCCACCCTGACCATGTTGCTGGTTATGTTGATGCTGATTGTTGCCATTGTGGTTATTGTTACCGCCGTGGTATCCTGATCCGGATCCACCACCGTGATAACCCGGACCTTGAAAACCGGGACCTGACCCGCCGGGGGGCCGTGATTATACTTGGCCTGTTTCATAAGCTCTTGCATAATAAAACAGTCCTTCCAGAGATGCGTAGACGGGGTTTTCTTCCGTACCGTGCTTTGGGCAAGGCACGTTCAACTGGCGATCCAAATTAATAGGTGGCCTCCCATTGCGTGGGGGTGGTCTACCCTTGCGGCGCTGCCCGTTGTCTTGAACGTTGGTATTGGCCACAAAGTCTGAGCTGCCCTCCGCTTTACGCTTGCCATTGTACTATGTACCTTCCGGATTGGTTTGCGCCGGTTTACCGTTTTTGCTCACCTTCCCGGACTTGTCTCCGTCTGCATCTGGATACTTGGTGTTATCAGAGTCTCCATATTTTACTAAAGCGCCCATGAGCGTTCCCATGTCATTGCAATCACATTTGAGCCATCCCAGCTTCTGCCTCAAAGGCTCAAACCGGCAATTGCCTTCCAAGGTTACTATAGCCGTGCTTGGATTGATGCTATTGGAGGAGTGCAAAAATTTTGACACTCGCCGCACCCAACTGCTGGTGGTCTCTTGCTCTCCTTGAATACAGGCTGCCAAGTCAACCACGGACATCAGTTGCTTGCACGTGTCTTTGAAATTATTGATAAACCGGCGCCGCAACTCCCCCCATGATCCGATGGAGTTAGGTGGTAAACCCTTTAACCATGTCTGGGCCGTGCCTTCAAGCATCATTGTGAAGTATTTGGCGCATGCTGCTTCATATACGTCGAGCATCTCCATGGCCATCTCATAACTTTCCACCCACGCCTCCGGAGCCAGATCCGCCGTGTAGTTGGGTACCTTTCGTGGACCTTTGAAGTCCTTGGGTAGTTTCACATTCCGTAAAGCGGGGATGAGACACTACACCCCCAAGGAACTGGACATGATTCCTGTTTCGGTGGTGGTAGGGTGAACCGGCGTCGCTTGACGGGTGTCATTGTGGGCAGTATGCCTAGCCTGGTCCACCACCTCTTGGGCGTGTGCTCCTGCTCCTGCCGGATTATCCTGCCTCTGTCGGTGCCGTCTCCGCGCATTGCTAGATAAAGCCGGTTCATCCAGGTGCCTCGTGTAACTCCGGCTCGGGCGGGGGGTTGAATGAATCCTCTCCCGGTTATAGGAATAAGCTTGCTGTTGTGTTAATGCTGTGTCCAACAACTCCTTGGCCCGTCGTGCCTCCATTGCTATGGGGGATGTCCCCTCAATGGGAAGGGTGGCCAGCCGTGAATCGGCGGCGACGATGTTGTCCAATGGGTTAGAATAATGACCAGGAGGGGTGGGCACGTGCTGTGTCGGCACAACTTGCCGATTCGGCTCGGCGGCTGGTGGCTGAGCCGACGCGCCAGTCCCCGGGGCTCCTCCCCGGTTTACCTCTGCATAGTTACTGGTTTCTGCTCCTGGTGTGCTGAAGAGATTCCTGGCCTCATAAACCGGCGGCAAACGAGATCGTTGTCTTCTGTACATTACCTCCTGTGAAGCGTTATGATCCATCCTGAGCCGGAAAGCTTGGGAATCTAGCTCTGCCTGTCTTGTAGCCATCCTGGCGTTCTCCGCATCCAGATCCAACTTAGCTTGCTCAATTCGGCTCTTCAGCTGAGCGATCTCCGCATCATGCTGCGCCTTGTCGTCCTGGGCTACTTCTGCTGTTGCGAGCGCCGTCAAGGTATCGACTAAGGTGGATAGGACGTCAGAGGGCGACGGGGGAAGGTCACCAGCTCTGGCTCCCACTATCTCTGAGGTTAACGCTCCGGTCGTTGAGGGCTGCTGCATAGGTGATACGTCTCAAACGTATCTACTTTTCCAAACACTTTTGATATTGTTTTGACCTCATTCTTGCATGATTTGGACTAAACTAACCCGGACTGACGCTGTTTTCAGCAGAGCTGCCTGTATGGTTTATTTGTGTGCAGGAAAACGGATTTTTAAGCATCTCAGAAAAATCCACGAAAAATCACGAAAAATCCACGCACCCGAAGAAACAACATACCAGAAGTGGGGCCAGAGGGGGGCCAGGGGGTGCCCAGGCGCCCTGTGGGCGCGCCCCCCTGGGCCGCACCGGGGGGGCGCCTGGGTGGGGCCCACGCCCCCTGGTGCCCTACTTTAGCCCGTATTTTTTCCTCCGAGGCAAAAACCCCAGATCGGAAGTCCTTTTCGCAGTTTCGCATCGCGGAGCCGCCGCCACCCTCTGTTCTTCTTCGGGAGGGCTAATCTGGAGGCTGATTTGGCCTCCGGAGAGGGGAGATCGTCGCCATCGTCATCATCATCACCACTCCATCATCCCTCCATGACTTCCCCCTTCATGTGTGAGTAATTCCCTTGCTGTAGGCGAAGGGGATGGTAGGGATTGGATGAGTTAGATCATGTAATAGTTCGTCAGATTGTTGGGGGCATGTTGCCTATCATCTAGTATGGTGTTTATCATCTTTGCTACAACTTGTTATTCTTAATGCTTGACACTAGGGCCCGAGTGCCATGATTTCAGATCTGAACCTTATGTGTTTGTATGAATATATTTGTGTTCTTGATCCTATCTATGAGTTGTATGCACCTGTTACGGTTCGGAACCGGCGATCCCAAAGGTGACAGCTTGGGACACCAAAGGGGATGGTCCGTAGTTTGAGGATTACATGTATCCATTGAGTTCATTGCTTTGTTCCGGTGCTCTTTGACAGGAGCACCTTAATATCCATTAGTTCCTTTTGGCCCCGTTCGTAGCGGGATGGTAGGACAAAAGATGTTGTGCAAGTTCTTATTGCAAGCACGTACAACTACCTACGGGATACATGCCTAATGTTTGATATTTTCCTAGATGATCATTACTTTTCCGTGTGCCATGCCCCAAGTTAGAAACTATCTCATCCATGCAACGCCCAACCATCCGTCTCCCTAGCCTACAGTATTCTAAACCTTGCTTGTCACTAGTTGCTACTTTTGCCATTTACTACTGCTATTTACTTTTGCTATTTACTTTTACTATTACTATCATCACTATCATATCACTGTTACCGCTTATCTTTTGTTGCAAGTTAGTATATTTCAGGTGCGGTTGAATTGACAACTCAACTGTTAAAGATTATAAATACTCTTTGGCTCCCCGTGTGTCGAATCAATAAATTGGGTTATTCTTACCCGCGAAGACTATCTCGATCTCTTACGGTTGAGGGTTATCAAGTACCGTTTTCTGGCGCCGTTGCCGGGGAGCATAGCAATATTTACAAGTCTACTTGAGGTATCCTACCTGCTGCACTTTATTCACTATGGGTAAGAAAGGTGACCCCAAGGTTCCGATCCTACGATCCACTACACGAAGAGGTACTGCTCTGAGCACTAGTGTTACGCTTGATTCACCCTCTGTTATGAGTAAGTTTACCTCACCACCACCACATGATGCTCCTACTGAATCTGTTACTATGTCTGATGCACTTGATGATGCTTCTACTACTTTTGATGATGATATTAGTTCACTTGGTTATGCTCTTAAGAAACAACTTACTGCTGCTGCTGAAAAATATGGAATTGAACTTCCTGTTACTCGCTACCCTATTGGTGAAACTTATGATTTTCCTGAATTGAGTAAACTCCAGGAGAGGCTCCTTGATGATGATTACTATATACTTGATGAAGATTTATGCAGGGAACTGACAGAGTTTGCCGGCTCTGACCCTGAAACTATTAAGAAAATATTTGAAAAACACTCTTTGAAAAACAAAACCGTTCCTAATCCTGAGTTTGCTACATCTCCTATATGCATTGATGATCCTGATTTTGATTTCTCTGTTGATCTTTCACTTATACCTATGGTTGAAGCTGACCCCTTTTATGGCAGAGAAAATGATGATGCTATTGCACACCTAACTAAACTTGGTGAACTAGGTAGCCTGTTTACCACAGATGAGAAGATACGCTACTTTTATGTGACCAAGCTTCTTCCTTTCTCCTTGAAGGAAGGTGCTAAAGCATGGTATGATTCACTCCCATGCGGTTCTATTAAGAGTCCTCAGGACTTAGCTCACTCTTTTGTTGATAAGTACTTTCCTGCTCATATGCAACATGCTGCTTTACAAAGAATTTATAACTTTAAACAGTTGCAGGATGAGTCCCTCCCTAAAGCTTGGGGGAGGTACTGTAGTTTGATCCAGGCTAGACCAGGACATGGAGTTCCTAAGAATGAATTAATTGATATATTCTATGCTGGTTTAACTGATGAATCTAGGTCCTATTTGGACAGTTGTGCTGGTTGTGTTTTCAGGAAAAGAACACCGGACGATGCAGAAGATCTAATGGGCAGGATTGCCAAAAACTATGAAGATTGGTCCGTCCTTGAACCACCTCCACCAACAAAGAAGAGGGGCATGTTTGTCCTAAGCCCCGAAGATATGCGAGAAGCAAAGAAGTCTATTAAAGAGAAAGGTATTAAAGCTGAAGACGTGAAGAATCTACCCCCTATTGAGAAGCTGTGTGAGCCTACCACTCACCCTCCTATGGTAGAGGTACACTCTCTTTTAGATTTCAACGAAAGTGACATCCCTCATGGTAAGCCTCCTGATCAATGCTTAGATGAGTTTGATAATTTTATTATGAAACAAAATCATTTTAATGAGAGGATAGAAAGTCAGTTGCATGATAATTCCCTTGCTATCAAAAAGTTGCTTGGTGTTTTAGATAGAACAGTTAATGATGTTCAATGTCTTGTGAAGCATTTTCATATGGTTCAAACTCAGCTTGATCAAATTTCTAATGTGCAAAGAGATTTGCTTGCTAACAATGCCAAACAAGATAAACTGCATGCTTTTGGGATTAAGACTCGAGGAGGAACTAGTACTCAAGATCCTCTTTATCCGGAGGGACATCCGAAGAGAATCGAGCAAGATTCTCAAATGCAGGAAGAAGAAATTGTTGTCTCTCCAAATAAGAAAAAGAAACATAAAGAGACTGACAATTCTAATGATCCTATTGCAGATGAAGAGCCAGCTATTGATCCCAACAGTGTATCTATCTCCGATGCTGAGACTGAAGACGGTGCTGAACCTGAAGGTAATAATAATGAGAAGAATGATCCACCTGAAGTTCGAGAAGAAGAAGCACCTGACAAACGTAAGAGGTACACTAGAGAAGACTTCATCGCAAGAAAACATGGGAAGGAGAAAGAACCATGGGTACAGAAACCCATGCCCTTTCCAGGTAAGTCCATCAAATCTAAAGAAGAAGAGCATTATAATAAGTTTTGTGAATGGATTAAACCTCTTTTTCTTCAAATCCCTTTGATTGATGCTATTAAGTTACTTCCGTATTCAAAATATATGAAAGATATTGTCACTAACAAAAGAAAAGTTCCTAATGATGCAATATCTACTATGCTTGCTAATTATTCTTTTAGCGGAAAGATTCCTGAGAAGCTCGGTGATCCAGGTATACCCACCATTCCTTGCTCCATAAAGAATTACTATGTCAAAACTGCTTTATGTGACCTTGGAGCGGGAGTGAGTGTTATGCCTCTCTCTCTTTACGAGAGGCTCTGTTTAGAGAAACTAATTCCTACAGATATCTCCCTTCAGATGGCTGACAAGTTAACCGCTGTTCCGATAGGTATTTGTGAGGATGTTCCAGTTGAAGTTGCTAATTGTTTAATTCTTACTGATTTTGTTGTGCTTGACATGCCCGAGGATGGGAGCATGTCCATTATTCTTGGTAGACCTTTCCTTAACACCGCAGGTGCTATTATTGATTGTAACAAAGGGAAGGTTACCTTTCATGTGAATGATAAAGAACACACGGTATATTTTCCGAAGAAGACCGACAGGAGGCATGCCCTCAACTCTATAGAGAATATCGAGACCGTGAAAATTGGAGAATGGGACTGTCCACTACATGTGCCTCACAAATACAAAACTATCATGGTAGGGACAATGTCCATCAAGGTAAAAGTTCAGTGATTACTTCGTAGGAGGTGAGACTTTTTGTTCTATATACCGCTTGTTTGTTGGTAAGACTTGATCAACCTTACTAGTGAACGTGTTATATACGGATAAAAAGTTGAGCTTTCTATGTTTTCATTTGTTTTTAGTATTGTCCTACTTGCTGTACCAAGTATCTATGTTTTTGAAACTTCACAATACTACTAACTACTTCAAGTTTTCAGAGAGTTTCGCAGCTTTTTGAACTTCAAAAAATTTTCAACAGTGAAGTTTTCAGAAAAATTCCAGAAAAATTATATTAAAAATTTCCACAACGGGAGAGACCCGAAAAGTCTTGGGGCCAGCCAGGGGGGGCTACCAGTGGCCCAGGCGGCCAGCTGGCGCGGCCCAGCCCCTGGCCGCGCCCACAGGGCGCCTGGGGCCCACAAGGCCCCCCTCCAGGTACCTCTTCCTCCTCTCTCTCTCTCTCTCTTTTTCCAGAAACCCGAGTTCTGGTCGTGTTCTTCTTGTTCTTGCTGTTCTTGGGGGCGATTCTTCGATCTCCCTCTACAGCCCATCATTCGAGCTGAAATTTTGAGCAAATACTCCCTGGTATGTGACTCCTCCACCCCTCCAATTAGATTTTTGATTGGTGACCTCATTTGTGAGTATTTAGTAGTTCTTGGTGCTGTAGAGATGAGCTTGCAGGCATGTGTAGAAAGTTATTTTCCAAGTTTTGATGCAAGTTTATGCCTTGGGCAAGTGAGTTGAGTAGTTTGCCTTAGCTCACTTTGTTTTAATCCTTGTTTTTGTGAATTGTATTTTTTTTTCAGAAATGAGTTTATTAGGAAGGGCAAAAGGATGGCTTGAGAAGAGGAGACCTGCACACTCCGATCAAGTCACTAGAGCCGCAGCTTCACCATCGACTGCCAGGGTGAGCTATAATGAAGATCATGTGCCCCTGGAGTTATTGGAAGATACAAGTCCAGCACGTGCGATGACATATCCATGTGACGTATTCATGGAAGCTGCGGGAATCAAGGATGAGTGTTATAATCTTTGTGCTAATGCAGGTTTGACACGACTCGTCACGAGCCGTGTTACTCAGTATCAGAAACTCACCTCCGGTTTCATTAACAGTTTTAGATATAATCCTGATTCAGGTGCTATTGAGTTTAAATTTTTTAATGATCTTATCACCATGACTCTGGGAAATTTTTGTGAAGTAATAGGTGTGCCGAACATTGGGAGGACGGCAAGGATGGGCACGCAGCCCTCCGAGCTGAAAACCGTCATCAACTCTCTCTGCTGCATGGGTACGAGGGATATTCATCGGTCGAAGATCTCCAGTATCTTGTTTCCTCACCTCAGGTATTTTGCATATTATATTGCTAGAGGGGTATTAGCTCGTGACAACACGAGCAACATTTCTGCTCCGGATATTGCTATCCTGGCAGCAGCCCTCTCAGGGAGGTCTGATTATAATATTGGTACCTTAATTGCTCGACGCCTTGCTATGAACGGTAACAAGGGGGACTTATATGGGGGGATTTATGCCACGCTTATCTTAGAACATCTTGGAGGCACCCCACACCCTGATGATACTCCTTTTACTTATTTAAACTTTGATCTTACTGCTATGAAAAGGCATAAGTTTGTTACCATGGGCTCTGAACTTGATAACCTTGTTTATATCTTGCGCTTCGGAACTACCGCGGAACGCGAGATCTGTCTACCTGCACCTCTTTTGTTTGATTATTCTCGCAGGAACGGATGGTCCTTTGATGTTGTCCAGTTCGATGAGTTCATAGTCCAGCATCAGTTCCATAACCCCATGGAGGGGGTTGTGCCCGACGAGGAGGGACACGGTGAGATACCACGTTTTCAGGAGGAGACCGCCACCGAGTTTGGTGAAGGGTCTTCCTCTGTTTGGCGCTTGGAACCTTCCTCGTGGGAGACTCCGAGGAGTTCGGTGTACGTGCCATCATCCTTCTACGACCCTTGGTCTCACCACTATACCCCTGGAGCAGGAGGCTCCTGGGGGCAGTAGCTGCTACCAACTTAGGCCAAAAGCCTAAGCTTGGGGGAGTACGTGCCCTTCTCACTTTTCCATTGTATTATTCGTTTTATTTACTTTGATTTTTTCGAAGTTTTTACTCGTTCTTCTTTATTCCTCTATTTGCAAAAACAACAAAAAGATTTTCTCTTTCTTTTGCTTTTTATTCAACCTATGAAAAACCCAAAAAGATTTTCTTTCTCTCTTTAGTTTGCTTTGTTTTCAGAGATCAGCTCGAGTCCGTGATGGCATTTGATTATATTTCCTACGTTCGATCGTGCAAGTGACAAGCAGTAATGATGAAGATCGACTGAAAGGAAGCAACAAGGAAGACCGGTATGAACTCTTATTGTTTCTACTTTTGTACATATGCCTGTACTTATGATCTAGAGACCAGCTTGTAGCGACATAGTGCTATGTTTACAATGCTCATCCAGTGGTTCATGCTTTCTTTGTGGCTGGTCTCCAATAACTAGAGTATATAATGTGTTATTGAAATGATCTACATGCATTGCATCGTTCCTAGTCTGGCATACTATGGTGGTATTTCCCTTTAGAGAATTTTTGGATTGACTTGGCACATGCTTACACATGTTTAAGACTAAAAAGTCTACTTTGCCTTGATGATCTTTGAGTTTTAGAATAGTTATATCACTTTCATGCCCGATTCAATGTTGCTTTGTCGCTCTGCATGATTATGACCGTTATTGCTCTCTAGTTGGTCGCTTCCCAGTCTTTTGCTAAACCTCCACCCGTACTAAGCGGAATGACTGCTTGTGCATCCAAAACCTTTAAACCTGTTATGCCATATGAGTCCACTATACCTTCCTATACGTGGAAATTACCTGCCATCCCTAACGAAGACTTTCATGTACCATCTCGAAATTAATCAAAAGCATTTCTCTTTTGTGCCTATGTTTTAGCTCATGAGGAAGTAGTAGTTAATTCATGATCTCTTTAAGTTGGACAAGTTTCACCCCTGGATTGCATGCATAATGTGCAAACCCCTAATATGAAAAGGAACTGGCATTGAGTGCGCCCGGCTCGAAAAGATAATATAACAAACAAACCCTCCTTCGCGCTTTGTTCATGAGAAATCAGAAAACTTTGGCAGTGATAAACAAAGGAGATTAAGAGGATGTGATCGTCCTCATGCGGGAGCCGTTCCTCGAGACTTGTCTAGCTTAAAAAGTGATTGAGTTATCTGCTAGCATTCGTTGACGAAATATGCACCCCTCAAAAACATATTTACTTCTGTTTTTTTAAAAACCAAGAGCTCTGGTACATGTTTAGTTTTTGTTTCCGATCACGGGCTTTCAACTTTGCCAATAAAAGCCACGGTTCGAGAGTCTCATCTTCTTTCTTCAAAGCACTAACTAGGAGAGCATAATTGTCATTCTGAGTGTAATGTGCATTGTCCCAAAGTATTACATTGTCTTCTGCATACTTGTGATATGATTTATTCTGAAATCCTTAGTTCTAGTCTCCTTTAAAACTCTTGAGGAGTCTCTGCATTTATGTTTTGCTTCACTCATGGAGGCTAGCGAGATACCACCTTAATATGCTCAAGCTATGTGCAATGTGATCTTGTCTCGATTTTCAGTAATATATTGTTTACTTTTAATTATTTGTGACTGGTCACTTGAAAGAAGGATTGCTCCTTGCATTGTTCTCATAAGTACTGTTTTAATACTTGCTGAACTCTTTTCGTAGTACATGCTTATATACATCTAATGAAGCAAAAGAGTTTGTCAAAGTTTTCTTTGTCGCTTTCAGTTCGTTGAACTGAATTGCTTGAGGACAAGCAATATGCTTAGCTTGGGGGAGTTGATACGTCTCAAACGTATCTACTTTTCCAAACACTTTTGATATTGTTTTGACCTCATTCTTGCATGATTTGGACTAAACTATCCCGGACTGACGCTGTTTTCAGCAGAGCTGCCTGTATGGTTTATTTGTGTGCAGGAAAACGGATTTTTAAGCATCTCAGAAAAATCCACGAAAAAATCACGAAAAATCCACGCACCCGAAGAAACAACATACCAGAAGTGGGGCCAGAGGGGGGCCAGGGGGTGCCCAGGCGCCCTGTGGGCGCGCCCCCCCTGGGCCGCGCCGGGCGGGGCGCCTGGGTGGGGCCCACGCCCCCTGGTGCCGTACTTTAGCCCGTATTTTTTCCTCCGAGGCAGAAACCCCAGATCGGAAGTCATTTTCGCTGTTTCGCGTCGCGGAGCCGCCGCCACCCTCTGTTCTTCTTCGGGAGGGCTAATCTGGAGGCTGATTTGGCCTCCGGAGAGGGGAGATCGTCGCCATCGTCATCATCATCACCACTCCATCATCCCTCCATGACTTCCCCCTTCATGTGTGAGTAATTCCCTTGCTGTAGGCGAAGGGGATGGTAGGGATTGGATGAGTTAGATCATGTAATAGTTCGTCAGATTGTTGGGGGCATGTTGCCTATCATCTAGTATGGTGTTTATCATCTTTGCTACAACTTGTTATTCTTAATGCTTGACACTAGGGCCCGAGTGCCATGATTTCAGATCTGAACCTTATGTGTTTGTATGAATATATTTGTGTTCTTGATCCTATCTATGAGTTGTATGCACCTGTTACGGTTCGGAACCGGCGATCCCAAAGGTGACAGCTTGGGACACCAAAGGGGATGGTCCGTAGTTTGAGGATTACATGTATCCATTGAGTTCATTGCTTTGTTCCAGTGCTCTTTGACAGGAGCTCCTTAATATCCATTAGTTCCTTTTGGCCCCGTTCGTAGCGGGGTGGTAGGACAAAAGATGTTGTGCAAGTTCTTATTGCAAGCACGTACAACTACCTACGGGATACATGCCTAATGTTTGATATTTGCCTAGATGATCATTACTTTTCCGTGTGCCGTGCCCCAAGTTAGAAACCATCTCATCCATGCAACGCCCAACCATCCGTCTCCCTAGCCTACAGTATTCTAAACCTTGCTTGTCACTAGTTGCTACTATTGCCATTTACTACTGCTATTTACTTTTGCTATTTACTTTTACTATTACTATCATCACTATCATATCACTGTTACCGCTTATCTTTTGTTGCAAGTTAGTATATTTCAGGTGCGGTTGAATTGACAACAAAACTGTTAAAGCTTATAAATACTCTTTGGCTCCCCGTGTGTCGAATCTATAAATTGGGTTATTCTTACCCGCGAAGACTATCTCGACCCCTTACGGTTGAGGGTTATCAATAGGTTGTGATCCGGCCATGAAAACAGCAACCCTGTTTGGCGGATCAAAGGGGTCCGGAATACTTTCGCCATTGGACACGCCCTCGGACCGACCGTCCTGCAACAGATACAAAGATTCAGTCTCTCCGGATGAAGATTCATCGTCGGAATAGACAATGTCTCGCCACCAGAATCCGATCCGTCCTCGGCTTGTACTCCATGCACTGCTCCGACGAAAACGTGCTTCACGACGGGCTGAATCCGGGCTGATCTCGCACGCTGAGCCGGCACGACGATGTTGGGGAAGACGTCTGACTCAGGGCCCGGTCCGCCAATCTTCCCGATGAAGACGTGGATGCCGTCGAAGGGGACCTGGTACCCGTATTCGATTGAATCGGCCTCGGGGACCCAGCCTGCATCGTTGATGCAGATCCGGCCGCGACGAGTCTTGGTCATCCGGCCCACTGCGTAACCCTTGAGCCCTTCAAAAGCTACCCTTCAAGAACTCCAAACCATCGTGCGATAGCCCCACAGTGGGCGCCAACTGTCGTGGATTTAGCACGGCAGATGTCCGGTTTACAGGACTTAGTCGTGAGGCCATCGCTCGGGTTAGCTTAAAGGTGTTAAAGCGGATGAAGGACACACGAAGTTTATACTAGTTCGGCCCCTTCGATGAAGGTAAAAGCCTACGTCTAGTTTGGTGTGGTATTGCTTGGGCTTCGATGACTAGGGAGCGAATCCGCTTGCCTTTGTCTCGACCTGTTGTTTCTTATCCTGAACCGTCGCCTGGTCGTCCCTTTATATAGGAAGCGACGCCCTGTTCGGTTTACAGAGTCCCGAGGCCGGCTCATAAACGTGTCCGCCTCGGTCTCTGCTCTTTCTATCTTACATCCCAAGCTACATGGTACGACGGTTTATAGACCACGGGCCTTATACATGGGCCCTAAACCTCTATGGGCTATAACCTCATGTTACATACTCTACTGGGCTTCCGATAATATAACTTTACCAGCGTAATCCGGACCCTCCTGGCCGGTTTATACCCGATAGTCATATCCCTGACCGCCGGTAATCAATGCAAAGGCGCTCCGTGCCATCTTTCTTCTTGATAAATAGAACGCCACAACCCCAAGGAGAAGTGCTAGGCCTGATTAGACCCATACGCTCTTGCTCATCGAGTTGTTTCTTCAGCTCCTTCAACTCATCAGGGGAAAGCTTGTACGGACGCCGGCATGCTGGCTCGGTACGGGGCTCGAGTTCAATGACAAATTCAACTTGACGATGCAGAGGCATGCCTGGAAGCTCTTCAGGGAAAACATATTCATATTCATTGACCACCGGAATTTGAGAAATGGCATTAATCTCGCCCTTGTCATTGAGAGAGAATAGCCTGATTGTGTTATCTCGAGAGGCGAAGATAATCACGTCTTCGCCAGGATGAGTAAGCTTGACTTCCTTATTTGCACAATCAATGTTTGCATCATGCTTGGAGAGACAATCCATCCCAAGAATAAGATCAATGTAGGAGTTGCCAAGAATAACCGGAGAAACCAGAAAGCTGTAATCACCCATATGAATAGATATATCCGGAGCATACACGCTAGGAGTCATTAGCTTCCCCGGAGAAGTAACTTGCAACTTTCTGGGTAGATTTTTGGTGGTATCATCGTGCTTGGATGCAAATGGATATGACATGAAAGAACATGATGCACCTGAATCAAACAAAACTTTAGCAGGTTTAAGATTGACTGGAAGGTTACCAATTATCACATCTGAAGAGTTCTCTGCTTGAGCTGCATTCATCAGATTCACTCTTGCTGCCTTTGGATTGTGCTTGACAATAGCAGTGCTGACAGGTGGAGGAGGCGGAAGGCGCCTTGGGTTGGGACACATATTAGCATAATGACCCTTCTGAGTGCACTTGTTGCAAACCACTTCTGAGAGAGGACGGTGATAAGGAGCACTTGACTTCCAAGTTTGAAAGTGATTCTTGGACTGATTGCTTGGGTTGGGTGGGTGGGAGAAACCACGACCACCAGAATGCTTGTTGTTGTTGTTGTTGTTGGGAGGGCGGAGCACTGGAGGAGGTGGAAGCCAAAACTTCTGCTGCGTTGCGACCACTTGGGAAGAAGAGGAGGAGTTAACAGCATCTTTGATCCTCTTTTTGGAAGCTTCAACCTTGAGCTGGGCTGCCTCTTGCTTAAGGGCCATGTTATAGGATTGATCAAATTCATCCGGCTCAAACAAGGTGAGAGCTAGCTGGAGTTCATCCTTCAGACCACCACGGAACTGATAAATCTTGCTCTTGGAATCTGGGATGTCTTGCTTGGCATAGCGGGCAAGGTTCTAGAACTTGACATTGTATTGATAAACGGACATGGTACCTTGCTTCAGGTTGCGGAATTGCTCACGCATACCTTCGATGACACTAGTTGGAATGTGCTGAGAGCGGAAATCCTTGCAGAAGTCAGTCCACGAGATTTCACGTCCTTCTCTGGAATCTTCGTACTGCTGCCACCAATCAGTGGCTTGGTCCTTGAGTTGGAAGGCGGCAAACTTGACATAATCCTCAGGTCTCACGTTACTGCATTCAAAGTGCTTCTTGATGTCTGTTATCCAGTCTTCAGCATCTAGCGGATCCACACAGTAACTGAACGCCTTCGGTTGGTTTGCCAGGAACTGGTTGAGTGTAGCAAAGTGAGGCTGGTTGAACAAATTGCCTTGGCCTTGGTTCCCATGACCACCTTGATTTGCTTGATTTGCTTGAATGTTCTGTATCATTTGCATAAGCATCTGGGTGTTATGATTCTTCGCTTGCATAATTGCTCTCTAGGCCTCAGACGGAGGAGGGGGGGAAGGAGGACGATCAGGAACTTCTTCACCCTCTGGGTTAGCATTGGGAACCCTTTTAGGAGCCATCCTGAATGCGATGACAACTATTAGCCATTGATTGAAAATATATAAGCTGAATCAACGGCTAGAAATTTGCAACATAAGTCTTCACAAGAACATTCGAACAAAATGAACAAATGTAATCCATAGTTTAATGGTACAACAATCTTCTCGAGAAGCCACTTGGGAGAATAAAAGGTAAATAAAAACAACAAGGAGCAGATAGAAAAAATACAAGATAGAAGCTTCGTTCGACATATTCGTGCTGAAAGCTTATGGAACGTGTTATAAAAGGGTTTTGCAATCCCCGGATCAGCATAGCCAAGGACCATTTAAGATGCAACTCCCGATCGGAACAACGCCCATAAAACTACTTCACTCAATGTAGAACCCCAAACTCCATATCATGCATTCATTGGAAGAATGCCTACGAACTACTAGATGAACCCACCTATTAATTTCTGAAAGTTTCCAGTTATGTAATCAGGATACAGGGGAAGCATCGCGCACTCAACTCTAATCCTACATCCAGCTGTATCCATCCTTCAACACATAACCAGTTATTTCCGGAAACCTTTAACCTCGGACCTTCGAAACGCATCTGCTATACAAGCTATGGCAATACTCCCGAACTACCTACCCAGTACTGGGTGATGTCGGGGTTATCTTGCCACTAACCGCATAGAAGAGTTTTCGATGTCGGCCGTCTTAAGTATTCCAGAACTGCTGCGATAGATTTGTGACGACAACACCTCGGAGCTCAACTCCCCGGGACACTGCCACAACCCCTAAATGTCAGGAGGCATCAAGAACAATGTTCTCGTCACAAAGACATCGGAACAATTCAAACAATACTCGCGTGATCCTAAAAAAAAATTAGTGAACTTTTGAGAGTAGAAGAGATAGAGTAATCGTCAGGAGTCCTCACCAGAATGAAAAGAGATGAGGAGCAAAAGAAATCCTATTCTCTGATTTATATATAGGACTCAAAACATTTTCAAGTGTGTGCCTAGACTCAACCGTCAACGATTCGATCAATCAGTGGGGGCTTCTAGGTCATAGAAGGCTCTGATTACCAACTTGTAAAGCCCAGTATGAGATTATACCTCCTACGTGTCGAGTTACGACTTAAAGGTATAATCTCATACTAGAATGATCTCAAGTATGGTATCTTTGCACGACTTATGTAAAAGAGGGATGAAATTGCAAAAGAGTAGTTGGCTTACACTCGCCACATCACACAATACATTACATAAGCAATCATCATCCCAATAACATCATAGTCCGACTACAGACGAAGATCCAAATGAAAGATACCATAGATAAATAACACAAGGTCCGATCGCCCCTAGTAGAAGCCACTACTGATCCTCGGGATAAGACACGTAGTATCGCCCACGTTCTTCGTCGAACTCCCAGTACAACTCTGCGCCATCACCTGTGTAGTTCACCATGGTACCTGCATCTGGTGTTGTGTAGAAATCTGTGAGCCACGGAGGACTCAGCAATCCCGTTCCTGGGTAGCAAAACTATCTAAGCCTTGGGTGAGGAACAAGGCTGAAGAACAAAGGTTGCGGCTGCACTAGCACTAGCTTACGTGTTTAGAGCGAGAAGAGAAGTGCCACGAGCGTCAAAGTGATCAAGAAGTGATCCTATCTAAGCACGTCAAACATAACCCCACCGTGTTCACTTCCCGAACCCCTTTTGGAAAATGACCGTCACGGTTACTCACGCTGGTAGTGTATTCTGAACATGGTGTCAAGTTTTCTACAACCGGATATTAACAAATTCCCATCTGCCACATAACCGCGGGCACGGCTTTTGAAAGTTCAAACCCTGCAGGGGTGTCCCAACTTAGCCCATCACAGGCTCACGATATGCGGAGTCGCAACTCCAAGTTGGGAAGACCCGAGTATTCTCGGAATCCCGTGCTCAAGATATTCCGACTAAGGTAAAACTAATCCAGCAAGACCTCCTGGCGTGCCGACACCTTGACAGTAGCCGCACATATCTAGTCTCAGGCCACGACCGGATGGGCGATTCTACAGGTTTTTACCAGCCCTTGAGTTTCCTCAAGGTGGCCCCACAGACTCCCCAGTTTGGACCAACACTCATGTGGAGCACTGGCCCGGGTTGTTGATTAAGAAAAGGGTTTATAACTCACTATGGAAGTTTTAGTTGTTAGGCAAATGTAGAACCAATGTTGGGCCTTGCTGGAAAAGCTTTAGCGCTAAGCGGTTTATCGAGGGGGGCCCATAAACCCCAACCGTGTTAGGGACGCATAATCAAGGAACATAACACCGGTTTAAACGGTTCCTAGGGTGGCATGAGTGGAACAAAACACCAAGCAAGAGGCTTAGCCTTCCACCCATTGCCAAGTATATAGATGCTTTAGTTTAACAGCTTATATAGTGTGATATCCCAACAATAACTTCATCATGAAGCAAGAATCTTCAAATCTTCACCTGCAACTAACAATGCTATAAGAGGGGCTGAGCGAAGCTTACGTAGCCAATCAAAGGTTTGCTGGGTTGGGTGGTTAGAGAGATTCATGGCTACAATAGGAGGCTGGCAAAGAAACATGGGCATCGAGGCAATAAGCTAAAGAGTGAGACATCTAGCAATAGGCAAAGATAGTAATGATACCTGGGTCAGGTCATCTTGCCTGTTGAGTCATCGATGGGATCGTAAGATGGCTCTTCGTACTCAACCTCGGTAGGACCCTCGTTCTCGGTATCGGCTCCCGGCTCTACTCAACACAAGAACACAACATGGCACAATATCAAACAAGGTGCAATGCACAATCAACATGATGCAAGTATGATGTGCGTATGCATGTGGAAATCTTGAACCTAAGAAGAAGATGATGAAGAAGGCCTCACCTTGGAAAACCAAGTGTGCTATTGGATAGAGGGGAAGATTTCGGTTGAAATCGATATAAAGATCGCCGGAAACGGTCACACGGTTTGCAAATGGCAAGCAAAACAATATTCACACAAAGCTGCAGTTAACAGCCACATGGCATGTTTGGAGCAAGAAATAATTATGCTACAACACTCAAACATGGAGACAAAGGGCATGGACATGAAGTAGACATGATACTTAACAAGTATGAACTTAGAACACACCTAAAAACCTACTGGAACACAATTAACCAAGCATGGCAAGTTGCAATAAAATTATCCAGACTTAGCCAAAATCTGGGAAGGCAAAAACATCATCACGATGCTGCCTTTGGAGGCACAAAACAACATGCATATCAACTCCACTAAGTATATAAAGATCATGGACATGTAGTAGACATAGCATACAGCAAACAACTCCATTGGAGCAACTCCATAGGAGGCATGGATCAATAGCAACAAGCTACACCAAATTGATCATGCTGATAAAAACCTGATAGTTATAATTTATAGCAACTTGAGAGTAAGAAATAAATAAGCTACAGCAAGCCATATGTGCAAGTGAGGGCATGGATGGATAGAGCATAACATGGACAACAAGATATGACCAATGGCCACTCCAAAACAAGCATGGAATTGAGTGGGGCATCAAGCAAACATAGCATCAGGTTAAAACAGATTCCAGACTTAGCAGTTTTTTCACTAAGTATAAAACAGTAACATTGGCATGGCATGTTTACAAGCTTGTTTAAGTCACCTCAAGGCATATCATGGAAAGTGGTTTGCAGCATAACAAAGACCATATGATGGTGCTTCTAAAACATATTGACATGTGGCATGAGGACAAACACATCAATAGCAATGAGCATGTCAAAACAACATCTCACAACAAGTTTCAGCACTTAACAGCCACATGCACTTTTGAAACAGAGATTAACATGGCAATATGACACCTGACATGAATGCTACAGCAACCATCATGTAGAGCACGTCACAATGAACATTTTGACATATCATATGCTCCATTTGGATAAACATGCACCAAGTTATCACATCTCAAACATGGCAACAAAATAACAAGTAACAACCATTTTAAACAAGTAGCACTCTTGCAACAGAGATTATGGCATCTAGATGAACTCAAACAAGCATGCCACAATGGAACAAAATGAAGAGCACATCACCACGATCATTTCGATATATCGCACGCCCAAAACGGATCTACGAGCGCAAAGTTACAACCATGCAAAGGAGGCAACAACATATAGCAGATTTGGGACTTAGTCGTTTTATACCTCATGAAAAGTCAAACTTGGACGGGATGGAGCGGGAGGAGGAGAACCGGGTTGGGGACGAGGCGTTTGGATGGATGCACTGGTGGATCTGGTCCACTTCTCAGATCCGGATCGGGCCCTCGCCGGAGTTCTTGCCGGAGGCGGGGAAGAGGGCGGCGGCTAGCGGGGAACATGGTGGCCGGCGGCGGAGGACGGCCGAGGCGGCTCGCCGGAGTGCGGCGACCACCGGAGGCGCGTGCTGGGGCCGGCCGGCGGACGCGGCGGCGGAGGAGGCCGCGGGGTCGCGCGGACGTCGGGCCGGCGTGGAGGCGCACGGCCGGCAGCGCGGGGCCTCCAAGGGGCAGCGACGGCGGCCACCGGAGGCGATGGTGAGAAAGGCGCGAGAGGCGTGGCGGCTCGGCCCGGGAGGCGGCCCGGGGCGGGCCCTGGCGGCGCGGGCGGGGAGAGGCCCCGGCGGCGACATGTGGCGAAGCGGGGTTGGCTGGGCGCGCGGCGGCGGACGTGTCCGGCTGCGGTCGTGTAACATCCCAAATTTTCAATTTGGAATGTTTTACAATTATTAGCTAAGCATCTATGCATTTTTTTATTGAGTGTCATTTGGAAATTTCAGAGGCATTTGAGTTTTATCTGACTTTGGATTCAGCTTGGCATCTGAAATTTATTTCAAAAATCCCTGACCAGCACTTGTTCAAAAGTGTGAGAGGAGCTAACATGACACTCCAAAAAGTCAGAAGAAAACAATGCCGAAAGTTTTGAATTCAAATTTGACTTTCTTTTGAATTTTTTAGAAAAATGTTTTTTTATAAAGTTTCTATTTAGCCTTTGAAAAATAGTTCATCTTGTAGGATTTATTTTTCTGAAATTTTTGATATATATATGTCCTATATTAAAATATTTTTATTTTCTATCTATACATTTTTTTCTCTGTGTCAAAAAAATAAATTAAAAAAACAGCCACGGGCCGTGAAAGGCCCAGCCTTCCTCACGACCCAACTTGGTCGTCTCCTTCCTTGCTCGTTCGTTCACAGAGAGCTCGCAGAACATCCTCCATCCAGCGCCCCACCCCTCCCCTTCCTCTGCCCCGCCCCAAAACGCCCCTGAATGGAACCCCCTCGCCTCCCTCGACCCTTTCCCCTTCCTAGTGCGCCTTGGAGTCGCCTGTAATGGCCATTACGAGGCAGAGAAACAGCCACCATTAACACATCTCGCCCCACCCAACTCTAGACCTCCCCAAGCCCTATAAAAGGCACCCCGCGAGCCCCTCTCACCCCTCGTCCGAAGCCCTCTCCTTCTGGAGCTTTTCCCCCTCCCTAACCTCGCCAATTGCTCGCCGGAGTTCGTGAAGTCCGGCGACCTCTCACCGTGTGTACATGAAGCTATCTACAACCACACCTTGATCAAGTGGTTCACCTCATCGTCCTCTACACCGTCTTGCACGCATCCTTCGCCGAAGCACACCGGAGCCACCTTCTTCCTCGTCTCCGGCGACAAGTCCGGTGAACACCCTGTTCAATTTTTTTTCTCTTTTATCAGTATATTTTCCAATTCAGATTCTTTACCGAATCTTGTTTCTAGTATATCTTTTAGTCTATAGATCCGATTTAGTTGATTCTTTTTCCTACGGTTTCATATAAATATTCTCTATCCAGAGAACCAAACGAAATATATTTTTAAATTTTTTAAAATTTTGAATTCAAACAGATCTGATTTCAAACTTCGTTAGGTCATAACTTGAGTTTCGTAACTCCGTTTTGGGTGATTCTTTTTGCAAATCGAAACTTGCGACATGTACCTTCTGTTAAAACCAAAACCATTTATTTTTGTTGCTGTGAAAATTATATTCTGTACAGAAACTTTATTTTGGTCTTTTTGGAGTTTTCGAAGTCTTTTATTTGTTTTCTTTTTGGATCTTTGCTTGTATGCTTATGTATGTTATTGCTTGCTTACGCTAGATCATCCGGAGTGCGAAGCTTGCTACTACGAATCTTTAGAGTTCAACGAACGTCAGCAAGGCAAGTTCACACTTTGATCATAAGTTTAATACCCAGTTTTTACTATGCATTAGTTTCACCCTCAAAGATTGCATGAGTAGGATTGGGAACATGTGGTTATGCTTTGTAGTTTATGTGGTAGGAACCTATGACCTTTTATCACCCCGGGAATATTCGTTATATCATATATTGCTTAGCCATGCTCGTAGACGGGGATTGGTATGTGTGATACATGCAAGTTGCGAGAGATAATAATTTTGGGATAACATAAGGTGGCAACTTTAATACACATCTGGGTGGATTGTTTGGGGCACCTGGAGAAACCAGTTCTTGCCCAAGGGGAATCCCGAAGTACCCGTGTGATTACCCTAGGTCCGCCACCCAGGCTCAAAGGGATCATAAGATATTTCATGCCTAGAAACTTCCGTGTGCAGCCACAAGCCATTATGGGCTCTGGCATAGTTGAGTAAGTTGTGTGACCTCTTTCCGTGGTAGACTAGCTGATGTAGGGGAAAGTAGGTGTACCGGTCTACCCAGGGTTTGGAGGAAATACTTCAGAAAGACTATGTCTCGATCTTCCGATCATGGAGGTGGTCGAGTCTTGTGGGGAAAAGTGCGCAAACCTCTGCAGAGTGTACAAACTAATCATGATTAGCCGTGTCCACGGTTATGGACAACTTGAGTATCTGGAAGTGAATTATTGGTTGATCTCATCACTCTTCTTAATGAAATTATTGGGTTAATAATAACTTGGGAATTTTGGGATTGAGTTGGAGGAACCTTCTCAATAATGGCATTTTAACTTAGTAGTAATAAAAATGTATTCCTTTGTTGTAGGGTAAAATTGGCTTTATGCAAACATTAAACTTAGAGCCTCCACCAGCTAAATTTGCATATAGAGATAGTCTTTTTCTTTATTATTATTTCTATGGTGTGACATTGCCAACATATTCCATGTGCTGACCTACACGGCTGCAACGTCTCATGTTGCAGAGTTTTCCGACGAGGAGTAAAGGTGCGATAGCTCGTTGTTCTGCACTTAGTTTGCCATGGAGTTGATGGACTCATTTTACTTTTGATGCTTCCGCAGTTATTTTATCCAGATGGCCTTTGGCCATATTATTGTAATAATACACTTTTGAGGATCTCGATGTAATAAAGTGTGTGATTGAACTCTGTTATAATTCATCGAGTACTGTGTGTGTCAGCATACCGATCCAGGGATGACACTTAAGCACAGAGACTTCGATCCATTTGGATCGGGTCGCTACAGGTCGGACGCGTCCGGCGACGCGAGGAGGGAGGAGTTAGGATTTCGTCCCAAAAATGGACGTGGGGGACGTTTTTATAGGCATAGGGAGCTAGGAGACTCCAAATGGGGTGCAGTTTTCGGCCACACGTTCGTGATCCGACGACCGAGATGATGGGAGTGGTTGTGCTGGGTTAGTAGGCTGTTGTGGAGGGGGTCTTGGGCCAAAAGGAAAGAAGGTTTTTAGCCCACTAGGTTAACCGTTGGAGTACCAAACGAACTGCAAAAGCGATGAAACTTGACAGGCGGCCTACACGTACCAAAACAACAACGCACGACAAGTCTCACGTCATTCCGGGAACGTTACACAGCCACACACGAAAGAAGGACTCGGGGATGCCACGGGCACGTGTGTGAGTGTCGGAACTCGAAACGGACAAAGGGAAGAGGCGAGTGGGACCGGGTGTAAGTGACAACACGAATGCAATGCAATGCACATGATAACATGACATGGATGAAAATGCACACACGCACACGACAAAACGGAGAAACCCGAAATGAAAGAAGAGCCAAGAGTGGAATTGATGAAGTCAAAGTATCATATATTGCCATAATTGGGAAGTGTTACATCTGGGGCATTACAGTGGTGGTAATATTTTGTAGAAATTGTTGAACTCTCATGCTTCACTTATATCTATTTGAGAGTCTATTAATACATCATGGTAAAGTGCTTAGGCTAAAGAAACTAGTCTTCACATGATAAACATCCAATGTCAATGTAGTAAAAAAATTCACATCAAGTGCATTGACTAGAAAGAGATGTTGGATGCTTGATAATTGTTTTGAGACATGAGGATAGCGATATTAAAGTCATGCTAGTGGAGTGATTATGAAATTGAGAAATATTTGTGTTAAGGTTAGTTATTCCCGTAGCATGCACGTATGGTGAACCGTTGTGTGACTAAGTTAAAGCATGAGGTATTTGTAGAGAGTCAACCATTGTGTGGAGGTCGGGGCGCGCGATGGTTAACTCCTACCAACCTCCCCCCTAGGAGCATGCGTTGATTGCTTTGTTTTGATGACTCGTAAATTTTTGTAATAAGTATATGAGTTCTTATGACTAATGTTGAGTCCATGGATTATACGCACTCTCACCCTTCCACCATTGCTAGCCTCTCTTGTACCGCGCAACTTTCGCCGGTGCCATAAACCCACTCTATATCCTTCCTCAAAACAGCCACCATATAGTTCCTCAAAACAGCCACCATACCTACCTATCATGGCATTTCCATAGCCATTCCGAGATATATTGCCATGCAACTTTCCACCGTTCCGTTTATATGACACGCATCATATTGCCATATTGACATGCGTGATCATGTAGTTGACATTGTATTCGTGGCAAGGCCACCGTGCATAATCTTTTCATACATGTCACTCTTGTGTCATTGCACATATCGGTACACCGCCGGAGGCATTCACATAGAGTCATACTTTGTTGTTGTAGTATCGAGTTGTAATTTCGTGTTGTAATGAAAGTGTGATGACCATCATTATAAGAGCATTGTCCCATGGGAGGAAAGGCTGAATCTATAAAGCCCCTCTGCAAAAAAAAGGCCAAAGAAAAAAAGAAAGGCCCAAAAAAGGGAAAAAAAGAAGAAAAAAAGAAAAAGAAAAAAAGGGACAATTGCTACTATCTTTTTCCACACTTGTGCTTCAAGGTAGCACCATGTTCTTCATTGTAGAAAGTCTCATGCTTAGTCACTTTCATATACTAGTGGGAATTTTCATTATAGAACTTGGCTTGTATATTCCAACGATGGGCTTCCTCAAATGCCCTAGGTCTTCGTGAGCAAGCAAGTTGGATGCACACTCACTAGTTTCTTTTGTTGAGCTTTCATTCATATTTAGCTCTAGTGCATCCGTTGCATGGCAATCCCTACTCACTCACATTGATATCTATTGATGGGCATCTCCATAGCCCGTTGATACGCCTAGTCGATGTGAGACTATCTCCCTCTTTTTGTCTTCTCCACAACCACCTCTATTCCACCCATAGTGCTATATCCATGGCTCACGCTCATGTATTGCGTGAAAGTTGAAAGGTTTAAAAAAATAGAGTATGAAAACAAGTGCTTGGCTGAAATCGGGGTTGTGCATGATATGAATATTTTGTGTGATAACAAGGGAGCATAGCCAACACTATATGAATTTGTAGGGATAACTTTCTTTAGCCATAGTATTTTGAGAAGACATGATTGCTTTGTTAGTATTGCTTGAAGAATTGTTATTTCTTATGTCAATATAGACTTTTATCTTGAATCCTTCAGATCTGAACATTCATGCCACAATTAAGAGAATTAAATTGAATAAATATATTGGTTAGCATTCCACATCAAAAATTCCTTCAGATCTGAAACTGAGTCCAAGTGATACCAGCAATGGGATAAGATACCAAGTAGTTGTCCCACCAAGCTGCGGCACGACCCTCCAACAAATGTGAGGCAAACCTCACCCTCTCTGCATCTGTGCATCCAACCGTCTCCAGGTTTCTAGTGACTGCACGGAGCCAATCATCAGCCACAATAGGTTCAGGGGAACTGGAGAACCTCTGAGGATTCAACCTCAGGAACCTGGTAAGCATATCCACGGATGGCGGGTTGTTGTTATTGTTCTGGTTGTTCTGCAAGTGGATCAACTGCATCTGCCCCTGAAGCAACTGCTGCATGTATGGCGGTATGTCATTGCCATTGTTGTCTCCTCCTGCAGCATTGCGCCTATTATCACGCCTCGGCGGCATCTGGTGGGCAAGCATAGAAAAGTTATAGATAAAATAGGGCCAAAGCTATAGATATAAATATATTATAACCATATGCATATATGATCAAGGCAACAAAACACAACAACGAATAACACAAAAAAACAAACAGACAAACAATCACAATAATATAGTAGTATATATATATATATATATATATATATATATATATATATATATATATATATATATATATATATATATATATATATATATGTATGTATATACATAGTCAAATAATTTTGACGAGGTAAAATCTAACAAACAAGCTACCAATCAAGCAAACAATCTAGTATCTTCATACCACGAAAGTGGACATAATTAGATACGCTAACACGATAACGTTGCAATATAAAACAAGCATATATGGTGGTCTCAGCACTAGTTCCTACTTAACTGTTCAAGATACTTGGGTTAACTAATAAACCGTAAAAAGTATAACTAGCTTATGAAAGAATCTTCATTCCTATGGCTTTTCTAATCCATTTTCTAGGGTCACGTCCTACAGTCAACACACTGCTCTGATACCATCTGTAACGACCAAACCTCGAAGGATTTGAGTCTCTGTGCTTACCGTGCTAGTCCCTGGATTGAACTCGCTAGCACACACAGTATAGATGAATAACATAATACAAGTGCATCATTTATTACAATGTATGATCCAGAGTATATAAAATAAAACAATCTGCATAGCTCTTGGCTAGCTATTAATCAATCACACAGCAGAAAGTAGTAGAAAATAACGATGAGTCCCATCATAGCCCAACTGGCGATGCTGAGTGCAGACTCGCGACCCTAACGGTACCTTACTCCTCGTCTGAAAATCCTGCAACATGAGACGTTGCAGCCGTATAGGTCAATACATTGAATGTATTGGCAAGTTACACAGGAGAAGTAATAAAGCAGACCTACATGTATATGCATAGAATAACAAAGGAAGGCTTGGGGGTTTATTTTGTAGAAAGCTGATTTTGTCCTCATAACTACCTAAGTCAATTTTTCATTTAGTTCTTTTATTACTACCATTAAATGCACAAGGTTGAGTTGGCAAAATCAACTCCAACCTATCCATTTATTAAGTTGCCCACAAATATTATTAAGTGTCACATCTGTCAAGATCATCCAACAACTGTAATGGCATAGCGGCTCAAAATATCCATAACCGGGGACACAGCTAATCATGATTAGTTTTTAATACTCTGCAGAGTTTTGCACACTTTACCCACTAGACTCAACCCGTAGATTGAGACGAAGTCTTTTAGAAGTAGTCACCTCCACCCCCGGCAGCCGGTACACCTATCAATATCTACATCTGCTAGCATACCTGGGCGAGGATTCCACAACCTACTCAACTAAGCCAGAGCCCATTTAGCTAGTGGTCGCGCATGGAAGCTACCAGTCATTAAGTCTGTCAGATCTTTTTGAGCCTGGGCGGTCGTCCACTTACATTCAGAGGGTATAAACCATGATGTTCTTGAAACCACCCATCAATACCACTTCCGCCCAGAGGTGAGTTGAGTCCTGAATTACTACTTAGTTTGTTAAATATTAATAATCCTCACATAAGCTCAATGTATACAGGAACCAACCCTGTCTACAAGCATAGAAAAACTATACCTACCATGATTTGCAAAGACGGGAGATAGCTCAATAATATAGCTCAAGTTATAACAATCCTATAATGCATAAATTTATAGTGTGGCATAACCAACAATGCATAGAAAAACAATAGGTAAAGGATGATCAACATGTAACTTGCCTTGGTTCTGGTTCAAAAAGTCACACTCCTGACAATAGCTCGCGTCGCACTCCGCACAATCTACACGTTTCACACAATATAACAAATCAATCACCGAAGCTCCAATAAAGCCAAAATAAAACCAGCAGCAAGAAAATCATTTTAAACTCAAAACAGTAGCAAAACAACATGTACAGATCACCTACATGACACTATGATCACAATGCAAAAAGAATCACTTGATTCCGATAAACGGTTTAAAAGATACGGCCTCCGGAATATTTGATTCAAATTCAAACGAATTCAAATTTGAAGAGTGCAAACATGTGCAAAGTTGGTACTGTGATAAAGATATTATTTTTGTGAGTGCACAGGAAAAAGAATTACCTAAAAAGGATTTACAGAATAGAAGTTAGAGTTGTTTGAATTTTTGTTGCAAAACTAAGAAAAGGACAAAAACCAACAGAAATCGCCTGGGCGCTGTAGCGAACTCCTGTAGATGCTCATGTAGCTAACTTCGACGTGGCAGTTTCTGATTGGGTGAAGGCGCGTGCTCACCAGGCGATAAAAGAAACGACGGCGGCGGCTCGGGCGTCGGCGACGGGGCTTCTCCGGCGGTGCTGTGGCGAGGGAGAAGCGACGGGCGGATGCGGCAGTGAGTGGCGGAGGTGGTGGTGACTCAAACTACAGCGAGGACTCCCTCTGTAGGCGACGGCGCTCCGATGGCGGCGGACTTGCTCGTTGCTCTCGCTCTGGCGGTTCTCTGTCCACTAGAAGATGTCAGGAGAAAGAGGTGTGGAGTGGGGAATCAGACGGGTCAATAGGGAAGGCCCGGGGTGCTCTTACGGCGCCGACAGTGTCCGGTGATCGGCGGCAGAGACGGAGCTCTGGGGCGAGATCCAACTTGCCCTAGCTCGCGTGTGCGGCCGCGAGAGAGGTCTAGGGAAAGAGGTGCGGCGCGTCGAGGCCTTGGGTATGAGCCAGACAACTCGGGCGCGCTCGGGGTGGACCAAGTCGGCCTCGGCGTGCGTGCGTCCGGCGCGGCGCGGCGGCTCTCGTTCTAGTAGGCTCAGGGAGGAGGAACAGGGTGCAGTGCGGGTCCACGGTCAGTGAGAGGGGCAACGGGTCGGGCGCTAGTGCGGGTCGGATCGGGTGCGTCGGCTTACCGCTTCGGCTGAGGCGAGCTGGGCCGCGGGCGACCGGGCTTGCCGGGCCGCAGCGGTCGGTCGCGCTGGCTGGCTGGCTGGCTGGCTGGTGGGCTGGGCCGCTGGCTTATCTTTTTTTTTAAACAACCAGCAGCAAAACCAAACTAAATAAAATAAAATACGCAATATAAAAACTAAATAAAAATATCTAGACAAACAATAAAAATATCCCTACAGCTATAAACTACAGGAACACTAGTTCCAACACTAATGCAATTTTGTAAAAATCAATTTGATGCATTCGGTCACTCCAACAGCAAATAAAACCACAAATAAAATACTTTTGAGGATTTGAAAAATACCAGAACATATAAAATCAAAAGGAAACATTATTCTGGACATTATGAACATTTTTATAGATAGGGGAGAAGTCATGTTATCTCCACTCCAAATATTGCCTTTAGTTGCATAATGATCCAAATATTCAAAAATAGCAAATGATGCAATAAGCATATGAGATGCATATGAATGATCTTATAACATCCTAATTTAGTAAAATTGGGATGTTACAAACCTACCCCCCTTAAGATGAATCTCGCCCTCGAGATTCGGGCTGGCTAGGAAATAGGTGTGGGTGCTCCTGCCTGAGATCTTCCTCTCGTTCCCAGGTAACTTCTTCCTCTGTATGATGATCCCACTGAACCTTGCATAACTTAATTCTCTTGGTGCGAGTAACTCTCTCCGCTGTCTCCAGAATCTTAATAGGTTTCTCCATGTCAAATCACTCTCCAACTGAATTGCATCAAGTGGCACTGTGTCCCTCAATGGAACATCCATCATCTCTGCGTGGCACTTCTTCAACTGAGATACATGAAACACATTATGAACTCTAGACAAAGACTCTGGCAACTCCAGCTGATAAGCCACCTCTCCTCTACGCTCCAAGATCGTGTAAGGCCCCACAAAACGTGGTGCTAACTTACCCTTAATTCCAAACCTCGTAATTCCACGAAGTGGTGAAACTCGAAGATATGCACGGTCTCCTACCTCATATGTCACCTCTTTGCGCTTTGCATCTTCATAACTCTTCTGTCTGGACTGAGCTATCTTCAGCCTGTCACGAATCAGCTTGACCTTCTCCTCAGCATCTCTCATCAAGTCTGGTCCAAAGAACTGTCGCTCTCCAACCTCATCCCACATCAATGGTGTCCTGCACTTCCTGCCATACAATACCTCAAACGGTGCCATCTTCAGACTAGCCTGATAACTGTTATTATATGAGAACTCTGCATAAGGTAAATTATCATCCCAACTGGACCCATAGTCCAAAACACAAGCTCTCAACATATTCTCCAAAATCTGATTTACCCTCTCTGTCTGCCCATCAGTCTATGGATGGAAAGCTGTACTAAACTCCAGCCTGGTGCCCAAGGATTCATGCAATTGATGCCAAAATTTAGATGTGAACTGAGTACCTCTATCAGACACTACCTTCCTTGGAACTCCATGCAGACAAACAATTTTAGACATATAAACTTTAGCTAGATGAGCACTGGTATAAGTAGTCATTACCGGAATGAAGTGAGCGACTTTAGTCAAGCGATCAACAATTACCCGAATAGAATCATAACCTGACCGAGTCCTGGGTAAACCTGTAATGAAATCCATACCAATCTGATCCCATTTCCACTCAGGTATAGGCAATGGCTGTAACAAACCTGCTGGCTTCTGATGTTCTGCTTTAACTCTCTGGCACACATAACATGTTGCAATATATCCAACAATCTCCCTCTTCAGGCTTGGCCACCAAAATCTTTCCCTCAAGTCCAAATACATCTTAGTATTACCTGGGTGAATAGAATAAGGTGAATCGTGCGCCTCCTGAAGAATTAATTTCCTGATGTCTGCATCTTGCGGTACACAAATATGCTTCTCAAACCATATGGTCCCATGTTCATCCTCATGGAAACCTTCTGCCTTACCTTTAGTCATATTCTCTCTTATTGCAGCAATCTCTTTATCACCCTTTTGAGCTTCCCTGATCCTGTCAAGCAAAGTAGGCTTTACCTAAAGTGTTGCCAAATATCCCTTAGGAACCATCTCCAACCTGAGATCTCTGAACTGATCACATAACTCTTGTGGCATATCATTAATATCAACTGCATTAACATGGCTCCTACGACTCAATGCATCAGCAACAACATTAGCCTTACCAGGATGATACTGCACATTCAAATCATAATCCTTAATAAGTTCCAACCATCTCCTCTGCCTGAGGTTCAAATCCCTCTGAGTAAAAATATACTTCAAGCTCTTATGATTAGTAAATATATCACAATGATTACCAATAAAATATTGCCTCCAAGTTTTCAATGCATGCACAACTGAGGCTAACTCCAGATCATGTGTAGGATAATTATGCTCATGATTCTTAAGCTGACGTGAAGCATATGAAACAACGTTATCTTCCTGCATCTATACACTCCCAAGTCCCTGAGGAGAAGCATCACAATATACCTGGAAGTCCTTATGTATATCAGGCAGAATTAAGATTGGTGTTGTAACCAAACGCTGCTTCAATTCCTGAAAGCTGGCTTCACATTCATCATTCCAAACAAACATATTCTCCTTCTTCAACAATTCGGTCATAGGCTTTGCAATTTTAGAAAAGTTCTCAATAAACCTCCTGTAATAACCTACAAGGCCCAAGAAGCTGCGAATCTCCCTAACTGTTGTGGGTGTCTCCCACTCTGTAACTGCAGCAACCTTAGATGGATCAACTGCAACTCCATTACCTGACACAGCATGTCCAAGGAATGCTACCTCATCCAGCCAAAATTCACATTTGCTGAACTTGGCATACAACTGATGTTCCCTCAGCTTTTCCATCACCAAACGTAGATGTACCTCATGCTCTTGCTTATTCTTGGAGAACACCAATATATCATTAATGAAAACAACCACAAATTTATCCAAGAACTCCATAAACACCTTGTTCATCATATTCATGAAGTATGCAGGAGCGTTAGTCAATCCAAATGACATAACAATATATTCATTCAACCCATACCTCGTAGTAAAAGCAGTCTTTGGAATATCTTGCTCATGAATCTTTAATTGATGATAACCAGAACGAAGATCAATCTTAGAAAACACAGTAGCTCCCTCCAACTGGTCAAACAGATCATTTATCATAGGCAAGGGATACTTATTCTTAATGGTTACCTCATTCAGAGAACGATAATCAACACACATCCTCAAGGTACCATCCTTCTTCTCCACAAACAAAATTGGAGCTCCCCAAGGTGATGAACTTGGGCGAATAAATCCTTGTTCCTGCAATTCCGTTAACTGCTTCTTCAATTCCTCCAACTCCCGAGGAGGCATTCTATACAGTCTCTTTGCAATAGGTCCGGTGCCTGGTATTAAATCAATAAGAAACTCAATGTCTCTATCTGGTGGCATACCTGGCAACTCATCTGGAAACACATCTGGGTAGTCCCTCACAACTGTCACATCTTCCAGACTACCCCCCTTAAGAGAGTTCACTTCCACCTGATTATGCTTATATTTACATACATATCTGATCCTCTTACCTCCTGGTGCACTGAGAGTAATAGATGGACTAGCACAATCAATAAAACCTTTATATTTGGTCAACCAGTCCATACCCAAAATAATATCCAGACCCTGTGACTTCAATATAACCAAATCTGTGGGAAAAACATGCTTCCCAATGGACAAAGGCATCTGAAAGCATCCCAAACTTGCTGCCATCTCAGCCCCCGAAGAACTTACTAGAATAGGTGACTTAAGTACCGCGGTAGGCAGCTTATGTTTATCCACAAATACCCGTGAGATGAATGAATGCGATCCACCAGAATCAAAAAGAACAAGTGCAGGTACCGAATTAATCAAGAACTTACCAATCACGGCATCAGGTTCATCATAAACCTCCTCCACATCAACATGGTTAACTTGACCCTTTTGGAAGGGGTTTGGCTTGCCGACTCCAGAATTCCCATTACCGTTCTTGCTCTCTGGGCAAGTGTTGGAGTAGTGGGCCATCTGCCTACACTTATAGCACTGAACCTAGCTAATGTCCCTCTGCACAGGCACACTCTGGTGGCTTTGGTTATTACTCCCTCCATTACCATTACCTTTGACATTGCCATTATTACTCTTGTGCCCATTGTGATTATGGTGGCCATTATGGTTGTGGCCATTCCCTCCCTGATGATTATGTCCATTACCTCCATGATGATGATGATGCCCATTACCTCCATTACCCTGATATGAAGTGCGTGGCTTCTGTTGTGGTCCTGAATTATACCTGTTATTGTTGTTGTACTTCCTCTTGGGATTCTCTATGGCCTGATGCTTCCCCTCTAGGATAATATCCTTATCAATCAGCTCCTGACAATTATCAAAAGTGGCCACTGTCAACTGAAGGCTCAACTCATCATTTAGGCCCTCCAAGAATTTCTCCTGCCTAGCTGCATCAGTGTTAACATCATTAGGAGCATAGCATGCAAGATTATTAAATTCATCCACATACGCATTAACTGTGCGTCCCCCCTGACGCAAACTGCGAAACTCCTTCTTTTTCAGACTCATAGCACCAGCAGACACATGTGCAGCATGAAAAGTAGTCTGAAACTGAGTCCAAGTGATACCAGCAATGGTATAAGAGACCAAGTAGTTGTCCCACCAAGTTGCGGCAGGACCCTCCAACAAATGTGAGGCAAACCTCACCCTCTCTGCATCTGTGCATCCAACCGTCTCCAGGTTCCTAGTGACTGCACGGAGCCAATCATCAGCCACAATAGGTTCAGGGGAACTGGAGAACCTCTGAGGATTCAACCTCAGGAACCTGGTAAGCATATCCACGGGTGGTGGGTTGTTGTTATTGTTCTCGTTGTTCTGCAAGTGGATCAACTGCGTCTGCCCCTGAAGCAACTGCTGCATGTATGGCGGTATGTCATTGCCATTGTTGTCTCCTCATGCAGCATTGCACCTATTATCACGCCTCGGCGGCATCTGGTGGGCAAGCATAGAAGAGTTATAGATATAATAGGGCCAAAGCTATAGATATAAATATATTCTACCCATATGCATATATGATCAAGGCAACAAAACACAACAACGAATAACACAAACAAACAAACAGACAAACAATCACAATAATATAGTAGTAGTAGTAGTATATATATATATATATATATATATATATATATATATATATATATAGCCAAATAATTTTGACGAGGTAAAATCTAACAAACAAGCTACCAATCAAGCAAACAATCTAGTATCTTCATACCACGAAAGTGGACATAATCAGATACGCTAACACGATAACGTTGCAATATAAAACAAGCATATATGGTGGTCTCAGCACTAGTTCCTACTTAACTGTTCAAGATACTTGGGTTAACTAATAAACTGTAAAAATTATAACTAGCTTATGAAAGAATCTTCATTCCTATGGCTTTTCTAATCCATTTGCTAGGGTCACGTCCTACAGTCAACACACTACTCTAATACCATCTGTAATGACCAAACCTCGAAGGATTTGAGTCTCTGCGCTTACCGTGCTAGTCCCTGGATCGAACTCGCTAGCACACACAATATAGATGAATACCAGAATACAAGTGCATCATTTATTACAACGTATGATCCAGAGTATATAAAATAAAACAATCTGCATAGCTCATGGCTAGCTATTAATCAATCACATAGCGGAAAGTAGTAGAAAATAACAATGAGTCCCATCATAGCCCAACTGGCGATGCTGAGTGCAGACTCGTGACCCTAACGGTACCTTACTCTTCGTCTGAAAATCCTGCAACATGGGACGTTGCAGCCGTATGGGTCAATACATTGAATGTATTGGCAAGTTACACAGGAGAAGTAATAAAGTAGACCTACATGTATATGCATAGAACAACAAAGGAAGGCTTGGGGTTTATTTTGCAGAAAGCTGATTTTGTCCTCATAACTACCAAAGTCAAATTTTCATTTAGTTCTTTTATTACTACCATTAAATGCACAAGGTTGAGTTGGCAAAATCAACTCCAACCTACCCATTTATTAAGTTGCCCACAAATATGATTAAGTGTCACATCTGTCAAGATCATCCAACAACTATAATGGCATAGCGGCTCAAAATATCCATAACCAAGGACACGGCTAATCATGATTAGTTTTTAATACTCTGCAGAGTTTTGCACACTTTACCCACTAGACTCAACCCGAAGATTGAGACGAAGTCTTTCAGAAGTAGTCACCTCCACCCCCGGCAGCCGGTACACCTATCCATATCTACAACTGCTAGCATACCTGGGCGAGGATCCCACAACCTACTCCACTAAGCCAGAGCCCATTTAGCTAGTTGTCGCGCATGGAAGCTACCAGTCATTAAGTCTGTCTGATCTTTTTGAGCCTGGGCGGCCGTCCACTTACATTCAGAGGGTATAAACCCTGATGTCCTTGAAACCACCCATCAATACCACTTCCGCCCAGAGGTGAGTTGAGTCCTGAATTACTACTCAGTTTGTTAAATATTAATAATCCTCACATAAGCTCAATGTATACAGGAACCAACCCCGTCAACAAGCATAGCAAAACTATACCTACCACGATTTGCAAAGACGGGAGATAGCTCAATAATATAGCTCAAGTTATAGCAATCCTATAATGCATAAATTTATAGTGTGGCATAACCTACAATGCATAGAAAAACAATAGGTAAAGGATGATCGACATGTAACTTGCCTTCGTTCTGGTTCAAAAAGTCACACTCCTGACAATAGCTCGCGTCGCACTCCGCACAATCTACACGTTTCACACAATATAACAAATCAATCACCAAAACTCCAATAAAGCCAAAATAAAACCAACAGCAAGAAAATCATTTTAAACTCAAAAATAGTAGCAAATAACATATACAGATCACCTACATGACACTACGATCACAATGCAAAAAGAATCACTTGATTCTGATAAACGGTTTAAAAGATACGACCTCCGGAATATTTGATTCAAATTCAAACGAATTCAAATTTGAACAATGCAAACATGTGCAAAGTTGGTACGGTGATAAAGATATGTTTTTTTTGAGTGCACGGGAAAAAGAATTACCTAAAAAGGATTTACAGAGTAGAAGTTAGAGTTGTTTGAATTTTTGTTGCAAAACTAAGAAAAGGACAAAAACCAACAGAAATCGCCTGGGCGCTGTAGCGAACTCCTGTAGATGCTCCTGTAGCTAACTGCGACGTGGCAGTTTTTGATTGGGTGAAGGCGCGTGCTCACTAGGCAATAAAAGAAACGACGGCGGCAGCTCGGGCGTCGGCGACGGGGCTTCTCCGGCGGTGCTCCGGCGTGGGAGAAGCGATGGGCGGATGCGGCAGTGAGTGGCGGAGGTGGTGGTGACTCAAACTACGGCGAGGACTCCCTCTGTAGACGACGGCGGGGTCGTGAACGGCGACGGCGCTCTAGCGGCGGCGGACTTGCTTGTTGCTCTCGCTCCGGCGGTTCTCTGTCCACCAGAAGATGTCAGGAGAAAGAGGTGTGGAGAGGGGAATCGGACGGGTCAATAGGGAAGGCTCGGGGTGCTCTTACGGCGCCGAGAGTGTCCGGTGAACGGTGGCGGCCACGGAGCTCTGGGGCGAGATCCAACTTGCCCTAGCTCGCGCGTGCGGCCGCGAGAGAGGTCTAGGGAAAGAGGTGCGGTGCGTCGAGGCCTTGGGTATGAGACAGACAACTCGGGCGCGCTCGGCGTGGACCGAGTCGGCCTCGGCGTGCGTGCGCGCGTGCGGCGCGGCGCGGCGGCTCTTGTCCTAGTCCGGCTCGGGGAGGAGGAACAGGGTGCGGTGCGGGTCCACAGTTAGTGAGAGGGGCAGCGGGTCGGGCGCTAGTGCGGGTCGGATCGGGTGCGTCGGCTTACCGCTTCGGCTGAGGCGAGCTGGGTCTCGGGCGACTGGGCTTGCTGGGCCGCAGCGGTCGGTCGCGCTGGCTGGCTGGCTGGTGGGCTGGGCCGCTGGCTAGCTGGCCGGCCGGCTGGCTTATCTTTTTTTTAAACAACCAGCAGCAAAACCAAAATAAATAAAATAAAATACACAATATAAAAACTAAATAAAAATATCTAGACAAACAGTAAAAATATCCCTACAGCTATAAACTACAGGAACACTAGTTCCAACACTAATGCAATTTTGTAGAATTCAATTTGATGCATTCGGTCACTCCAACAGCAAATAAAACCACAAATAAAATACTTTTGAGGATTTGAAAAATACCAGAACATATAAAATCAACTGGAAACATTATTCTGGACATTATGAACAATTTTAAAGATAGGGGAGAAGTCATGTTATCTCCACTTCAAATATTGCCTTTAGTTGCGTAATGATCCAAATATTCAAAAATAGCAAATGATGCATTAAAAATATGAGATGCATATGAATGATCTAATAACATCCCAATTTAGTAAAATTGGGATGTTACATATATACAATGATCATGCCTAGATAGTCTCATAATTATTCGCTTTTCTAACAATTGCTCGATAGTAATTCGTTTACCTGCCGTAGAATATCGCTATCATGAGAGAAGCCACTAGAGAAAACTATGGCCCCGGGTCTATTCTCAACATATCAATCTACATCTACTTTACTTTTACCGCTTTTATTTGCAGTTTTATTAAACTAAAAATACCAAAAACATAATTATCATCTGTATCAGATCTCACTCTCGTAAGTGACCATAAAGGGATTGACAACCCCTTATTATGTTGGCTGTGAAGTTCTTATTTGTTTGTACAGGTGCGAGGGACTGGCACGTGGTCTCCTACTGGATTGATACCTTGGTTCTCAAAAACCAAGGGAAATACTTACGCTACTGTGCTGCATCTCCCTTTCCTCTTCGAGGGAATACAACGCAAGCTCAAGAGGTAGCAATGAGGTTGAGTCCGCTTCCTCTGTCCATAAGTACTTTAGTGAGGCGAAAGCCGTCTACTATTGGGTCTAGTACAAGAGCTTCTGTTGCTCGGACCGGCCGGACTCGAGGTGTGTCTTCGGCAGAAAAGCTAATTACCATGTCGCTCCATGGGCTTGCAGAGCTAATTTGATAGACCTCGGAAGTTCTGGATTTGCTCGCTTGTGGTGGTTGTTTGAGGAGAATGTCTCGAAGACAATGAAGACATAGTCATCTTTCTCCCCTGATATTGCGGTACTGAGGATTGCTGCACTGCTCTTTGCTACTTGCTGGAGTACCCAACATGCCCTAAGGCAGTGGTTTTGGATATTGTCCGGGGCTGCATGTATTTGGCAAGGTTTATCGAGCAGTTCATCCAGTACGGACCTGCGTCCTGTAGAAGGTTTGTTCTTCTTGCCAATAGGCATATTATCGGATGACCTGCTAGGGTATGTCCGTTTAGCCTTAGCAATGTGTTTTCCGAATATGGACTGTTCTAGAGGTGTATTCTGGGCTTTCCAAGTGTTATCCATTGCGCAGTACTGTCTCAGAACAAGACGTCGGTTGAGGGCGTCCAAAACTCCCTCATCCGTACAGTTGTGGTGAAATAAGTGGACCGCATCATCGTCGCAGTGGTCCTTAATCTTGTTCTTGACAAGTAGGAATCTGGCCCAAAAGTGGTTGATCGTCTCCTCGGGCTGCTGATGTATGTTCATGGGATCTTTTATGTCCGGGGATCCGGATTTACTTGGAGAGTTTTCCACGGGTGGGTGGGTGTTGTTAATTTTAAGTCCCGACCCAACGTGGTATTCAGGGTTTTGACAACCTCCGGTTCATTCCGTGGGCCCAGCGTCATTCCCAAAGCTCGAAGAACACAAGGTGCCACCTGACAGGGGCGTGTTCAGCTTGATGGGTTCGGAGATCCGAACCATGATGGTCTCCGTCTCTAGAGGGGGAGTATCTTCGACTATGTCCTCGGCTGCCGCCACTAGATGAGTCTCCGGGATGGGATCAATCTCATTCTTACCGGATTTAGGTCCGATATGATCTCCTGGCGATGAAAGACCCAGGGTGGCGATGCAATCAGCAGCTCGTTTAAGGGCGAGAGATCTGCCGAGGTTGCATCATCGGAGTGGCCAGAGTCAGCATAAGGGTGATGCTCAATGATCGCAGCGAGTGCGGCCGGCCCGGAGGCCATGTGGGCGCATACAGCGAACCCACCGAGCTGGAACCTGGCCAGTGGCCAAGTTGTTTCCGAGGGTGATCTCATCGTTGATGACGAGATGAGCCATTGATCGCTTATTGTGAGCGCACAGCGGAGTTCTCAATGAAAGCACCATTGTCGGTGTCAAAACCAGTAGATCTCAGGTAGGGGAGCCCAAGCTATGCATCTAAGGACCAATGGTAACGGGAGGCTGGGGACACGATGTTTACCCATGTTCAGGCCCTCTTGATCGAGGTAATACCCAACTTCCTACTAGATTGATCTTGATGAATATGATTACAAGAGTTGATCTACCTCGAGATCCTAATGGCTAAACCCTAGAGCCTAGCCTATGAGGATGTTATGATTTTGATATTAGCCTCAACAGACTAAACCCTTCGGCTTATATACACGCCGGAGGGGGCCTAGCGTTACAAGGGTTACTTGGGCAGGAAGTAATAGCTACATCCAGACATCATGCCTGACTTTCTACGTACATAGGAGTCCTGACCAAATACGAGGGAGAGTCTTCTCCTTCTATCTTCGTGGCCCATCAATACGACCCAGCTTCATCGACCCGGACGCCTGAGGACCCCTGAAACCAGGACTCCCTCAGTGCCAGAGCTCAAGTTTTTAAAACAGAGGTAAATGATGTTTTGAGACATGCACCCTTCTCATTTACTTCATGACCATTATTTATCAATATCTCCCATGCTAAATATGCTAGTGGCGGTTCCCAAGAAGAAAAGTAAAGGTTTGGACTCCATCGGGAGTTTTTGTTTGTTTATTTATAAGCTCTTTTTCTTTTTGCAATTTGGGACTAGGAATCCCTATTACCGCCCTTTTCTCTAGCTATGGCGAGTGAATAAACACTCGACCTGAGAATAAACCGCTTAGCATGGAAGATATCGACTACCTCCTGTCGTTCCATGAATAATCCAAGCACACAAAAAGGATATTTATTTGAAGTTTTTAGAGATGGCACATGCAAATTTACTTAGGATGGCAGGGTAATGCCGCATATAGGTAGGTACGGTGGACTCATCTAGAATAACTTGGGTTTAAGAGTTTTTGATGTACAAGCAAAATTCCCACTTACTACAGGCGAAGGCTAGAAAATAGTTAGGGAAGCGGACAGCTAGAGAGCAACAATGGTCATGAACATACATTATGCATAACAAACATTGGATACCCGCATGAGTAGGATATGGACACCATGAACATAAATAACATAGAGGCTATGTTGGTTTTGATTTAACTACATGTATGAACATGTGCCAAGTCAAGCCACTCGAACATTCAGAGGAGGATACCATATGATCATACTACATCACAATCATTTTAATGCAATGTTGATATCCAAGATAAAACATTATCAACTCCTAGCTACTTATGCATGGCATGTGAAACAATAATCTCCAATTTTCATTGCAAACATGTTAAATCATAATGAGCTGAATCATGGATACTAGGTTAAACATTTTTACAAAAGCAGAACAAGTTGAGTTCATACCATTTTCTCTCTGCCATGGCCAGTTCATCAAATATCGTCATTATTGCCTTTCACTTGCATGACCGAACGATGTGAAAATAATAATAGTGCAAGAGTGCCATTGACTAAGCTGGAATCTGCAAATATTTTATTCAACAGGAGAAGACAAGGTAAAATGGGCTCTTTATTAGATAAACAATTATGCATATGAGAGCCACTCAAAATTTTCATCATGGTCTTCTCCTTGGCACGACTCAATAAACAGAAAAGAAATTCAGAGAAACACACTGAAATATTTTTTGAGTTTTTGATTTTCTAGAACAAGCAAACAAAAGAGGAAAGCAAAAACAAGAAAAACTGTTTACACGGGAAAACTCCCAACAAGCAAAAGAAGAACAAGGAAATCTTTTTGGGTTTTCTTCTTAGTCCTACAACAAACTATTCTAAAAAGAAGAGCAAAAGGAAGCATGGAATATTTTTTGTATTGTCTCAAGTTTTTCAAACACACAATTAGAAAGCGAGAAAATAAATTAAGCATGGATAATACAATGAAAAAGTGTGAGCACCGACAACTGAAATGTGTGAACATGATTGTAAAGTCGGTGAGAAATACGTACTCCCCCGAGCTTAGGCTTTTGGTATAACTTGGTAAGCAGTCAATAGCCTGGATAGTAGTCGGCGTGGTAGCTCATGGAGGCTCTAGGTGCGGAGGCCTCCGCCTGCCGTGCGGCCTCGACCGCGGCGTTGTGGGCTCTGGCCTCGCTCTCAAGAACGAAATATATTCCCTTGCTGTGATAATCAAAAAGAGCAGGCGCATGCAAATATGTGTACACAATAGTCGGTTGGTTAAATAACAAATTGTAAGTGAAATTATGAATGTCTCCTATGAGGATCTTATGATTTTTCATAGCATCAAAGTATAAATACTACGTGGGTATGATAGGGTCAAAGGGCAAAGGTGAAACACCCAGCTCTCTTGCTGAACGTGTGGCATAGATTCCGCCATAGAACCAGCCACTGTTAGCGTTGTGTTGTAACCTGCGTGCAACAATCGCCCCAAGATTATAACTCCTATCACTGGTGAGAGCGGTGTGTATGAGGCTCAAGTCTAGAGCACAAAGTGTATTACAATCTTTTTTGCCTACAATACATTTCCCATTAAATAAAGCAAAGTACAGAATTGCGAGAAAATGAATGCTCTTTATTCTACCTTGCGTCACTCCCCTCGTTTCACCGTAGCAAAGACTAGTTGAGGATGATTGGTACTCAGCCCTCGGTGGTTCGTCAAGCGAACCCCATAATGGGATTTTGCAGTGATGGGCAAAACTCGCTAGTGGTATGGTAAAAGGATTTTCATACAGTTTGAATGACACCCTAGACTCACGGGGATGAAATTTAAATCCTTTGACAAATGATTCAGTGAGAGTGTGGTATTGATCGCACTTATCTGAAATGTAGGGACCGAGACCGACATTGTGAACCAATTTGTCGAATTCTTCCTTAATACCTACACGCACCATATAATCATCACAAGGCCATGAGCATGTTTTGGTAGTGGCATATCGTATGGAACTTTCACTTGGTTCAACATAAGACCGACGAACGGAGCTGTCACTCGAGGATGCTCCCGAGGATCTCCTCCTCGAAGAACTCCTTCCAAAGAGTTTCATCATATTCGCGTACAATTTTGTGAAAATTTTGGGTGACAAAAATTTATCAACAAAACTCTACAAGAATGATAGCAACTACTCATAGGGATGTGTAGAGGCCATAGCAAGCATTCAAGCTACTTAGAACTCTAAGAATTCAACATGCAAGCTCATAAATAGCAGCACCAAGAGTAGCTAATTATTCAAAATATAAACCACTCAAACAAAAACTAATTGGACAAACGGAGGAGTCACATACCAAGCAACAACCCCCCGAAACAGTTTCAGAAACAGAGCTTGGAGCAAAAAGATCAAAATCCGCGGGTTTGAGAGTAAGAACACGAGAGAGAGAGAGAGAGAGAGGAATGGTGAATTTTTTTCTGGAGGTAGGTAATGATGTGGTGTAAAGATATAAGTGAGGGGGTCCACGTGGGGACCACAACCCACCAGGGCGCGCCTAGGTGGGTTGTGCCCACCCGGTGCACCTCCCTCTGATATTATTTGCACCAAAAATTCTTAAATAATCGGAAAAAAAATCATGTTAAATTTTCACAGCATTCTGAGAACTTTTATTTTTGGGTCATTTTTTATTGCACGGAAAACTCAAAAAATAGACAAAACATGGCATATATTTTATTTGACTAGTAGGGACAGAAAATAAAGGGTAGGAACAGAAGGTAGTGCTTACTAAATTCATCAACTTCATACCTCTCAAAAATGACTTATTAATAAGGTTGATCAAGTCTTATTAACAACCACCTTCGATTAGCATGAAATCGAAGAACTTTCGTAAATCACCAAGTTACCTCAACGGGGATATGAATGTCCCCGACAATAAGCATTTCATATTTCTTAACAGTAGGTAGAGGTATTTGAAAACTTCCAATGGTGATTGTCGGAGATTTTTCAATAACATTAATACCATTCACTTGGAATTGTTTCTTTGAAAAGTGCACCGTATGCTCATTACCATTGGTATGAAAAGTGAACTTGCTTTTATTGCAATCAATAGCAGCACATGAAGTATTCAAGAATAGTCTACCAAGGATAATCGACATATTGTCATCCTCAGGCATCTCAAGTATAACAAAGTCAGTTAAAATAGTAACATTAGCAGCAACAACGGGCACATCTTCACAAATACCGATAGGTATGGCAGTTGATTTGTCAGCCATTTGCAAAGATATTTCAGTAGGTGTGAGCTTATTCAAATCAAGTCTTTAATATAAAGACAAATGCATAACACTAACACCACCTCCGAAATCACATAAAGCAGTTTTCCCATAGTTCTTTTTTATGGAGCAAGGTATAGTTGGTAATCCTGGGTCTCCAAGTTTTCTAGGTACTCCATCCTTAAAAGTATAATTAGCAAGCATGGTGGACATTTCAGCTTCCGGTATTTTTCTCTTACTGGTGATGATGTCTTTCATGTACTTTGCATAAGGAGGCATTTTCAAGATATCAGTCAAGCGAGTACACAAAAAGACTGGCCTCAGTATTTCAGCAAAGCACTCAAAATCTTCATCATCTTTCTTTTTAGTTGGCTGGGTGGAAAAGGCCTAGGTTTTTGAACCCATGGTTCTCTTTCTTTACTGTGTTTCCTAGCAACAAAGTCTATTTTATCATATCTTTTATTCTTAGGTTGTGGGTTATCAAGATCAACCGGTGGTTCTATCTCAACATTATTATCTGGTTCCTTTTCATTGTTTGGTTGAATATCTTCATGAACCTCAGCATTATCTTTTTCATTATCACTAGGTGAATGTTCATTACCAAATTGAGTTTCAGCATCAGAGATAGAAACATCATTATCATTATCAGGAGGGTTTTCTACTTCAGGTTCACTAGTAGCATGCAAAGTCCTATCATTTTCTTTTTCTTTTTCTTTTCAGAAGGACTAGGTGCAGTGGTGTTGTTTCTTTGTGAATCATGTTCAACTATTTTTGGGTGTCCATCAGGATAAAGTGGTTCCTGTGTCATTTTTCCTCCTCTAGTTGCAACTCTAACAACAAAGTCATGTATGTTGTTATTCATTTCATAAAGCAATTCTCTTTGTGATTTAGCAACTTGTTCTAACTAGGTTTGTACCATAGAAGCATGCTTTCCCACACCTCTAACATCATTTGAGATTCTAAATAACAAGTCACTCAAGCGAGCAATCATATCAGAATTGTATTTCAATTGTATCATAACATTTGCATTGAAGTGATCTTGTTTCCTAATGTAAATTTCAAACTCATAAAAGCATTGACTAGGATGCATATTGCGAGGATTGTCATTATCGTTGAATTTCATTAGAGAGTTTACCTCTACCACCTTAGGCAGTGGTGGTGCATTAAGCTCATGTATTTCTTCAATAGGAGGTAAATTTCTAACATCCTCAGCTTTAATACCCTTTTCCTTCATAAATTCCTTTGCCTCTTCCATAACTTCGGGACTAAGATATAATATACCCCTCTTCTTCGGAATGGGTTCAGGCGGTGGTTCAGGAAGAGTCCAATCATCATAATTTTTCAAGATGTTATTCAGTAATTCTTCAGCTTGTCCAATAGTTCAGTATTTCATTTTTCTTAATAGGATGATTAGGCAAAGCATTAAGTAACTGGGAAAGCCTCCCCCAAGCTTGTGGGAGACTCTCTTCTTGAGTTTGCACAAAGTTAAATATTTCCTATAAGGCAGCTTGTTTCTTATGAGCAGGAAAATATTTTTCGGAGAAGTACTAAATCATATCCTGGGGACTATGCACACAAACAGGAGCAAGAGTATTGTACCAAGCTTTAGCATCACCCTTTAATGAGAATGGTAATAATTGGAGAATATAGTAGTAACGAGTTTTCTCATCATTAGTATAAAGGGTGGCTATGTCATTCAACTTAGTGAGATGTGCCACAACAGTTTAAGTTTCATAACCGTGGAAAGGACCAGATTAAACCAAAGTGATTAACTCTGGGTCGATAGCGAATTCATAATCCTTGTCACCAATAAAGATAGGTGAGGTAGCAAACTTAGGATCACTTTTCATTCTAGTATTCACAGACTTTTCTTTATACCTGCATAATAATTTATCTAGATCATCTCTATCCTTACAAGCAAGAATATCTCTAGTTGTTTCCTCATTCATAACATAACCTTCGAGATCAATATTAAGAGTGTGCTCAGCGAGTTCTCTCGGTACACCCGGCATGTCTGAAGGCTTCCATGCAAAGATGTCCCAGTTCTCATGGATGAACTCGATAAGCGCGCTTTCCTATTTCGGATCCAGATTTGCACTGATACTGAACTTCTTAGATGAGTCGCCAGGAACAAAGTCAACCATCTTGGTGTCATCTGCCGACTTAAACTTCAGCAATGGGTCATGCTCTCTAGTTGGCTTCTTTAAAGATGTCATATCTGCCGGGTCAGAATTATCTTTGTAAAACTTGAGCTCCTCTGTGGCACGAACCGACTCTGCATAAGCCGCATCTCCTTCTTCACATTACAAAGCTAGGGTGCGACTCCCATGCACTGTGATATTGCACTTGTGATCCGGCATCTTGAGCTGCAAATAAACGTAACATGGCCTTGCCATAAACTTAGCATAAACCATCCTGCCAAATAAAGCATGGTACGGGCTGTGGATCCTCACAACCTCAAACATCAAAGTTTCTGTCCTGGCATCATGTTCATCTCCAAAGGTTACTTCCAAATCAATCTTACCAACTGGATACGCCGACTTACCAGGCACAACTCCATGAAAGACAGTGTTCGACGGCTTAAGCTTCTGATCAGTTAACCCCATACGACAGAAGGTATTGTAATAAAGAATATTGGTGCTGCTACCTACATCCATGAGTACCTTGGTGAACTTGTACCCTTCGACCTGAGGGGCCACCACTAGGGCCAGCTGACCCGGATTATCAACTCGGGGCGGGTGATCTTCACGGCTCCACGTAATGGGCTGCTCAGACCATCTTAAGTAACGGGGCACTCCCGGCTCAATAGCATTCACCGCCCTCTTATGGAGCTTCTGATCTCGTGTGCATAGACTCGTGGTGAACACGTAGGATTGCCCATTGCTCAGCTGCTTCGGGTTACTCTGATAACCAAACTGCTGCTGATTCCCTTGGCTGTTCTGTTGATTGTTGCCGCCTTGACTGCCTTGGCCCTGAAAGCCGGAGCTAGAGCCGCCGCCACCATGACCCGGACCCTAAAAACCGGATCCTGAGCCACCGTTTGGTCCATGACCGTTCTGGATAAGCTCTCTGTAAGATCGCATGATGATGCAATCTTTCCACGCATGGGTGGCCGGTTTTTCATCAGACTCGTGCTTCGGACACGGATGATTCGTCACTTCATCGATATTGTACCTTGGAGGTGGCCTCCCCTTGCGACACTGGTTAAAATTACGTGCCCCGTATTAGCCACGAAAGCATCAGCCTTGCGCTTATTGCCACTATGCTGATTGGCCGGGTTATACTGCAGTCCTCCCGGGTCATTATCCCCTTTTCCCTTTCCCGGTCTTTCCGCTTCAGACTCGGGGTCCTTGGTACTATCAGAGTCGGCATACTTGATGAGAGCCGCCCTGAGATCCCTCAAATCGCTACAATGGCGCTTAAGCCGCCCTAGCTTCAGCTTGAGTGGAGGGAAACGACAATTCTTCTCCAACGTTATTATTGCCGATTCCACGTTGATGTTATCTGAGGAGTGCATGATGGTCGAAACCCGGTGCACCCAACTAGTTGTTGATTCGCCCTCGTTCTGAACACAAGAGTCTAAATTCACGATCGACATGGGATGTGTGCATGTGTCCTTGAAGTGCTTGATGAACCTGGCCTTCAACTCTGCCCATGACCCGATGGAATTGACGGGTAACCCTTTTAACCAGTTATGAGTTGTGCCTTCTAGCATGATGGTAAAGTATTTAGCACATGCAGCTTCCCTAACATCCAGCATCTCCATCGCCATCTCGTAGCTCTCTATCCAAGCCTCAGTGGGCTGATCTGCTGTGTAGTTCGGCACCTTACGAGGGCCCTTAAAATCCTTAGGCAACAGCTCGTTTCGTATAGCCACCGTTAGACATGGTACGCCCCAAGCCCGGGAAGTCCTGCCTGTTTCCACTGAAGCTGTCGGGTAGCATGGCGCCGGCTGATGATCGGCCGCCTGAACCGGCACGTCCTATGCCCTGGCATCATGCCGTGCCGGGTTATGTCCACGAGGCGAGTTACGGCGTCACTCTGCGCTTGAACCTCTGGCGAGTCAATGCGTCTGCTGTAGCTGGCACTTGGACGGGGGGTTGAGTGAATCTGGTCTCGACTGTAAGAATAAGCCTGCTGCTGCTGTAGTGCTGTCTGAAGCAGTTCCTGAGCTCTCCGGGTTTCCACTGCTACCGGAGTTTCACCCTAAACTAGCAAAGCTGCCAGCCTTGATGCCCAAGCTATCATGTTATCCACAGGGTTGGAATAGTGACCCGCCGGTGCCAGAGGGTAACGAGGGGCCGGGCGGTTCTGATCTGCATATAGAGATCCGGTCGTACGCTGATGAACCGGACCGCCGGTCCTAGGTGCCTCTGCCGTCCGGTTTAACACCGGCGGACCGCTGCCCCCTGCTTCGTCCGAAAAATATTTCTTAGCTCATAAACAAAGGGAAGACGACTCTGTTGCTTTCTCCTCATGGCTTCATTAGCAGCGTTCTGACCTACCGAGAGCCGGAAAGCTTCCTCTTGAATCTGCTGGGCCCGGGCATCCAAAACGGGTCGTTCTTCGGGCATCCTGGTGTTCTCTACTACCAGGTCTTCCTTAGCTTGTGCTATCTCCTGCCGCAACTTCTCCACAGTTGTCTTGTGTTGATCCTGGTTATCTCAGGTTATCTCTGTTCCCATCAAAGTCGCCAGATTCTCCAACAGGTCTGACAAAGCTTGAGTCGGCGGGCGTGCTGAGCCGTCTGCACCTGCCGCAGCCACTGTCGCGCTGGGTGTTATGGTCCCGACGATTGTTGATCTAAGAGCCGGTTGGGTGCCAGTCATGAAAATTGCTACCCTGCTTGGCGGCTCACTGAGGTCTGGAATACTGTTACCGTCGGACGAGCTCCCAAGCTGTCCGCTCTACATCTGATACATGGAGTTAGTCTCACCTGTGGATGACTCACCGTCGGAGAGAACGACTGTTTCTTTATAAGATCTGGAGCCCCTAGTGCTCTGGATGTATCCAACGAAGGCACGCTTCTTCGCGGGCCGAACCCGGGTGGATCGCGCACGCTGAGCCGGCTCGACGATGTCGGTGCAGGTGTCCGGCTCAGGTCCTGGTTCGCCGATCTTGCTGATGAAGACATGGATTCCGCCGAAGGGGACCCAGTACCCGTACTCAATTGAGCCGGCCTCGGGACCCCAGCCTTCGTCATCGATGTAGAGCTTGCCGCGACGACTCTTGGTCATCCGGCCCACAGCGTATCCCTTAAGCCATTAAAAGTTGCCCTTCAAGAACTCGAAACCACAGGACGCAGGCCCCATGGTGGGCGCCAACTGTCGTGGAAGTGTCACGACAAATATCCTAAGGTAAGGACTTGATTGCGGAGCCATAATGACGTGGTTAGCTTAAAGGGGTTAAGAACAAGACAAAGGATATAGGGAGTTTATACTGGTTCGGCCCCTACGGTGAGGGTAAAACCTAATCCAGTTTGAGGTGGAATTGCTGGGGAGTCGATTGCTAAGGTGCGGATGCGCTCGCCTAGCCCTTGATCTGTTGTTTCTTGCCCTAAGCCGCTGCTGGGTCATCCCCTTATATACACGGGTTGACGCCCTGCGGCCTACAGAGTCCCGACCGGATCATGCAATCATGTCCGGCCCGGTGACTCTTATTACATGCCTTACAACACAAGTCACATATATGGCGGTTGGTACTTACAGGCTTTAAGCCGCCACAGGCCTAGGGCCCTTAACTAAACCGCCATCTTTAACATGCTTCTAGGCTGGGCCCATGAACCGCAGTTGGGTAACCCGGCCCCTCCTGGGTGGGTCATATGAAATACTTATATCCCCAACTGGTACCTTAGGCAATTCATAGCTAGGAAGGCTAGTTCTAGCAGGTGTTTCAAAATTTTTAGTTTCAAGCTCATCATCTGATTCAACAACATCATGTTGTCTTACTCTAGTAATTTGTTCATCAAGAAAGTTACCAAGTGGCACATCATCATCATGGAAGTTACTAGAATCGTAATAAGTATCATTCATAGCAGAGGTAGCATCATCAATAACTTGTGACATATCAGGATTGATAGCATGTGTGGTGTTGCACATTTACTTATAACAGAAGGCGAATCTAAAGTGGAACTGGATGGCAGTTCCTTACCTCCCCTCGTCTTAGAGGGAAAAGTCTTAGTCTTAGCATCCTTTAGATCTTAATAGTGATAAATTGATAACAATTCAAAGTGACTCAACAAATATAGCTATGCTCCCCGGCAACGGCGTCAGAAAAAGGTCTTGATAACCTACAAGTATGGGGGATCGCAACAGTTCTCGAGGGTAGAGTATTCAACCCAAATTTATAGATTCAACACAAGGGGAGCCAAAGAGTATTTGAAAGTATTAGCATCTAAGTTGTTAATTCAACCACACTTGGAGATTAATTATCTGCAGCAAAGTGATCAGTAGCACAGTAATATGATAGTTTGATAGTGGTGGCAATTCAAATAGTGATGGTAACAGTGATAGTAGTAATTTTGTAACAAGTGCAGTAGTAATGATAGGAGTAGTAACTTGACAAGATCAATATACAGGAAATCGTAGGCATTGGATCGGTAATTTGTTGGATGATATTCATTATGTGACAGTCATAACCTAGGGCGATACGGCACTAGCTCCAGTTCATAAATATACTGTAGGCATATATTCCGTAAATAGTCATACGTGCTTATGGAAAGAACTTGCATGACATCTTGTGTCCCACCCTCCCATGGCAGCGGGGTCCATATTGGAAACTAAGGGATATTAATGCCTCCTTTTAATAGAGAACCGAAACAAAGCATTAACACACGGTGAATACATGAACTCCTCAAACTACTGTCATCACCGGGAGTGTTCCCGGCTACTGTCACTCCGGGGTTGCCGGATAACACTACAAAAAAAGACACATCCGTGACATTTTGGGCTGAACGGATTTTTTTTTCTGTCATGCTTATGACACTTCTATGACGATAATTGTGACAAAAACCCGTATCATCATAGATGTGGTGGGCTCCTACTTCTATGACAAAAAATAATGACAGAAAATGGGTTTTTCGTTCTGGGTGGGCCGGAGACGCAATTGCATGACATTCTTTGGGCCGTCCATGATGGAAAAAAGCATGGTAGAAGCGAAGGCGAGGAATATTTTGGGGAGTTCCCGATTATGGTGGGTGGTCGGGGCAGAGCGATGCTCGGAGGTTTGCACGTTTCTCTCGTACATGTCTCGTGTATGTGCGAGGCGTTGGGCTCTAACTAAACCTGAGCTAGGTGTTCGATTGCACTAGCTACGTTACTGAACCCGAGCGTTCGATCCCTTGGCTGCTAACTGAACACGAGTGATTCCTTCGCTACCACTGCTAACTGGACCCGATCGATCGCTGCTGCTGCTTACTGAAGTCGATCGAACCTGCTGCCTCTTGATGAATAGTGAACGTGGGGTTGGTTGAACGAGTCGAGACATACGTGGTTGGGGTTGGATGAACAGGACCCCGTGGGGGTTGGATGAACAGGACCCCGTGGGGGTTGGATGTTGCGGTTGCCGCTGGATGAAGAGGACCCCGAGATGAGGCCGCCATAGCTGAGGCGTTGGGGATGGATGAACAGGACCCCGTGGAGGGATGGTTGAAAAGTAGCCGGTGGAGAGCTGCTAGGATGAACAAGACCCCGTGAATGGCTGGATGAACAGGACCCCGTGGAGGGTTGTATGAACAGTAGCCGGTGGAGACACAGGAAGACGCGGTGGATGAACAGTTGATGTCTACACACGCTTCTACTCTTGCAATTTCCCTCAAGTGGATGACCTAAGGTTTATCGAACTCACTGAAGTAGATGTTGAAGATGGTCTCTCTCAAGCAACCCTGCAACTAAGATACAAGAAGTCTCTTGTGTCCCCAACACACCTAATACTAGTTCGGCGAAGAGATGGTAAAATATGGATGATAGGAGTGGCAAAGCAAAGTAATATAAATATGTAATAAAAAGTGCAGCAAGCAAACAAGTGGTAAACGTGAGCACAAATGGTATTGCAATGGTGGAAACAAGGCCTAGGGTTCATACTTTCACTAGTGGCAACTCCCAACAACATTAACATAATCGAATCACATGATATTTCCCATAAAACATGCAAAGGGGACACACTCGGAGGTCATTCCTTCGTGGTCAAGAGAGGACGAGAATTATGTAGGGCTACAAAAGCACACCTCAAAGTTCGTAGTTCTCAATCTAAGGATTTCCCAATGTCACCGCGGCCATCCAAAGAGAGTCCCACAATCACCACAACATATCTAAAGGATAGTCAAAGACAAGCACCAAGAGACTCTCAATCTTCAATCAACACACAAGAGAGGAAATCACTCATGAAAATACTTTTCTAATCCATGTCCAATAGACCGCTGTCACCTTGGTCTCGGGGATTATACTAGATATAAGACAAGTGAGTACATCAATCCAATACATAGAGGAAGGGGAAATATCATGGGATCACCCTAGATTAACATAGCCTATGATCACAACGAAGATCACATCATGGGATAGAGAATTGACCACATAGCTACTGGTAAGAACCTCAGCCCCGAGGAGGAACTACTCCCGCATCATGGAGGGAGGAAGCAACGTCGATGGAGATGAATCCGGGGGCACTTCCCCGTCCCGGCAGGGTGCCGGCGCTGGAATTCTGGTCCCCCGAAGCTTGATGGCGATGGCGGCGGAGATCGGAATCGCGTCTGGAGAAAAGGGGTCCGGAATCAGGGTTTCTACGAGACGCTTTAAATATATGCCAAAGGGGGGCATCGGAGGAGCCTCGGGGGGCCCAGGCCCCCCCGGCGCGGCCCAGGGGGGGGGCGCCGCCAGGGCGCCTGGAGCTCTGGTGGCCCCCCCGGCTGTCCTACGGGCGCACGGTAGTTTCTGGAACGCTGATTTTTTATATAATTTTTCTGGATTTTTCCTGGTAGTTCTCGTAATGTGAAAACCTGAAATACAAAAACAGCCAAAAACAGAAACTGGCACTGGGGTGCACTGAGTTAATAGGTTAGTCCAAATATGATCAAAAGTGTATAAATATCATAGCAATATCACCCAAAAGAGGCATGGAGCAAGCAGAAATTATAGATACGTTTTGGACGTATCAACATCCCCAAGCTTAATTCCTGCTCGTCCTCGAGTAGGTAAATGATAACAAGAATAATTTCTGTGGTGACATGCTATTAACCATATAGGACTTTTTCATAGTCATATGACAAAAGCTTACTGAGACAATGAATCTATAGTAATTAAGTTGCCTCATGAGAAAATCACAAGGGACTGAAAGTTTTACAATATGATACTGAAACATCAAATAGATTTGCAATGAACATGATGTGCAAATATGATAAAGTGATATCTAGCTTGCCCCTTTAGTGAAGCAAAACATAAATGCAGGGGCACCTCCAAGGTTTAAGTGATGACTAGATACAATGATTTCGGAATAAACGATATCACAATCATGCAAAAGACAATGCTACTTTGGGACAATGCACATTACACTCAGAATGACAATCATGCTCTCAGTAGTTGGTGCTTTTAAAAGAAGGTGGAGACTCTCGAACCGTGGCTTTTGTTGGCAAGGTTGAAAACCCGTAGTCGGAAACAAAGACAAAACATGTACCAGAGCTCTTGGTTTTAAAACAGAGGTAATAATTTATTTTAGATCATGCATGTTTCGTCAACGAATGCTAGCAGACAACTCAATCACTTTTCGAGATGGACAAGTTTCGAGGAACGGCTCCCGAATGAGGACGATCACATCCTCTTAATCTCCTTTGTTTATCACTGCCAAAGTTTTCTGATTTCTCATGAACAAAGCGTGAAGGAGGGTTTGTTTGTTATATTATCTTTTTGAGCCGGGCGCACTCAATGCCAGTTCCTTCTCGTATTATGGGTTTGCACATTATACATGCAATCCCGGGGTGAAGCTTGTCCAACTTAAAAAGGTCATGAATTAACCACTACTTCCTCATGAACTTTCAACAGAGGCACAAAATAAGAATGCTTTTTCTTTGAATAATTTCGAGATGGCACATGCAAGTCTCCGTTAGGAATGGCAGGTAAATACCATGTAGGAAGGTATGGTGGACTCATATGGCATAACTGGATTAAAGGATGTGGATGCACAAGCAGTCAGTCCGCTTAGTACAGGCGAAGGTTAGCAAAAGACTGGGAGCGAGCAACTAAGAGAGCAATGACGGCCATAATCATGCAGAGCGACAAAGCAACATTGAATCAGGCATGGAAGTTATATCGCTACTCAGAAACAAAAGATCATCAAGGCTTGACAGACTTTCTTTACAGTCTTAAATATGCGTGAGCATACGCCAAGTCAATCAAAATAAATTCTCGAAGGCAGATATTACTAAACCATACCACATCATAGGCAAACAAATCATGTTGGTATTCCAATAACACATTGCGAATCCCCCAGCTATTTGAGACTAACCATAAGAAAACATGAACTACTAAGCGCCATTATGCACGTAGCATCTTTATCATAGACATATCAACCAATGCAACGGAAGCAAACTCTCTTAATAAGATAAACATGATAACTAAAGAGAGTTCAAGCAACCAACTAAACAAAAGCTCTTTAAAAAGATAAGCATGAAAGTTAAGAGCTAAGCATGATAGTAGCTATTGAAAGACAAAGAACACACACAGCAAAGATAGACATGCAAATTCTATGTTATGTTCTAGGTAGAAGTGGAGCGTGTTTCTCTCCCACATAAAGAAAGCTGAGTTCCAACTCGTTATGAAAAGCTAAAGAAAACTAAAAGGAAAACTAAAACAAGACGCTCCAAGCATAGCACATAACACATGAAGTGATTAAAATATAGTGGAACGAAGGACGAACTGATAATGTTGATGGAGAAGGGGATGCACGGGGGCATCCCCAAGCTTAGACGCTTGAGTCTCCTTGAATATTTCTTGGGGGTGCATGGGGGCATCCCCAAGCTTGAGCGTTTGACACTCCTGAATCTTTTTATCATCTTCCCTCGCACACTTGAAAACTCCCTTCATACATAACTCATCATAATCTGATTAGCGAGGTTAGTACCCATAATAAAATAATTGTTCCTTGCTGAAAAAAAAGATATTCTTAAAGTTCTACTGTTTCTCAAGATTGCCAAAAGGTTTCTGCAAAGAAAAAGCAAGCTCTAGGTTTGCAAAATGAAGGAAAGGCAAAACAGGACAGAATCTGTGAAAAATAGAACAGCAGGTAGTAAATGATTTTTCCGGGGCACTTCTGCAACTCTAATCAAAAAACTCAAAACAGACGCACGAAAGACAATTATATAGAGCACGCTGTCGAAAAAATTCAGACCAAAAATATGATCTGGTGATTTTATACGAATTTTTCTATCCAAGGACAGAATCTGTTTCCTGGACAGCACGTCACAACTTTTGAACTTTCTTGCAATCAGAGGCTAAACTTGGCACAAAGCTGAAAAATAAAGATACAATGATGTTGCTACAGTAGTAACAAACATCAAGACCACTAAAACTGAAAGTAAACATAACAAGGGTTGTCTCCCTAGAGCTCTTTCTTTATAGCCATAAAGATAGGCTTAAGACTTTAATGATGCTCTCGTAGGAATAAGAGCTCAAGAACAAAAGACAGTATCAAGAAGCAAATACCAAACACATTTAAGCCTAACATGCTTCCTATGCATAGGAATATTGCAATAGAATAATTCATTGAAGCACAAAGCAACTAGCATAGGAAGGCAAAACAAGCATAACTTCAAAATATTCACCATAAAGAGAGGAAACTTCTTATTATTAAGATATTTAGAACCAAGTCTCCCTCTCTCACTATAAATTTCAGTGGCATCATGGATGAACTCAACAATATAAGCATCACATAAAGCATTGTTACCATGATCCACATGCAAAAAGGTACTCTTACTCTCCACATAAGCATAATCTTTCTCATTGGTAATAGTGGGAGTAGGACTATCATAAACAACTTGAACACTATAGATTAATTGTGTATTAGGAGGGTGGTGTTCAACAAGGGAGTAATTCCCTCCATGATTATGACAAGTTTCATAGGGATAATTTCTCCTTATGTCATAGGTACCTTTATAATCACTATAGGTTGGAGTTATGACATCATCATAGTAGAGAAGAGCATTATCATTGCTAGCAACTATATTTGTAATCATGTTGTCTTTATTCTTACTAGCAAAATAATTATCAATTATCACATCACTAGTGGGTAAAGGATTTGCAATCCTATTATCCCCAAGCTTAGAGCTTCCCGTATCATCACTTTCAGAGTTGGTACCAAAAAGATTTTCAAGATCATAAGTAGAATTATCATCATTTTCCCAATCACAATAAGTAACATGCATATCATAATCAAAATCATCTTCAATAGTACCTACGGACGTATCATCAAGATGATAATTAAGGCAATAAACTTCACCTTCTTCTTTAAACTTACAACCGTTAGGATAAAAGTTGATGGAAGGAATATGCTCAGGCCAGGTTGATACCCATTCTTCTTCTTTCTTGCTCCTCTTCCTCCTCCTCTTCTTTTTCTTCTTCTTAACCTTAGGAGGGAGTGGTTGGAGATGAAGCTTCTCCACATATCCTGGTTTATCATTAGAAACAATAGGGGAAACTTGGGAGAAACTCTCCTTTTTATTAGCAGAAATATAAGAGACATTTTTATACTTTGGTAAAGTTCCCTCCTTTATAATCTTACCTATGTAATCATTTTCATGGCAATTAACCACACAATAGAGATGGCAATTTTGCAAAGTGTTTTTATTCCTATGGCATTAACATCTAGCCATGAAGTCTTTTCTGATAACTCTTCACACATCAAAAATAACATAAGCTCATCATAAAGATCAGAGGTGATCATGTTATCACACAACCGGTTAACAATTATGTTTTGAAAGTTCATGCATTGAAAATTAAAGTGACCCTCTATACGGCAAAGTTCACAAGTAAAAGGATAAAGGTCACACAATTCTCTAGCAATTTCATTTAATTCTCTGACCCAAGTGATTGTTCTTTCATGCTTATGTTGCTTACAATACTTCTCTTCTTCAATCATAGGCCTTTCACAAGGTCTATCCACTCCACAAAAATTAACATGCTTATATAAAACTTCATTTTTAGGAATTGGATCATGCATGTTGCAATCATCATGAACAATTTCATTTTCTTTGCAAGTCTCTTTAAAAGGTTTATGATACTTGATCCAGTCCTCCTTAGGCATATTAAGATGTGAAGCAAAAGATTTGAGGAAATCAACAAGGAGTTGAGAATCAAGCCCAAACTTAGCACTAAACTTATTAAAACTTGTAGTTTCAACAAAGGACTTAATGCAATCATACTCATAAATTATACCTGACTCTTTACCTTTGTCGATCTCCCAATCTTCAGTGTTGCGTTGAATTCTTTCAAGGAGTTCCCATTTAGCATCAATCTTTTTGTTTGTGAAAGAACCCATAGAGGAAGCGTCGAGCAAATCTTTATCCTGTCGAGAAAGCCTCGCATAGAAATTAGTAATAATCATATCTTTGGGGAGCCCATGGTTAGGACATTTTAGCATTAACGTTTTCAGTCTCCCCCAAGCTTGAGCTATGCTCTCTCCGTCATGAGGATAGAAATTATAAACATAATTCCTATTCTCATGGACTTCATGAAGAGGATAAAACTTGGAGTAAAAGAGAGACTGGATCTCTTCCCAATCCAGCAGGTGAGAGTCATCTAGTAGCCTATACCATTCCAATGCTTTTCCTTTCGGTGACAAGGCAAATAATTTCCTCATGACAAACTCCTTTGATACACCTGCAAGCTTAAATAATGAACATAGTTGTGACAGATATAGCAAGTGTTCACCGGGATGTTTGTCTACTGCATAACGATTAGCCAAAACATAATCGATAATACCAGCTGGTATTTTATAAGGCACAATATCAGTAGGGGGAGGAGCAACCACCACAGGTGTGGGGCGTCTTCCCGCAAGCAACGATGCAATAGCACGGTTTTCCATAAACATAACTAGTGAAATAAAAACAAGAAACAAAAAGATTTAATTGCAAGATCTAAAGATATACCTTCAAGCGCTCACCTCCCCGGTGACGGCGCCAGAAATAGCTTGATGTCTACACACGCTTCTACTCTTGTAGACTATGTTGGGCCTCCAAGCGTAGAGGTTTGTAGAACAGTAGCAATTTCCCTCAAGTGGATGACCTAAGGTTTATCGAACTCAGGGAAGTAGAGGTTGAAGATGGTCTCTCTCAAGCAACCCTGCAACTAAGATACAAGAAGTCTCTTGTGTCCCCAACACACCTAATACAACTAGGAGTTGTATAGGTGCACTAGTTCGGCGAAGAGATGGTAAAATATGGATGATAGGAGTGGCAAAGCAAAGTAATATAAATATGTAATAAAAAGTGCAGCAAGCAAACAAGTGGTAAACGTGAGCACAAATGGTATTGCAATGGTGGAAACAAGGCCTAGGGTTCATACTTTCACTAGTGGCAACTCCCAACAACATTAACATAATCGAATCACATGATATTTCCCATAAAACATGCAAAGGGGACACACTCGGAGGTCATTCCTTCGTGGTCAAGAGAGGACGAGAATTATGTAGGGCTACAAAAGCACACCTCAAAGTCCGTAGTTCTCAATCTAAGGATTTCCCAATGTCACCTCGGCCATCCAAAGAGAGTCCCACAATCACCACAACATATCTAAAGGATAGTCAAAGACAAGCACCAAGAGACTCTCAATCTTCAATCAACACACAAGAGAGGAAATCACTCATGAAAATACTTTTCTAATCCATGTCCAATAGACCGCTGTCACCTTGGTCTCGGGGATTATACTAGATAAAGACAAGTGAGTACATCAATCAAATACATAGAGGAAGGGGAAATATCATGGGATCACCCTAGATTAACATAGCCTATGATCACAACGAAGATCACATCATGGGAGAGAGAATTGACCACATAGCTACTGGTAAGAACCTCAGCCCCGAGGAGGAACTACTCCCGCATCATGGAGGGAGGAAGCAACGTCGATGGAGATGAATCCGGGGGCACTTCCCCATCCCGGAAGGGTGCCGGCGCAGGAATTCTGCTCCCCCAAAGCTTGATGGCGATGGCGGCGGAGATCGGAATCGCGTCTGGAGAAAAGGGGTCCGAATCAGGGTTTCTGCGAGATGCTTTAAATATATGCCAAAGGGGGGCATCGGAGGAGCCTCGGGGGGCCCAGGCGCCTCCCCAGCGCGGCCCAGGGGGGGCGCGCCGCCAGGGCGCCTGGAGCCCTGGTGGCCCCCCCCAGCTGTCCTTCGGGCGCACGGTAGTTTCTGGAACGCTGATTTTTTATATAATTTTTCTGGATTTTTCCTGGCAGTTCTCGTAATGTGAAAACCTGAAATACAAAAACAGCCGAAAACAGAAACTGGCACTGGGGTGCACTGAATTAATAGGTTAGTCCAAATATGATCAAAAGTGTATAAATATCATAGCAATATCACCCAAAAGAGGCATGGAGCAAGCAAAAATTATAGATACATTTTGGACGTATCAACAGTCCAGGTGGAGGCTGGAGGAAGTCGATGGTGGGTGAACACTAGCTCGTGGAGTCCTGTTTTGCAGTACGCCACACCCTCCCGATGAACAGGACCCCCGTTTCGACCGTAGCGCTCCAACACAAGTCCGTTTCCTCTGTTTTGCGGTTCGCCGACCCCTCCCGATGAACAGGATCCTGTTTCGACCGTTGCCAGTCAAGCAGAAGGCTGTTTCCTCCGTTTTGCGGTACGCCAGACTCTTCCCAATGAACAAGACCCAGTTTCGACTGTACGCACTCCAGCAGAAGGCCGTTTCCCTCTATTTTATGGTACACCACACCAGGTTTCGGCTGTTCCGTCCAAGCCGGTTGCCTCCCAATGAACACGACGCTGTTTCTTTGTTTTGACCCTGCCGGTTGGCTGCCGATGAACACGACACCGTTGCTTCCGTCTCCATACGTACGTGACTGCATGGCAGTATGTATGCGCGAGTACGCGCTCGAGACCCCGCCCATATGTACGTACATGGTCATAGTTTTTGGCATGTGGCTGTACGTACATGTAAACGGTTTTGACTGGACTGCCTGAACTGCTACGTCGGGGGCTCTACTACTACACGTGCCGCTTCTTGCTCGGCCACGGTTCATTGTTGCACAGAGACCAATCGACCAGTATGTATGTACACATTCGCGACCTAAATGACAACGCTACATATGCTTCGACCAGGTGGGTCCCGGCTGTCAGGGAGGATAAGGAGGCACTTGCTTGCGTGCGAAGATATAGCTGGCGGGTCCTTGTTGTTAGGGGGCATTCATTTTTTTTCCGCACCTTATATGGAGACACTTTCCTTGCGTCTGAAGATATAGCTGGTGGGTCCCAGCTGTCAGGGGGAAAATATTTTTTTTGCAAATTACAGGTAAGCCAAAATATAGTGCCCTTCCGGTAGGTCCCTGCTGTTAGGTGGAGGAATCATTATTTTGCACGTAATAAGGAGGCACTTCCTTGCTGCGGTCGTGGACCCATCTTTCAGCCTCTCCACGTACAGTCGTCTTCCGATGTAAGTCGTCCCTTGACCATGTTGACCACGCCACACCGAGAGCACCAAGGCGGTGGACGACAACGAGGCCTAGGAAGGGAACGACCCAAAGCCGGGGAAAACTCGGCAGTTGTTTCCCACGCGGAGGGGCGTACGAGGGTTTACTGGTTGGGCTACAGCGTGAGGTTGCAGTCACCGGAGAATAAAAGCAGGTATGGGTCAGTACAGGGATAGCCAGGCCAGCGACGGGAGTAGGGTGGGGCAGTAAGGCCTGCGCGGCAGCAGAGCCGGCCACGGGAGGCAGGAGCAAGCGGCACGATCGGCGCTGGTTTGGGTGGCTGGAGCAAGAAGACCAAAGGTTAAAGAAGGACTATGGCCGTTGGATGGACATCGTACGCTCACAGGACCTAGAATCGTTCATTATTGACTAAGTTGACAAAGCCCTCCATCCGCGTCAACTTAGTAGGCCCACAAGTCAGCCTCCAACTATGGTGGGTCCAAGATAGCATGGGCTATATTCATTTTTTCGTGCGCAATAAGGAGGAAGTTCCTTGCGTGCGAAGATATAGCTGGTGGGTCTGAGCTGTCAGCGGGAGGAACGTTTTTTCACGAAATACAGAGGCCCTTCCAGTGGGTCCCTGTTGTCAGGTGGAGGAATCATTATTTTGCACTTAATAAGGAGGCACTTCCTTGCGTGCGGCCGTGAACCCAACTGTCAGCCTCTCCATGTACAGTCCTCTTCCGATGGATGTCGTTCGTTGACCACGTTGACCACGCCAAGCCGAGAGCTCCAGGGCGGTGGACGACGGCGAGGCCTAGGAATGGAACGACCCGGAGCCGGGGAAGACCCGGCAGTTGTTACCCACGCGATTGGGAGTACGAGGGTTTACTGGTTTGTCTTTCATCGCCGGAAAATAATAGGAGGTGCCGGTGAGTAGAGGAATGGCCCGCTGGCTAGCGATGGAATAGGGTGGGGCGATGCGGCCTGCGCGCCAGCACAATCGCCCACGGGAGGAGGGAGCAGGCAATCCCGTCGGTGCTGGTTTTTGCGGCTAGAGCAGGAAGAGCAGAGATTGAAAAAGCACGATGGACGTTGGATGGACATCCAACAGTCACTGCTCTCGTGTGTTGACTAAGTTGACACGGCCTTGCGTGCGCGTCAACCTTTTTTCTACGAAAGCGTACGCGTCAACCTATAGTAGGCGCACAAGTCCACCTTAAATCTATGAAAAACATCATACATCCAATCTGCCAATATTTCTAATAATTTGTAGCCCATTTGCTAATTTTTAAGGATTTTTTTGGAGCCCATATTCTTTTTGTTAGCGTTACAGCCCATATTGTGTCTAAGTTTTAAAAACTATACGAAATTTTGCATATTTCCGTGTGGTCCGAACTGTTTTTAATCCCAAAATTTCGAATCATGTTCAAACTAATTTAAAACTAATAAATGTATATCAATTAAAAATCTAACATGATTTTGCCCGCAAAAAACAATTAATATTGAAATATCGAAATCTTTATAAAATGATATTTGAAACTAATTGCCAGTTTGTTGTGTTTATAAATTTACATCCCATTTCTTACTATTTCTTTTTCTGGGCAAGCTAATATATCGCTCTCATCTTGAAAGATTTGCAGCCCAGCAGGGCTGAGAAAGCAAGTAGGTCTCCGTTGGCTATTTCTTAAAAAAAAGTAGAACTAGGCTAGCCATTTTCAAGAAGAGAAAAAAACAACTGGGCTCATCATGTGGTAAACATAAAATAAAACCCTGGCTAGACGGGAGACAACCCACACACAGCCCCTTACCCTCATCTGTCTCTAAAACAGTACTCCCTCCGTTTCTTTTTAGTCTGCATATAAGATTTGGTCAAAGTCAAACTTTGTTAACTTTGACAAAGTTTATAGACTAATATATCAAGATTCACAATATGAAATCAATATTGTTAGATGCGTCATGAACTTAATTTTTCATACTATACAACTTTAGTATTGTAGATGTTGACATCTTTTCCTATAAAGTTGGTCAAACTTTACAACGTTTGACTTTGACCAAATCTTGTATACAGACTAAAAAGAAACGGAGGGAGTATAAAAAGTATAAACAGTGAGCTCAAGAAGCCGGCGAGAGTGATGTTATTTCCCTTGGTTGGGATTTGTTACAACATTTCATTCTTAATTAAACAAATGGCAAGCCATTCTGGCTTGTTTCAAACAAAATATGACAGTCACAACCGAGTTGAAAAGGGCAATAACATCTAACTCCAGCTTACAAACTGTACAAATGCATGAGGGTTAATTGTTCATCAGGTTTAGAATAAACCCTGATTGAAAAGGGCAACAACATCTAACTACGACACTATTTTTGGCAGTCACAGTCAAATGGACCGGTCGGGTCCATAGATTGAACATCCTGGGTCGTAAAATTTACTGGATTATGACCACAAGATGTTGTAAATAGAAGTCGGGCACGTTGAGAAGCCCTTTTGTCCACCTGAAACTCCTATTTTTGCTCATCTACATACACATCCGTCCAAACCATGTTGCTGATAAACTTAAGCGTGATGGACAATAGTAGCCTCGCATTCAGTAGGAAGAATGTGACAAATCTAGTGTTTGCATGGTTGGCTACATATCGTTCGAGTGGTATTGTCTTCAATCGAATGTCATGAGAAGTGAGAAAATCCCGGTGCTTACAAATCCATCGATTGGTTATAACTTTCTTACCCCATCATGTTGCCTAAATAGACACGAAGATTGAGAACAGTTAAGGTCCAAAAAAAGAGTGTCGAAAGAGCAACAGCTGAACGGTTAATTCTAGTACACTATATGTGGGCTTCCAATGTGCGTGAAATTATCACCTTTACATACAACTTCTCCAGACATGGAAAGCATTGCAGCAAGCCAATAACTTGTTCAGATCAAAACTATTCATTTGGATATATAAGATCTTGACAGAATCCAGCACCATTGATAGGCTATCCATGGAGAAACTCTTCATTGAGCATAGAACATAATATTAGTACAAAATGCATACTCCAAGATGATATAGAACTTATGCGCAGAAATTTAAAATGCAGCTTATGTTTACAAGTGTAGATGACAATATATAGTACCTGAAGAACTGTGGAGCCAAACATCATCTTGAAATGAGCCCAGAGACCATGTATTACACCCAAGGTCTCAAGTTTAGACGCAGAGACAACAATTATTTGCGGCGGTGAATAACTAGAATCAAGGATCAACCTTTGAAGTGAAGGGGCAACTTCGATGAGGAGCTACCTTCTATCAAAGGAAATTCCAATTCTTACAAGGTTAGGCAACTTTATTTGGAGACAACCAATTCTTACTATGGAAAAAAAGCACCAAGCACTCCAGGGCAGGGCAACTGGAGTGGATGATGATGTGCAATGAGGCCTCCGATATACAAACCCGCACAAGTGAAAGTTTTTTGAGAAATGGGAGTTGAAGGTTTAGTACCAGATTATCTGGTAGGTAGCACAGCACAAAGGTGGTGGTGTGGAGAGAGGAGGAAAACCGCGAGATGGCCATCGGTGCTGAGGGCAGAAGTACATGGCATTCGGTATCTGGTAGGTGATTTCCTGGGGAATAGTAGAACTCAACTAGTTGTAGTTCTGTAAATTCAGGGGATTTCAGCCAGGCGTCCACCATGCAGGGCATGCTATGCTTGCTCAGGTAAGATGACGGGATGCAGAGGCTTTGAACGGAGCGCTGGTGGGAGGAGATGATGGCTCTGGGTAGTTCAAAATCATTAAAGAGAGATAGCTGACGACAGTCGAGATTAAGGGGTGCGGCGCACCATGGAGGGCGCCACCGAGTTGAGAGGACTTGGGTGCGGCAGCAATCCTTGGTGGGGAGAAGCAAGATGATCTCCCCAAGGATAGCGTCTGGAAGATCGCTGATGCGGTCCACCCGAGATTCTACGGATTCCTGCGATCCGGTGGGGGCGGCCTCGCCGCATCTCCCCATGCTGCCGGGTGCGGCATCTACAACACGCGTAGCCGCTGGCGGGAGCCTCATCTTCTTGGCGCTGTGGTCAGCCGACTCCATTTTTCTCAAGGACGTCGCGTCGAGCTCACGGATTTGAGCAGAGTAACGAATGACGAGCCTAGTGGTAGTGGGAGTGAAGAAGAAGGGGAGCTGGGGTTTTCAGTAGTAGTGAGGAAGAAGGGGAACTGGGGTTTTTTATCGGAGTGAGGCGAGGAATTTGGGGGTACAAGTGGAGCGAGCTGACATGAGGTGGGTGGGAGTGAGGAGGAATAAGAGCACCCATTTTTTGGGGTGGTGTGCTGGGTAGTGCCTCTCATTAAGTAAATATATGGGCTTTTGAATTGATTTTATTATTTACTAGGGTGGATGGGCTGTTTTGCCTTGGGCCCATAGAAACAATTACTACAAGTACAACGGAGACACTCTAGAGCTACCCAGAAAAACAATTACTACTAGTAAAGTGGATACATTACCGCTTGTGGCTCCTCCGAGGTCTGATACGTCTCCAATGTATCTATAAATTTTTATTGTTCCATGCTATTATATATTCTATTTTGGATGTTTAATGGGCTTTATTATACACTTTTATATTATTTTTGGGACTAATCAACTAATCCAAGGCCCAATGCAAATTGCTGTTTTTTTTGCCTATTTCAGTGTTTCGCAGAAAAGGAATATCAAACGGAGTCCAAACGGAATGAAACCTTCGGGAGAGTTATTTTTGGAACCTTTTCTGCATAGAAGACTTGGAGTACACGCGAGGGAACGAGAGAGGCGGCCACGAGGGGGCAGGGCGCGCCCAGGGCGGCAGGCGCGCCCCCACCCTCGTGGGCCCCCTCTGGCTCCCCCGGTGCCCTTCTTCCTCCTATATATATCCTTGTACCCTGAAAACATCGAGGCAACAGAGAAAACCCTAATTTCACCGCCGCAACCTTCTGCTCCCGTGAGATCCCATCTTGGGGCCTGTTCTGGAGCTCCGCCGAAGGGGGGATCGATCATGGAGTGCTTCTACGTCAACACCATAGCCTCACCGATGAGTTGTGAGTAGTTTACCATAGACCTTCGGGTCCATAGTTATTAGCTAGATGGCTTCTTCTCTCTCTTTGGATCTCAATACAAAGTTCTCCTCGATCTTCGAGGAGATCTATTCAATGTAATCTTTTTGCGGTGTGTTTGTCGAGATCCGATGAATTGTGGGTTTATGATCAAGATTATCTATGAACAATATTTGATTCTTTTCCGAAATCTTTTATGTATGATTATAATATCCTTGCAAGTCTCTTCGAATTATTGGTTTGGTTTGGCCTACTAGATCTATAGTTCTTGCAATGGGAGAAGTGCTTGGCTTTGGGTTCAATCTTGCGGTGTCCTTTCCGAGTGACAATAGGGGCAGCAAGGCACGTATTATATTGTTGCCATCGAGGATAAAAAGATGGGGTTTATATCATATTGCTTGAGTTTATCCCTCTACATCATGTCATCTTGCTTAAGGCGTTACTCTGTTCTTATGAACTTAATACTCTAGAAGCATGCTGGATAGCGGTCGATGTGTGGAGTAATAGTAGTAGATGCAGAATCGTTTCGGTCTACTTTTCACGGACTTGATGCCTATATATGATGATCATGCCTAGATATTCTCATAACTATGCACTTTTCTATCAATTGCTCGACATTAATTTGTTCACCCACCGTAGAATTCTGCTATCATGAGAGAAGCCACTAGTGAAACCTAAGCCCCCCGGGTCTATCTTTATCATATTACTTTCCCTTCAATTTCTGTTGCTGTTGTTTATTTGCTTTCTTTACTTTCTGTTCTTATACCAAAAATACCAAAAATATTATCCTATCCTATCTATCAGATCTCACTTTTGTATGTGACCATGAAGGGATTGACAACCCCTTATCGCGTTGGCTGCGAAGTTCGTATTTGTTTGTGCAGGTGCGAGGGACTCGCGCGTGGTCTCCTACTGGATTGATACCTTGGTTCTCAAAACTAAGGGAAATACTTACGCTACTGTGCTGCATCACCCTTTCCTCTTCGAGGGAATACAACGCAAGCTCGAGAAGTAGCAAGGTCATCAAAACGTTTCCCTCTGCTGAATGATGTTTTACTTTGGTTCACCGACATGCGGGGCATGTAGTGCGCGGGCCCAAATGCCATCCACCAAAGTAAAAGGTGGTATGCAGGCGGAGAGTCACCCCGGTCATAGTGCGACAGTAACGAGCCGTCATATCACAAAACCCCATCTCCCCGGAGTCTAAGTTTGACAGACGAAGCAACCATAATTTCACTCCTCACTGAATCCCCTTCTCCCTCACCGTCTTCAAGAAAGCCAACACTCGCATCTGCCACTGTTCTTGTCTCCCAACAAAGGGAAGGTAATCAGATCCGTGATGTTTGTATATTTTCTTTCAGAAAAAGAGACTTTTGCAAAGCAGTAACCAATCCTCACTCTTTTTTTGTTCCATAGTCATTGCGATTGTGTTTTCCTTTCAGTTGTCTCCTAGTATTCGTCAGTTTCATGATGGACAAAGGAGAACCAGGCACAGATCTGCCGATGTTACAGGAGACGCGGGAGGCTAATGCCCACGAGACAGAGAGCTCCAAGAAGATGGAGGCCGCCACCAAGCCGAACCCAGATACGCTCATGGCCACTACTGAGATTGTCAACGCCTCGTTTGATGTTACAGCCCCC
>LR738709.1:508078616-508119265 GCA_902687465.1 Secale cereale | reverse complement strand
CCCCCCCCCCCCCCGCTGAGCTGCCCAAGGTGATTTTCTTCTTTGCCGGTCTCGATTGTGTTTTTTCATCTAAGTATGTGGTGATAAATAATGCAAAAATTTATTACCTTTGATGCCATCCTATGTTCCCTGTCATGCATACTTTTGACTCTACATAGTGGTTTAAATAACCTGTGTTTCTTATATTGGAAAGTAATTCCGAATTTGTTTCTGTTTTAATTAGAGCCCTGATGCAGACAAGAATTGTGTGGTTGTACATGTCACTCGCTATGAGGCGGATGACCTGAATATAGACACTGGGAAAGTAAAGTTCTTAGGCTATTGGTTCCTGGAAGCCATTTGCACTTATACCAAAGTCGAGATGTATTCCAGCCTCATTGTTGTCAGGCGTGTTGTCCAGGGTGTACTGAAGCACAAGAAGTTCAAAGCTACTCCTTCGTTTGTGAGGCATACTATTCTTGTCAAGCTTAAGCGGGAAGATGACATGGCATGCCTCCACAATCAAGTTTACGAGTGGCAAGGCCACAAGGTTATCTTCAGGAAGGTTTAGAAGATTTAGCTGCTGCCAGACGTCGTCGATGATGTTCATGGCAAGGTCCGTCTTGTGTCCATCCCAAATTAGATCGAGGCATGATATAGTTGCCCCAGCTAGTGTTTAAAAGTAGTTTGGATTGTGTCTAATTATCCGAACCTTGCCTATTGTCAAGCCATCTGTGGCTAGTACTCTGTTTGAATCCGTCTATGGGAACTACGGCTACATTTGTGTGCACATGAATCAAGAGAGAACCATCCTAATTGTTGCCGAAACAGATGCGTCCTCACTAGTTTTTCATGTAATATGGCATGGTAAGACATAAGTTGTCACGGTTTGTCTGTTTATCATACGAGCAGTGGTGTTTGATGAAATAGAGTACTTGTTCGAAAACTGTGCTGTCTAACGTATAAGCAACTATGATATCTTGTTGTAGTGGTTAATGCAGTTAACTGAGGCCACAGTGTAAATTCAAAACATTTGCACGCTAGTCCAGTGTTCATGTGGAACATTGACATTAACCTCAGCTTCATAAAATACTTGAAAAACATAAGTTAAGCAATTTTATACATCTCAATGATTCATAGAACATAACAAACATTTACTTGTTCACATCAAAAGACAAAGTTGTGAGAAGGTTTACAAATCGGGAAAAACCAAGCAAGGCTTCTCTGAGCAAAGGGCCTCCCTAGGCAGGCTTTAATTTCCTAGAGTTCACTCTGGTTTTTCTTGTTGCCACCATCCATGGTTAGGTTCTCTCATTCCAGAATAACCAATTATAATTGTGTTCTCAGCTGGAATGCTGAACTGAACCATGTAGTGTACTCACCATCTGAACTTCTTGTGCAGTTCCACTAAATTTAAGCAACACTATTTGCAGAAATAAGCAGACCACAATGCCTGTTGTCCGCGCACCTGTCCCAAAAACCTCCGCGCAGCCATGCCAGCTAGCCCTCTGTCCATCCTTGATCTAGGAGAAAGTGCATTCCCTACTAAGATGCAGTTGTTTTCGCTCGTCCCTGCACTGCAATCAGGAAGTAAACATACTAATCAGCTTCTTTTAGATTGCGTTGGTCATTCTACCTAGTTACTACCATTGTAGGAATACCTCGAAGACGGGAGGTTAGAGGAGGATAGCGAGGAATAGACATCTCATTTTGTGCAGTTCTACTAAAACTGATGTGTGTACTTTTGATTGCACAAATATAAACGATATGGAGACAGACATCCCTGTTTGCGCAAATATGAAATACAGTTATTTAAGCAGTGACAGTTATTTGCAGTGGCATATGATTAACCGCAACATCTATTGTGTTATACTCTTAGCACTACATTGACAGTATGAAAAAGTGCCATTAAGTGGTGAGGCAGATGTGGTTGCCGAGAGTGGCAAACATTCAGGCAGCATGTCTGCATTTGTCCCATTTTTTATCTCCTCGGTGACATTTTCCTATGTGAGCACAGAAAATCTAGACTTGCTCGTTCTCATTTGCATTGTCCCCCCAACACCCCTCACTTTCTTTCCTTTTTTGACCACCTCCCCCCACCCTTCGCCATCGACCCTGCTTGATGTAGGGTGGAACCCTAGGTGGCCTATCTTTCACGAAATGGAGTGGATCCCATGAAGAACACGAAGAACATGAGAGGGAACACGAGGGGAAACACGAGAGAATCACTCAAACCAACAAGAACAAGTCACACATATGCTAGGTCCTCGAAACACAAAGAGATACAAGATCCATGATCAACAAGGGACGATACAGGTAGCGATAGTCTTCTCCGTGAGGAGGTCTTGGTATCCCGTAGGATCTTCTCCGCAGAGGTCTTGAATCCGTGTGGATCTTCTCCGTGGAGGGGCCGCAGTCACTCACAAGGAGATGAACCACTAGTGGATGAGCAAAGCTCTATCTCAATTGAGCTAAACCTAAGCTAACCCTAACTAGGAGGAGGTGGAGGAGTATATATAGTCTAGGTCCACGAAGGGGTAAGTGGGAGAGGGATACATGGGCCTCAGGCCCGATACACTGTGCGCAGACAGGGGCCGGATGTCCGGGCGGGGGCCAGATGTCCGGGCCTTCCCGAGACGCCGGATGTCCGGGCGTTGGGGCCGGATGTCCGGGGTGGCATGGTCCAGCTTCTGTGATGGGCGCCGGATTTCCGGGCTGGCGCCGGATGTCCGGCTCGACGCTGGGCGCCGGATGTCCGGGGGTCGGCCGGATGTCCGGCCGCTATAGCTCCGCGGCGACTCCACTTGAGGCACTTCTTGATCCGCTTCGGTGTGGACTTGTCCTATGCGTCGAGCATCTCCTTGGTCGTCTCCTCGGTTCCTAAGCACATGTAGTGTCTTTGCATTAGGTAGCAACCAAGTCTCGCGTGAATGAAAAGGGGAAGCATCGAGGAATGGGTTCACCTTGCGTCCAAGTGGTGTACATGGGGATGAACGAAGGATGCTCCGCATCATCTCCCCTCCCTTGGGAAAGATCCGACCTCGGATCAAAAACCTCATCACCATGGAAACGGTAGTCGTGAACGGACTTGTAGTTGGACGAAGTTGAGGGCATGTCGCAATCCAAGTACTCCAAGGTGTCTCCGGTATGTGGTACATGCAAAATGAGCAAACACAAAGTACACTTGGAAATACAATGGTTAGCGCACACAAAGTGTCCATCATATAAGAATGAGTCCGTGTGACAAGGTACATGAAGCTTAGCAAGATGATATAGTATGAGATGTAAAGCATTCATGTGAGCAAATTCATTTGTTGTGCACACAAAGGTAGGGTAATTGGCATGTTGCACAAAGCTACAATTTCTACCATTGTGCAAAATGATGTCATAGTGTGATGGTTTATCAAGAGCATGAACATGGCAATGGATGCTCAATATGTGTATGTTATCATGCAATTGATGGAGGACAATATGATCATGATGTATGAATATGCCATCAAGAAAGATCACAACAAATTTGCTAAGGAAATGCACAAGCTCATATATCATGGATGACATGGGAATACACGATGCAACAAGGCAATCATAATGTGAGTCAATCCATGCATAAGATGCAAATTTGTCATGTGTATGATATGTCCATGGAGCATGGCATGTGGGCACACAATCAACAAATATGGAGGTTTTGGTGCAATGTGCCGAAGGAGTGTTGATATACCAATGCTCAATGTAGTGGCTTGAGTGGAGTTCCGAAGGTGCATCCAAAGGGTCCATCTTTAGGAATTTCTCGAAGATGTTGGTGTCGCGCAACGTGTATGCCTTCACATGCCAAAGATGCCTTGTGATGGTATCGCCTTGTGAATCCTTCAAAATGAAAGAACATGACAAACACTCGGAAAAACAAATGAGGTTAGCCGTAATGCAAAACCTAGCATTCGTGCGGGAAAATACCCAACAAGTGCTTGCATCATTCTTATCATAAGAAAGTACAAGGGTGTGGTGCATGGTATGTAGGCATAAGATGCGAGAACAACCAAATGCAATAGGCTCAATCAAGCAAGCATGCATCACAAGTATGGTGTCCAAGTCTCCAAGATCAACAAACATAGCATTGTTGCACTCAATACAAGTGATGAGAGATGCAACTAGTGGAGACAAATGAAAATGATCAATGCAAATCATGTGAATGGCATGAACATATATGTCATCAACCCAAGAAAGCAAGTAAGAGTGGAACATGGGTGATGCAATATAGCAAGCAAGCATAGCAATTAAGTCAAACAAGCTAGTAGTGCGAAGATGCAACGTACTAGAGGTAATCATGGCAAGCCTGTCATGTGTGCAAATAGTGAGCATACGTGATGCACATGGCATAGCACAAGCATGAAAGCAAGATATGAGCAAAATAGCATCAATGTCTTGATGAGAGGCCATATGAAAATAGCAATGGGATATCATGACTCTCCCAACACAGTAAACATCAATAGCATGGGGCACAAAGATATCATTGCAATAGCTACTAGGATCTCCACCAAGCATGCAAATACACATAGGAGTATCATAATGGTGAATCATGAGTAAATGCAAGCAAGGGTCACAATTGCATGGCAAGGTCATAGCAAGAGGCATAACATGCAAAGTGAACACGATAGTATGGGCATAATGTGACAAGTGGCAAATAGCCCATAGCCGTGTGAGAGCCAAGTAAAAGAGATGCGCGTAGTGGTTGCGCGAAGAGAACGGTGGTAGGGACAATCTATGGGATCCCAAATCGTCGTTGCTCTCAAGAGCTCGTTTTGTCAACTCATGGGATTGTGAGGTTGACAAATGGTCATGAGTACCTACACAAAACAAAGACAAAGGAAAAATTGTGTGTGCGTGGTATATGTACACATCATCCATCATGATGCGCACGTGCATGTGTTGGTTAGCACAAAATAGCCAATGCTCAAATAAATGAGATGCGTGATATAGAAACATGTCATCCATCATGAGAGGTTTGTTGTTATGTATAGCATAATGGAGACTCGAATTGTGTAATGCATCACAAGAAATATGAGCATTGTTATTCATGGAATGCATATGGTGCACACAATCATGGTAATCATGCAAGGTATGGAATGCATCAAGATCTCCTAGTATGTACGAGGAAACTATGGGGGTCTCCTCATGAGCATCAATGGAAACATCGCATGGAGAATATTGATAACATCCAAAACAATGCATATCCGGAGCAATGTGATCATGGCATGGTATATTAGATGAATTGCGCAAATCATGTAAAGGAAGCATGGCAATATCATCGCAAGAGAAACACATTCCAATGACCATCATCTTGTCATCTATGCCACAAGTGCAAATGGGATTTACTTTAATTTGGCATGCATAGTTACTATGTTGAGATTGAAATGATGCAATATGGGAGATCTCACTCATAGCATATGACAAGTTTAAAGGATTCTCAAACATGATGTGACCAAAAGAATTTTCACATGATATCCTATGGAGCATAGCATCACAACTAGGCAACTCAACATGCTCATCATCATATTCATCATAAATAGGTAAGTCAAGACATGATGAAGTCGCACTAGCATGAAGCATGGCAATAGGTGTGTCAACATCATGCAAGCAATCATCGGTAAGATAGTACACTAGTGGGACACGAGCATCACCTTCACCTATTTTACCTTTGGAGCGTCGCTCATGCGTTGTAGGTGAGGTGTTCATGATCCAATCGTACTCATCTTCATCGTGATGGAACCATGTGGGTGGTGCATCTTCTTCCACCATGGCCATCGGGTTGTCCATTGGAGGGACGGATTCGTCGAGGGTAGGCATGTCCTCTTGTAGGAGACCTAGCACCAAATAAAACACACTCGGAGTAGAGGTTGAGTCGCTAGAAATCATAGTGGCCTCACATGCCCTATCAACTACCTCACTCACTAAGTGTTGTGGCTCACTCACTCCCTCTTGGATGCTCTCACTCGTATGGTTGGTGGAGTCACTCAAATGGCTCTCAACCTCACATAGGAGAAGTGGCATGCTCTCATGTATGGGGCTAGTAGTGGTCACTCTCATCCTCTCAAAGGAAATGCTCTCAATGTCACATATGGTGGAGTCACTCGTATCACTCATGTGGTGGTGGCTCTCCTCACATGGGAATTGGGGCATCTCGTCATAAGTGGATGTCGAAGAGGTGTAGGTGCAATAGTCTCCATGCTCAACTCCTCATCCGTAATGCCTCCAAAGATGAATGCCGTAGGGTGTGGCAAACCATCACGCTCCTCCGAGGTCAAAGAGAAGGTCTCATGCTTGCTCGCGTAGCTTGACCCGGAGTAGTAGTCCAATATGGGTGTCGTCTTCATGGTGTCGAAGAGGTTCATGCTCGTCGCCTTGGTCGAAGGGGATGGCCCATGCTCGACCGTCTTATCGCCGTCGCTAGTAGATGATCGCCTTGATGATGAAGACGTCGATGTAGGCGAACTCATGGGAAGTAGGCGAAGATGTCGTACGTCCGAAGGCGAAGATGCCTTGATAGCGCTTGGCGAAGATGCCGAAGTGGTGGTTGTAGCCGTAGCTCCGTCTTGGGTATGCTTGTCTCGCGGTCTTCTTATGTTCTCTTGAATCTTGGGCTTGGCGTGAAGTAGAGCGTCTTCGGACTTGTATGTATGCGCTTGTCGAGCATCTTCATGATGATGATGTCGTTGTCGTGCTTGAGCTCTTGGTAGATGTCGTTCGTCGTCGTCGTGCACATGATGCTTCGAGGTGACTTGCCCTTCATGACAATGTCGATGGTCGCCATGGCGGTGTGGACGTGGAAGACTTGCACTTGCATCATGTTTGCGCTCCGAAGACTTGTGACTTGAACGTCGCCGCCGAGAGGATGATGAAGGGGAAGAAGACTTGTAATCGACGACCAAGTGTCGGAGCTCCGCCATTTGTTTGCTGAACGAGTCGCACAAGTCGTCGAAGGAAGCCATTGTCCTTGTCTCGGAGTGTCGTAGTTCGATGGCGATGTTGCCCAAGCACTCTTGCATTTCTCGTTGTAGTCCGATGGTTTTCGCGTGGATGTCCTTGTTCGTGCCGTCGATGTCGAAGACCGGAGATGAAATGCCTTGCCTATCCATCACAAGACACTAGCAAGTATGAGTGGGAGAAAGAGAAGAACTATACCAAATGTACCTTGACCGATGTTGAAGATGGATCAATGATCACTCAAATGTGGAACAAGGAAATAGCACAATTGGTACCAATTCTTGTCGGTTTCTCACACCTACACAAGTAAAGCTTATGGTGGAGCTCGGTGAGGATAGTGGCACAAAAATTTGATGCAAAATGTTAGCAAGAGTCAATAAAGTTGAAAGAGATTCACAAATTCGCAAGTGAAACAAGTAGAACAATAGCAATATGTGGCACACGGAAACACACGCACGGATAGATAAATGTGGTTGTGCAACCAAGGGTTGAGCAGAAAATGTGGAATCCACGGAAAATGCTCTTGTCGCACAACACTAGAGAGATGCTAGCCGATTGCTCAAAAGGCGGATACGAACTTGTGCACTACCTATATGAGACAAAATGTAGTGACTTCCTATCACAAGTATGCTATGTGTATGATGTTCCGGTGCTTTTAGCACAAGATGATCCAAGATGATCGGATATGGCAATCTTATATGCAATGTGGTATGATGCTATGGCTCTTGCTTACAAGCTTCTTTTCTTTTCTCCTTTGCTTAAAAGCTTATTCTCTCTTTTTTTTTGTATATGGCCACGATGCACAAACCAAGATAGCAATTGTGTATATGCGGGAACAATCTTGTGACACAAGGGATGATATGATGATACCAATATGATATGGTGTGTATGCAATGGAAGGTGGATCGATGATCACTAATGTGCACAAGTAACGTTGCCGGCAATACTCAAAGGCTAGTCTCGATAGGCAAGTGACGCAAAATGGGCTAGGGGTTAACAATGCAATTGCAAGGGAATATACAATGATGTCGTCGAAGTTACCGTCCGTGTCAATGATGAGAGGTGGTGCTCTTGATGTAGACCCGTTTCTAAATAGCCGAAACACCTTAGGAAACGGAAAAACCACAACTCAAAATCTCAAGGACAAATGTCAAATGGCGGTAGCGGACAAGCGGTGGTGGTTGCGGAATTGTTGGTGGAAACCCGGTCAAAATGGGTTATGGTGATGGAAGTGTAAGATGGGCTATGCACGGTGTCGGAGTTGAAGTCACGGTCCCTAAGTAGCCGAAACACCTTAGGAGACACAAGACACAACTCAAACAAGCTCGAACAAAATTGGGTTAAGTTTGGTTGGCTATGTATAATGGGCAATGGGTATGCGGAAGTGGTGGTGGTGGTTGATGAAGAAGCAATGGTCCCTAAGTAGCCTAAACACCATAGGAGACTCAAATCACTACTCAAGCAACCACAAATGGTATGGGAACAAAATTGGTTAGGTTGCGGAAGGCGGTGGTGGTGTAGCGGATGATGTGGTGGAAGCCCTAGGCAAAGATGCCAAAATTCCAAAACTATGATCGAGTCAAATGATTATGGTGGTATTTTTGTGGTGTGGGGGATGTCAAGAGCTTCAAAACGAGCTCAAGAACGTCGAAATTGGAGTTCGGATGAATTAGTTATGGACAAAACGGTGAAACGGAAAAGTCTGAAACTACAGGGGTCGGACATCCGGGGTCGGGTCCGGATTTCCGGGACCTGATGTCCAGAACCGCGCGGGATTTTTCCCTCCAGGAGCCGGATGTCCGGCCCGATGGCCTGAATGTCCGGCCAGTGGCCCGGATGTCCGGCCCGAAGATTCCAGATCTAAATCGGGACGAACTTTTCGAATTGGGGGCGGAAATTGATGATTTGGGGCTCAAAATTTGAGAGATTTCGTGGAGGAAAGATGGGGAAACTTGGGGAAATGCTAGATCCACTTGAAACCAAGCAAATCCACGAATCAAAATCAACGAAACATCATCAAACCAACAGATCACAAAAAAATTTGGGGCTATTTTTGGTGGGGAATTTTCGAAATTGGGGAAGAACACAACAAAAACAAGCTAGAAAACAAGGTGTGGGGCTCCAAATTCGTGATCAACCTATGCTCTTGATACCATATGATGTAGGGTGGAACCCTAGGTGGCCGATCTTTCACGAAATGGAGTGGATCCCATGAAGAACACGAAGAACATGAGAGGGAACACGAGGGGAAACACGAGAGAATCACTCAAACCAACAAGAACAAGTCACACATATGCTAGATCCTCGAAACACAAAGAGATACAAGATCCATGATCAACAAGGGACGATACAGGTAGCGATAGTCTTCTCCGTGAGGAGGTCTTGGTATCCCGTAGGATCTTCTTCGCAGAGGTCTTGAATCCGTGTGGATCTTCTCCGTGGAGGGGCCGCAGTCACTCACAAGGAGATGAACCACTAGTGGATGAGCAAAGCTCTATCTCAAATGAGCTAAACCTAAGCTAACCCTAACTAGGAGGAGGTGGAGGAGTATATATAGTCTAGGTCCACGGAGGGGTAAGTGGGAGAGGGATACATGGGCCTCAAGCTCGATACACTGTGCGCAAACAGGGGCCGGATGTCCGGGCGGGGGCCAGATGTCCGGGCCTTCCCGAGACGCCGGATGTCCGGGCGTTGGGGCCGGATGTCCGGGGTGGCATGGTCCAGCTTCTGTGATGGGCGCCGGATTTCCGGGCTGGCGCCGGATGTCCGGCTCGACGCTGGACGCCGGATGTCCGGGGGTCGGCCGGATGTCCGGCCGCTGTAGCTCCGCGGCGACTCCACTTGAGGCACTTCTTGATCCGCTTCGGTGTGGACTTGTCCTATGCTTCGAGCATCTCCTTGGTCGTCTCCTCGGTTCCTAAGCACATGTAGTGTCTTTGCATTAGGTAGCAACCAAGTCTCGCGTGAATGAGAAGGGGAAGCATCGAGGAACGGGTTCACCTTGCGTCCAAGTGGTGTACATGGGGATGAACGAAGGATGCTCTGCATCACTGCTTTCTTCGCCTTTTCAACCAAGAGGCCAGTTGGGTATCTACCACTTTGCCCCATTTCCTCTTAGAACCAAGTCCTAGATTCATCCTACATCTTTCCCACTTTCTTCCCTGTTTGAACCAACTCTTAGATTCCACTGTGCGAACTAGCTTTAACTCTAATAATAGTATAAAAGTTAAGGTGGCTTTGGAACTGACGATAGAAGTGGAAAAACATCCACACGAAGCCACGTGGGGAGCTGGGGAAATAGAGCAAGGGTCGTCGGGATATGGCAAAGACGGCGTCGGGAGAGAGAGAAGAGTGTACAGCTCTAATAATAGTTTAAAGCCATTTATGACAAGGTTGGCCCACACGTCTGTGCTGACGAGGCAGCTTAAACCAACACATTTGTTTGACCGTTGACGCGAGGGACCCACATCTGACCTTCTATCCTGTTATTACCCCTCAAATCATTATTTTTCCTGAACATTACTTCAAACAGTACTGATGCGTGTTCGTCGGTGGCGCCGGTGATGAGCGAGTTGGCCGCCGCTCCGCCAGATGGGCTGGACGCCGCGCTGGCCTCCGCACGGATTGGCAGGTTGGCCCGAGCGTGACTCACGAGTGAGCAAGCCGCCGTGCTGGCCTTCGCTCGAGCCAGATGGCTGGCCTTAGCATGGCGCGCGAGAGCAAGACGCCGCGCCGCCGTGCCAATCTAGCTAGCAAACCTTGGAGACAAGCAGCTGGACGGAGCTATCTTGGCTAGCTAGCGGCTGCGAGCGCCGGACGGAGCTGGCATCCGGGCTGCCGCAAGATAGGATCCGCACCGCCGGCGGTTTTGACCTCGCCTTCTGCCGGCAGCAGTAGCTGCGTACCATGGCCGAGGATGACTAGGTGGACGGGCCGGAGGTAGGAGGTCACTCAGGATTTTTGTGCAGACTGACATGTAGGTCCCACAAGTCATAACGCTCGGTCGAATAGAAGGCGTTGACTTAATGGGCGACATGGGCCCTGTCTGGATACTCTAAGTCAGAGGTTAGATTCTAACCCTGAACTAAGTCTAACCAAAGTGGTGTTTGGATGGCAGGGTTAGATTGACAACAAATGTATCCAAACAGGGCCATGGGTTGAAACGTGCCTATAATGGCACTTTGTAGAGTAGTCGTTTCTTGGTAGGGCTGGTTGGTTAGAGCATGTACAATGGTTGATAAGGTAGTCTTATCTTAAGTCTGCCACGTATGCAAGTGGTAGTAGTTTCCTGGCATTATTACTAGTTTCCTGCATTATTAGGGGTTTCTTGTAAGGAACAATGTACTATTAGCGACAAAAGGCGATTCTAGGTTGCGTTGTACTCCAACGAGTACTACTAGTGGTCGCGGGAGTGTATACCTCGTTCTGTGGGTTCGATCCCGGCCGAACGCACGGCGGCCTTTTTTTTAAATAGTAACTTCGCTGCGAGCCAATATTTTACATGGGTAATTTGAGTTTTGAAGTCAAACGGACGTGTGGCACCACAATCTAGGTGCACTGGATAGCCTAGCCACGTGAATGGGTTTTCCTTCCCAGCATCTCGTGGCTCGCGCGCTCACGCGCTCGCCCTAGCCGCACCTCGCCTGCAGCTTCCTCATCAGCTAGTAGCATATTTAAACTAGCGCCTCCCAATTAAGCCCGAGGAGCTAGAAAAGCCTGGTGGGGCATTGGGAACTGTGCAATATGGATCTGTACGTAAAGTGCTCTACTACTACTCTGTAGCTTGTGGCGTCGCACGCATGGACTTCCCTCCATTATCGGCTCTACTATAAAAGAAATTCCTCTTGACGTGTTTTTTTTAAACGGAGGCAAAAGCTTTGCTTCATCTCATTCATAAAGAAGGAACTACTAACAAAGTTCGACGAGATCCATTACACCTCCACAAATGGAAGCGAAAAGCATAGTCTCGCTGTATCAAATAACTCAAATGTTCTGCCCCCGCAGTAACCGTCACTGATAAACAGGTTGCTAGTGTGTGTGTCAGAGGAGCGGCTGAGTAGGCCAGCTACGTGAGAGGAGCGGCTGAATAGAGCACCGAGAGTACCCACTAGGCCACTACGCAGGTGTACTTTCCCTAAATTGATACTACAGCGATGGTTCTAGACAACAATAGTACCCTCCACTTCCAACTGTAGCTCCTTGGTCCTGAGATTCAAGAGTTCAAAACTAGTGCACTATACTAGAAGGACAATACACAACACTAGTAGTACCCTCGCACTACTAGTTGAGAAAGTAGTACTAGTACTGCTACAGTACGAGTACGTACTCCTCCGTCACATAATGTAATACGCTTTTTGACACTAGTTGGCATGTACAAAAAATAGCAAAAAACATACCCAAAATTTCTTAATCCACGCCAAAAACTACTGGCTAGTGCCAAAAATTTCTTACTAGTGCTATTATTTACAGTATAATGCAATCCCATAATGCTAGTACTAGTAGTAAATAATAGCCTCACCCCTTCGCTACAGTTGGAAGGAACGATCTACAGTTGGAAGGGACGAGGCCCTGCGGTTACTACGCTCTTATCTCCTCCTCGCCAGTTCCCCTCCCCCCTAAGAGAAGGCAGTTCGTCGCTGCTCCCATGGATTCGCCAGGCGGTTCTCCCCCTCGTCGGGGCTAGGAGACCTTGGACAACGATCTTCTGGGAGAAATCACACGCCACTCCAGCGTCCTCATCGTTGTAAAACTCGGTGCTTCCTGCACCAACTTTTTCAAGATGGTCCTTAAAATGGCTTGGGAAAAGGCCATGCTTGTTGGTCTTCCATGCGTCCTTGAGGAGAAGGTTCTTCTATGGGACAATCCTTCGAACAGTCCATCGCTCCCTAGACATGGTTGCACGTTGACTCCGCTAGAGTTGCCGGCGTTGAGAGGTTGTCGGATTTTGTCCGATGAGCAGGTCTGTAATGGAGTTTGATCATGTAGTACTTAGTTATTCCATTTCCATCCCGTATTTTCACCGCTACCCATCGTCTTATATATAGGTCTGGGTCGGTGCCAATGAAGATTGGCTTACATACCTCCGGCAGGATACCACCATCATTTTGCACAACATCCACAGGAGTGCCGCCGTTCTGGTAGACCCCTTCTCCACCATTGGGATCGGCCTTCCGGACTGGCTGGGTTTGAATACGTATGATGATGCCTACATGAGATTGAAGAAGATAGCAATTGCGAACACATCGACAAAGCGACGCGGCTACGACGATTACTATCTCATCGCGGTGTTCGACATAAGGATTGCCATCAATGCAAGAGGCAGTAATGGCAGAAGCTGGCGCATGTTGGCGGCGGCAGATTTTTACCCCTACACGTTCGAAGCCGCCGTGCGCCATCTAGGCCGCGTCTTTGCGGTGACAAGCCAGGGGACTTGTTTCATCTGGTTTCCATCATATGGTACGGGAGATTACAAATGGAATGCACAAACCATCATTTGCATCCCTAATGGTACTCCATTATTTTGCAGGGACTAGTCATCCCACGATTAAAATAAGATCGCCGATCATGTATGTGCATTTGCATCCGCGATTTAGTCTAACCTGGAACCTTGTAGCTGACTTTGGCATATTGGGATCAACTATCTTAGCAGTCGTTACCCATGGTACCACTGATGTGGAACTTGGAAACACAATCTACCACGATCGGACCGTCACCATCTACCCAGGTATTTCATTTTTAACCCTCTCACCTTCTCTTTCATTGTTGTACTAGTACTCTACTTACGCACTAGTAGGAGTACTTTCTACCTTGGAGAACACGTATAGCTAGCTAGGCCCTTGAAGACTTGAACCCACTAGCTCCCACCATTTTTTTTCCATGTCTTACTATCTCATCCATGTAGCCAAGAGTGGTTATATATAATAAGCCGGTTATTTTACTTCCTCTATACCGGAGTAGTACTATTTGCTGCACAGTATTACTGACCGCCATATTTGAGCACAACATTATTATGCATGGACCTTCACTATGTACGTCACCATGTGTCCGGATCTGAGATGCCGCGTGTACCAGATGAACGGCGCCGAGTTCGACCCCCATGATGCTACGTGGGTGCCGAGGAACACTCTTGGAGAGTACTCGCTTTTCATTGGGGACAACTACCCCATTGTGAAGCGGATGCCACCTTCCGTGCACGACACAAAAGGCCTGCCATTCATGAAGCATGGTTGTGTCTTCAGTGCGCACCGCCAGATGAACGACATGCTGGGACACACTATCCCTGATTTATGCCGCTTCAGCTTGGATGAGTCTCCATCGTGTGGAACCGGACTAGAAATCTGCGACAATGGTTCCCGTTACCCACCGCTATGGATCGTGCCATCCATGAAGAACGCCTAGGACTGGAACCTGGAGGAGGACATGTAGCCCATCTATAATGTGTAAGTGGAGTACGGTAAATTGTGAACGGTAGCGCTGTGAATATATGTAGACTAGTCGTGCACAAATTTATCACATGAATTGGAGATGAACTTGTGTGGCATACTGGAATTTGTCCTTTAGAATTTATTACTAGTAAATGTGTTATGTGTACGTGCAACTTGTGTGGTTGTTGCACGGGCTCCAACACGCTCTTTGAGAAAAAAAGTGGCACAACTTTGGATATACGTGACGTGGCGGCGTCATACAGTAGCATCGTTCGCTATAGTTGTAGTACACTCCTACTAGGACGACAACTCCTATAAAACCTTGCGCTTGGTTCTTTGCCTCTTCGGGGGGTTCAACAGTTGGTACTCGTGTGAACCTTACACTTGGCTCTTCGCCTCTTCGGAAGGTCCAACAATGATGATACTACAGTACACATTATGCTTCTGGCAATCTGACCCAATTGAACTGCTGCACGTCCACCGCGAGGGCGAGGGCGAGGGAGAGGGAGAGGGAGAGGATGTTGTAGTCAAAACCCTCTCCTCGTCCTGCGAACCACCGCGCGCGTGGGCGAGGGAGAGGCGTAGTAAGCAAGCTTCTCCTCATTCGGTGAGTTGACAGGACACATCAAAGCAGTACTAGTACTAGTCCATACTGTGTCCTTTCCGGTTAATATGGCTTAATTTGAAACGAGAAAAATACACTAGCGGTCAACGTATGTAACCATATGCTCTTTACGGTCACTATATATATTTTTGTGGTGATTATACGATCACTAGCTCATCGTAGAGCACCGTACTGCACCCTACTGACCGGCCACATAGTCGATGTGGCACTTTGTTGACTGGTTAAATTGTCACCTGGTTTCTAGGTCCCACCTCTCAGTTGGCAGAGCAAAGAAATCAGCTTAAAATCAAAGAGTGTAGTACATCTACACTTCCAATGCATTTAGCCTTTAATCTAAATCGATATTGATTGACTAATGCACCAACTTGTGCTCTAGGTATAGGATACATGTCTATCCTTAATTACAGCATGCAACGACCTTCATTTAATCTTCTTCTCTCAATGGTCGCATGCACACATAAGTCTGCTACTTTTGGGCGTTAATTATGCTCTGGTGAATGTGTAAATCTCTAAATGTACAGTCTTTCACGGACGTTGGGAGTAGGTTGAGCACTTGAGCATGAGCGTGTGTGTTGTGTCGTGTGCTGTGTGCCGCATGGGTGCGTGATTGTTGCGTGCGTCCATGTGTACGTGTGAGTGTTGCATGATGCATGCATGCATGCATGCATGGGGCTTACTCCCTCCCATTGACATGTTCATATTTCAAGCTTCCTCTATTCCCTCCATATGGTGATACTCCCTTTGTTCCCAAATACGGAGTAAAATCCTCCCTCTATTCCCAAATACGGAGTAAAATCCTCCCTCTGTTCCCAAATACGGAGTATTTGTCTTTCTAGAGATTTCAACAAGTGACTACGTACGGAGCAAAATGAGTGAAGTGAGCGTAGAGGCATAGGGATAATGTAGAAAGGAAGTCTTCGCGATCCATTATTCCCCATCTCGGTCAGAGAGAACTATTCAACTAGTCTTCGCAGTGAAGTGACAATACACGCTGTAGTAGATGGGACACTTAATTAATAAGCTGAACCAGTGTGTTGGTGTTACTAAATCAGCCTAACCCAGTACTTCCATCATGTTTGCCAGTAGAGGATTCACTCCACCCCTCGCCCATGCCGGAGTTATACTAGGCACCTGGATGAACCAGCTGTGTCAAGCAGCGCGCGAAGACGTAACCCGCCGCGGAGGGATAATCCGGTAGGGGGAGACGTGAACGCTCAAGACGTGGTGGATCAGTGCAGGCAGCGCCGGGAGGCCGAGTTAGCAGCACAGTATGAAAACCGTCAGCCAACGCCGGTTCGTCCATCTACCACAGTTGAACTGGGAGTCATGTCCAGCTCTTTGGGAGTACCGTGCCTCACCCTCGCTTTATGCAATGTAAAACTACCGAAGGATTTCAAAGGACCGCGCAAGGTGCCCAACTATACTGCGGATTTATCCCCTGAGACATGGGTGGAAAGCTATGAGATGGCCATGGAGATGCTGGATGTAGATGATGCTGCGTGTGCTAAGTACTTTACTATGATGTTGGAGGGTACAACTCGCACTTGGCTGAAAAGCTTGCCACCCAATTCCATCGGATCATGGGCCGAATTGCGCCACCGGTTTATTAATAACTTCGAAGACACATGCAAGCAGCCGATGTCTATCGTCGATTTAACTGCCTGTGTTCAAGGAGAGCAAGAGTGAACAAGCCAGTGGGTGCGTCGAGTGTCGGAGATCCCACATTCTTCCAACATCATCAACCCGGGCACAACAGTTATAACCTTGGAAGGCAATTGCCGGTTTGAGCCTTTGAAACTGAAGTTAGGACGGCTCAAACGTAAGTGTGATGACATGGGGACGCTCATGGGCGCCTTGGTGAAATATGCAGATTCAGATAGTGCCAAATACCCAGATCCTGATGATGAGAAATCAGGAAAAGCAAAGAAGGGCGGTAAAGCGCCACAGCCTAGCCCGGCGAATCGAGGATATAGTGGTAAGCGTAAAGCGGATAATTCAGATTTTGTGGCTAACACCAATGCTAAGGAGAATGGCCAGCGCTGCAAGGGCAGACCACCCCCGTGGAATGGGAGACCGCCTATCAATCTGGAACGCCAGATGAACATATGTTGCCCAAGGCACGGCACGCCAGAGAAGCCAGCTACGCACCTCTGGAAGGACTGCTTCATTATGAAGGAAATCATGAACCGGTCCCAGTATCATCATGGACCGTCCGGCGGTTCAGGCCCGGGTTTTCATGGGCCGGGTTATCAAGGCGGTGGATCCGGTTCAGGGTAACAATCACAGCAACCAGAATGGGCACAATCAGCATAACCAGCAGCACGGCCAGGGTGGTTATAACAATCAGGGCAATCAACAGCAGGAGTAGTCCGGATATCATAGTAATCCGAAGCAGTTGAGTAGTGGGCAGTATCACGTCTTCACCACGAGCTTATGTAAACGTGATCAGAAAGTTTACAAGAGGGCAGTACATTCTGTTGAACCGGCGGTGCCACGCTACCTACGCTGGTCAGAACGGCCCATTGTGTGGAGTCTAGAGGACCACCCGCCCCAGGTTGATAATCCGGGCCAGCTGGCTCTGGTTGTGGCACCTCAAGTAGGGGGCTATAAATTCACTAAGGTGCTCATGGACGTAGGAAGCAGCATCAACATCTTGTATTACGAGATTTTCCGTCGCATGGGATTGACAGATAAAAAGCTTCGGCAGTCTAACACGGTTTTTCACGGCGTGGTGCCTGGTAAATCGGCATATCCGGTCGGTAAGATAGACTTGGGAGTCACTTTTGGGGATGAGCAGGACTCAAGGTCCGAAACCCTGACCTTCGAAGTGGTAAAGATGAAAAGCCCGTATCATGCCTTGTTCGGACGGTCGGTTTACGCTAAGTTCATGGCGAGGCCTTGTTATATTTATCTGCAGCTTAAGATGCCGGGTCACAAGGGAACCATTACGGTCCATGGGAGCCGCAAGATTGCTTTGGAGTGCAAGGAAGGTGATGCAGCTTATGCGGAGGCGGTTTGTGCAACCGAGGAACTGAAATTTTATAAAGATAATGTTGATCCGGCATATATGTCTCCGCTGAAAAAGCCAACCACAGAGCATGATCCGGCCTTGAAGTTTAAATCAGCTGATGAGATCAAGCAGGTTGACTTTGTTCCTGGTGATTCATCCAAACAGCTCACCATCAGTGCTAACCTACATCCAAAATAGGAAAGCGCGCTCATCGAGTTCATCCGTGAGTATCGGGGCATTTTTGCATGGAAACCTTCTGACATGCCAGGTGTACCAAGGGAACTCACTGAGCACACTCTCAATATTGAACCTAAGTTTAAACCAGTTAACAGTTCCTCCGCCACTTCAACGAAGAAAGGTGCAAAATAATTGGTGAAGAAGTGGCTAGGCTCTTGGCGGCAGGCTTTATAATTGAAGTGTTTCATCCAGAGTGGCTAGCTAATCCGGTGCTTGTGCTTAAGAAGAATGGCACTTGGCGAATGTGTGTTGATTACACAGATCTGAACAAAGCTTGCCCAACTGATCCCTTTGCCCTCCCTCGTATTGATCAAATCATTGATGCTACGGCGGGTTGTGAACGCTTAAGTTTCCTGGATGCTTATTCCGGTTATCATCAGATCAACATGGCAGTTAAGGACCAGGAGAAAACAACCTTCATAACTCCCTTTAGGGCCTTCTGCTATGTGTCTATGCCTTTCGGGCTCAAGAGTACCCAGGCAACCTATCAACAATGTGTGCATAATTGTCTTCATGGGAAGACTGGGCGGAACGATTACGCCTATGTGGGCGATATTGTGGTAAAATCCAGGAAAGAGGAGACGTTGATAACAACTTGAAAGAAACCTTTGATAATCTCTGGGTCTATAAGATGATGCTTAATCCAGCCAAGTGTGTTTTTGGTGTTTCGGCAGGTAAACTCTTGGGGTTCCTGGTGTCAAACAGAGGAACTGAAGCTGATCGGGAGAACATCAAGGCGATTGCGTCCTTGGCTAAACCGGCATGCATCAATGATGTCCAACGCTTAGCGGGCTGTATTGTGGCGCTGAGCCGGTTTATCAGCCGTTTGGGGGAGAAGGACATCCCGCTTTATCAGATGATGAAAAGGACAGACCGTTTTGTCTGGAGTGATGCTGCTGATGCTGCATTTGAAGATTTGAAGAAGCAATTGGCAGAGCCGCCGGTCCTTGATGCCCTAGTTGATAATGAGTCACTGCTGCTATACGTGGCTGCTAACGCCCGCGCAGTGAGCGTTGCCATCGTGGTAGAGCGCAAGGAGGCAGGAAAGGAATATCCGGTTCAACGACCGGTTTACTACATCAGCGAGGTGCTCATTGAGTCAAAGCAGAGATACCCGCATTGGCAGAAGTTGGTATATGGAGTCTTCATGGCAAACCGGAAGCTGAAGCAGTACTTTCAAGGTCATCCAATCACTGTAGTCAGTTCAGCCCCTCTGGGCGATATAATTCAGAACAGAGAGACGACTGGTCAGGTTGCAAAGTGGGTCATTGAGCTTAGTCCTCATGGGTTGAAGTATGTGCCCCGTACTGCAATCAAATCCCAAGCACTGGTGGACTTCATCAACGATTAGACAGGGTTGCAAGCACCAGAGCAAAAGCCAGATCACACGTATTGGACTATTCATTTTGATGGATCCAGGCAATTGGAGGGCTCGGGGGCTGGAGTCGTATTAACTTCCCCACGAGGTGATAAGTTTCGTTATGTCCTCCGTTTAATGTTCCCTTGTACTAACAATGCAGCAGAGTATGAAGCTCTCCTTCATGGTCTACGAATGGCTAAAGAGAAGAATTTAAGCCGGGTTAAATGTTTTGGCGATTCAGACCTGGTGGCTCAACAAGTGTCTGGTAAGTGGGATTCTAAAGATCCACTTATGGCAGCATATAGACGAGAGGTGAATGATGTTGCTGGACACTTCAAAGGTTATCAGGTGGATCATGTCGACCGGCGAAAGAATGAAGCGGCCGATGCGTTAAGCCGGATGGGTTCTCAACGTAAACCGGTTCCACCCAATGTTTTTCTGGACGTATGGCACAGTCCGTCGGTGAAATTGCCTTCAGAGGAGGATTTGGCTGTTCCTGATCAGGAGGCTCAACTGGTGGCGGCGCTTCATGTTATTCCGGATTGGACGCTCCCTTACCTGGCGTACATGAACCGAGGTGAGTTACCAAAGGACGAAGTCTCGGCTAGACAGATAGTCCGGCGATCCAAATCAATGACTATTGTCAATGGGGAGCTACATCATTGCAGCGTCTCTGGGGCGTTCCAACATTCTGTATCGCGAGACGAAGGCCGTGAGATTCTTAGAGAGATCCACGAAGGAGATTGTGGTCACCACGCTGGTTCAAAATCCTTGGTGGCTAAAGCTTTTCGTCATGGGTTCTATTAGTTGACGGCTCATGCCGACGCAGAGGACTTGGTCAGAAAATGTGATGCTTGCCAGAAATTTTCACGGCGTGCTCATATACCGGCTCAAGAATTGAGAATGATTCCAATTACTTGGCCATTTACGACTTGGGGGCTTGACATGGTCGGACCCTTCAAGAGATCCCCAGATAAGAAGACCCACCTTTTGGTGGTAGTGGATAAGTTTACCAAATGGGTTGAGGTGGAACCAGTCAGTAAGTGTGATGCAGCAACGGCGATTCAGTTCATCAAGAAGGTGATTTTCCGGTTTGGCTTTCCACACAGCATTATCACTGATAATGGTACCAATCTATCCAAGGGGGCTATGGAGGAATTCTGTCAACGAGAACACATCCGCCTTGACGTATCATCAGTAGCTCATCCTCAATCCAATGGTCAAGCAGAGAGAGCCAATCAAGATATCTTGAGAGGTATCAAACCCCGGCTTATGGTCCCTTTGCAGAGGATGCCGGGTTGCTAGGTGGAGGAATTGCCCTCTGTGTTATGGAGTATCAACACCACACCCAATAGATCGACAGGGTACAGGCCTTTCTTCATGGTATTTGGAGCTGAAGCGGTCCTCCCTAGTGATATCCGTCATGACTCGCCGCGGGTGGCGGCTTACATCGAAGCTGATAACGAGAAGGCACGGCAAGATGCGTTGGACCGGTTGGACGAGGAACGTGACACGGCAGCAGCCCGATCAGCGATTTATCAGCAAGATCTGCACCGGTACCACAGTCGCCAGGTTAAGACCAGAACATTTCAAGAAGGAGATCTAGTGCTCCGGCTCATCCAAGACCAGACGGATATGCACAAGCTATCCCCGCCCTGGGAAGGACCCTTTGTGGTCAGCAAGAACCTACACAACGGATCATACTACCTCGTCGACGTTCGAGAACATAAGGACTCACGTACTGCGGAGGAGGAGACCCGACGGCCGTGGAACATCACTCTTCTTCGACCATACTACACTTGAGCCATAGGCTCCGCTTTATGTACATAACTTTGCAATGTATATATTATGATCAATATAATAAACTGGCGGCCCTGATAATGCGGGGTATCTGCTGCTTTTTTCATAAAGAGTCTGTCACATGGGGGCTTATGTGTGCAAAGGAGTTCCTATGGCCTCTTAAACCGGCGGTTACATCCAGACCATCATAAGAGCATAGCTTTGGTTGCTTCGGTAATCCGGCTATCAAAGCCCACATGATGATGAGGGGCAAAAGAGAGTTTGATACATAGCACAACTCAAACATAGGCCCCGGCGAGCATAGCTCAAATGCTACCTGGGGGCTCCTGATGCATAGCATCAACGAGTTGACAACCCTTGTAGTAGGCTATCAAGCCATGGCTGGGAAGCCTGGTGTATACACCTAAAACCCCGGATTAGCCTGCCTGCATTAAGTAAATCACTCCGCCCAGGTAAACCTGGTACGACCCGTCGAACGTATACGCAAGTCAATCTTTACAGACCCTGAACTTGGTAACGTTAAATTGACAATCATCGAACGTATACACAAGTCAATCTTTACAGACCCTGAACTTGGTAACGTTAACATTGATGATTTGGTTAAGGATTGAGGACCATCTTAACAGGATTTGTGAAATGGTTAATGTCAGTAGCCTGGCAGCTCATAAAAAGCCTCGAATTTGGAGCCTGGCAGCTCGTAAAAAGCCTCGACTACACGGTTTTTTATTTGACAATGTCTTTTTTTATGTTTCCTTGCAATTTTTATCTTCACGGTCATTGGTGTTCATCCAAGTCCATTGATTCAGGGAGTGGATGACTATAAGTTGCCACTACACCTGCGTTTATAGAACCTATTCTGGTTTGATTATAAATCGCCAAGTGTTGCCTACAGTTAAACCGGAGTTTATCATAGCCCGGAACGGTTCCATCATGAACCGGCAAATGATCAAGGGAGTCATCAACACTTGCAACTTGAATCATTGTCTTTACTACCGATTATTGAATAAGGCTACTTGGGAAAAAACTTAATCACAGGTATGATATATGCATTATATTTTATACACAGTTCATGTTATAAACCTAGACCATGTGTTTGGGTATCATGACCCGTCCAGCGATAAACCGCCAGGACACTTTAAACATTGTCTCATGCAGAAACAGGTGGAGTAAACCGTCAAAGGCATTATAAGCAAGAAATAATTATGAAGTTGCCAACTGAAGCAATCTCATACAAAGTACAGTGTGTGACAACATAAAGTATTTCAGCTACCCTATTACAAGGCGCTGGAGAGCCCAAAAGAATATCAGTTTTTCCTAAAGTGCTGGGACTTAAATTTAAACCGGCACCAGATTATGATTCTGCATCAGCTCGGCTTGAAGGTTGAGGATCGTCCTGCTCCGACTTCCCGTCATTCTCTCCTAGCTGCTGGAAGTCGGTGGTTACCCAATCGATCTTGGTCAGCGCTCTGAAAACAACTTCATCGTTCACGAGTTCAGACGGATCAATGTCAGTAGCGTAAGTGTGCTTACGGACGAGCGGGATGAGATTTTCAATCTCGTAAGACGGAGGGTCGACCCGTACGTTCTCAGCATCATAGCCCAGATGATATCGAGACAAATCAGCCTCATCAGCTAATTTGCTGGCCAGAGGCCGCATTTCTTTTGTTAACGCACGTAAGTCGTCGTTTGAGAATGCTGATCCGTCTTCCTTCACGCTTGGGTAGCCATTCATCACCTCTGTCGGATCAAAGTCAGGCACCCAAGCTTTCGCTCGAGTTAAGGCCATCAGAGCACCCGCCCTTGCAGATGACTTCTTCAACTCTACGAGGCGGGCAGGTAGAATGCATAATTTTTTCAAAGTACCCTTGATCGTTGTGGGAGCCGGTTTATTATGCGAGGCAGTGCAGACAATCCTCTGGGCACCGGAATACAGCTGCTCTACCAGAGTGTATGCGGCCTTCAACTTTCTCTGCATATCATTGCCAAGATGAGCAATACGTTTTCCTGCATCAAAAAGTATGAGTTAAACCGGAAAGGTGTAGGACTGCAATATTCAGGACTATATCAACAACACTTACAAAAGATAGCAGTTGTCATGGCGTTTATTTGTTGCTTTAAACCGGACAATTCATCTGTCACCGGATTAAGAGGTGCCTCTGCATCAATTGCTCTCTTCTCCAAGACAGTTTTCTCAGCATCCCAATCAGACTGTTCCTTTTCAAAGTCCTTCTTTAGCCTTTCTATATTCGCTAAAGCAAGTGTCAGCTCATCTTTGACTTTGATAGCGGAAGTTTCTTGAAACTTCAGAGCATCCCGGAGCTCGGCCACTTCAGAGTTTTTCCGGTTTAAATCAGTCTATCAAGAGGAGAGCATGCTACACATGGAGGAAGTATATTCAAAAAGTCCCAAGCACATAACAAGTTATACACTTGGCACTTGGGGGGCTAATGTGTATTTGCAGTTAAAACAGACCTATTTCAGTCAAGTCCCAAGCACATAACAAGTTATACACTTGGCACTTGGGGGCTAATGTGTATTTGCAGTTAAAACAGACCTATTTCAGTCAAGTCCCAAGCACATAACAAGTTATACGCTTGACACTTGGCGGCTAATGTGACATTGTTCAGAAAAGAATACAAACTGAAGTCCCGGTTCATCCTAAAGGAGTAAACCGGCTCTTGGGGACTACACATGTGAAAAACAAACTATCTACTGGATCTACTGAAGTTCCGGTTCATCTTAAAAAGCTAAACCGGCACTTGGGGGCTACGATGGAGTAAAGACAAAGATACAAGATGTAAGCAGGAATAGAGTACAAGTCAAAAGCATAAGGATTACCTCATAGCGCTCCATCATATTTACCAAACCGGCCTCATGGTCACGGCTAGTGTACAGCCGGTTTAGATAGCCGGAATGAAGTTCTTGGGCGCTGATCTAAGCATAATTGGACAAATCAGTACTCCATTTTCCTTTGTCCTTGCTGGGAATTTCATCCTTTGCAGTATGCTTGGACAAAGCGACAGGTTCACTAGGAGTAGTGTAGCCGATCCCAGTAATTTCAACATCTTCAGTTGAAGCGGCCGTGTGTTTAGCCGGACTAGCAGGAGCAGTACTGGCTTGGGCAGGATTGGCCGGTTCAGATTCACGATCCATTGGATCACTCCCTTGATCAACAAAGACTTTGTGATCCATGGGAGGAGGATCGTCATGCAGAATGTCTTCATTGTCTTCAGCAGGTTTAGCAAATTCAGGGTCTTTGGCCGGTTCAAGAATCGTGTTATCACCTGCCGGCTTATTTAGCTTAGCCTTTTTGCTAGGCCTTGGTTTACTGCGAAAGTTAAAGATGGTGAAAATCAGAAGAGTCAAGACAGAAAGTTAAACCGGCCAAGTGAAAAACAACTTACCCAGGAACAGTCTTGATGGGAGGAATCTGTGTGGCTGTTGATTCGCCAGAAGATGAATGAGGAGTTTCCTGATAATGCGAATCAGGCGGATTAAGAGGTTGTCGAATAAGACCTGCTTTGGGATAAAGAGTGTCTGGAGTGTGTAAAACCTCGGAGCGACGCCTCCGGACTCGTGTGTGCGTTAAGTTGGTGGATTCAATGGCATGGCCACTGTGCCGTGTGGTGCGGCGAGCTTCATGTTGCTATTTCTTCAAAATAAAGTTCGGGTCCAAGTAAGCGAAAGGATGAGAAAACTGTACTTTCCGGCTTGCTCGACGAATTTTTGGTGTTGGCAGAGGTTCTGAACCAGAAGAAAGAGTAATTACCTCAACATCATCTGCTTTGCTCCCTTCAGCACGTCCCTGGGCACAGTCATTATTAATAAAATGCAAATAAAGGAAGTCAAAGAAATCAAGAGAATCAGGTAATACCTCGGAGGCCAGTTCATCATCCTCCGGACTGGATCCAAACGCGCCAGTGGTTTTCTTCTTGACGGTCTTCTTAATAGCCTTGGTTTTTTGGCGAGGCACCTTCGCCGGTTTATCCTGGGCTTTCCTCTTCCAGAATGGGTCATTGCCCTGTTGAAGAAAATGAAGACATTCAAGAAGAGTATTGAAGATGGATTAAAACAGAGCAAAGCAATATAAAAGAAATTTTTACCGATGGTGGTTTGTTAAGCGCATAGAATGGAGCCAATTCGGTTTGGCTGCAAGTTTCCATAGGTTCATTCAGCAGTCTCTTGACAGACTCGTTGATTTCATTTTCTGATAGCGCCGCCTCTGTATGGCGCAAATGATCTTTGGGGTTCCCAGTATACTCGCACATTAAACCGGAATGCCGGCTTAGCGGGAGAATACTCCATGAAATCCAGCAACAAACGAAGTTAACCCCTGTCAAACCATTGGACGTAAAGGCCCTGAGCTTTGAGAGCTGTGGAGCGTAATGAGCTCGTTCCTGGGCACTTAGCCGCTGTGGAAAGGGATGGTTCTCCGAAAGACGATGGGAGTGATAACCCGGCAACGGATTCTCCTCTTCTGGGGAAGTATCTAGGCAGTAGAACCAAGTCTGATTCCATTCTTTTGGATGGTTGTGGAGATAGGCGTGAGGAAAACTAACGTCCTTTCTTTTCTGAATAGACATCCCGCCGAGCTCAGTGTTTGGACAGTCATGAAATTATGTGTGACGGTTTAGATGAAAGAAATCTTGGAACAACTCAACAGTCTGCTCCTCTTGCAGATAAGCTTCGCAAAAGACTAGGAAGTTGCAAATGTTTGACACAGAGTTGGGACCAATATCTTGCGGATGAAGTTGAAAATTGGCTAGCACGTCACGGAAGAACTTTGACCCAGGGGGACTGAATCCCCGGGCTAAATGATCAAGAAAGACGATAACTTCTCCCTCCTTGGGCTCGAGAGGGCACTCTGATCCGGGGGCCCTCCAGTGAAGGACATTTTTTGGACCTAAAGCACCAATTTCGGCCAGTTTCTCCAAATCTTCCTCAGTAACCCGGGATTGGACCCAGTTGCAGGAGGTAAACTGCTTATCTTGAGTTGCCATTTTTGAAGTGAAAATCTGAAAATATAATGAAGAGCCGGTTTATGATCTAAGAAAACTTAAACCGGCAGCATCTCCAAAGGTACTTGTCTAACGGCGGTTTAGGCAAGGGCCTAATGGTATCTACCGGTTTATAGTGTCTGAAACAGCTAAACCGCCAACACGAGTATATAAGATACAGATCTGGAGTTATGAAGAAACAGTTTTCGCATAGACAACAATGAAAATATGGATCTACAGCATGTTGGAAATTCATAAATATTCCGTTTATATTCAACAGATGCAATGAAGGCTCTAGTAGATGCAATCTAAACTAGTACTATTGGGAGAAATAAGATCATACTAACGAAGCAGAATTACTGCTATGGCGATGAGACAAGAAGACTAGATCTACAATGACTAATGGGGCCGTGAGGAAGAACTATGAAGAACAGCGCCTACCCGCAAGCTCGTATAAAGAAGAAACCCTAAACGAGATCTGTGTGCAGGATAAAGGAAAAGACTTACCCGAGTCAACGAGTGCGGGGATGCGCTGGCGAGTTTCTGAACCAACCAGGTTGATGCAGCGGCCAAGACTCGATGAAGATGCGGAGCTCGACGGTGGCGGCGGAACTTGAGGATGAACGGGAGCGAGGAAGAAGAAGAGGTAAGGGAGCAAGGGGGCAATAGGAGATACCCCTCTGCCCTATTTATAAGCCGCAAAATGAAACGGCAGGCGCGGGAATCAAGGAGCCAGAAAAGTAGATACGGCAAGATACTGTTGCCTCGATCTTCGGAGCCTTTAATGAATAAAAGATAAAAAACAGGTATGGGTATTAAGTGGGGAGATGACGTCATGACAGTTTACCATGATCTGAAGAGATGGCGTCACGGCGATTTATGAAGCACTTGAAGCTGTGAAAGGTGAAGATCTTTACAAGACATGGGAGATTGACATGAACAGGTTCAAATCAATCTGGGGCCTAATGTCAGGGATATTACTACTGGGTATAAACCGCCCAGGAGGGGCCGGTTTATACATGTCAAGATTATCTTTACTAAAGCCCAGCAGAGCATGGAGCGACGCTTTGTACCAGAAAAGTTAGAGCCCAAGAGGTGTTAGGGCCCATGATTTGTAAACCGCCATACGGCGTGTAACTTGTGATGTAAGGTAGGAAAGATAGAGACCGAACCAGACACGTTTATGAGCCGGCATCGGGACTCTGTAAACCGGACCGGGCGTCACCTCATGTATATAAATGGACGACCTGGCAACGGTTCAGAGACAGAGAACAACAGCTCGAGACACAGGCAAAGCGGATTCGCTCCCTGGTCATCGAAACCCTAGCAATATCACACCAAACTAGACGTAGGCTTTTACCTTCATCGAAGGGGCCGAACTAGTATAAACCCTTGCGTCCTTGTCCTCTTTAACCCCTTTAAGCTAACCCGTAGCAATGCCTCACGACTAAGTCCTTTCGCTAGGACATCTGCCATGACAAAACCACGACACTCTTGGTTGAAGATTTAGATGGACATGTTATTTACCTCCAATAGGAAGCTGCTAGAATAGCCAAACCCGATGCTAAGAATAAACATAGACATGTTGTAGGCTTGCCTGTTATCTGTGTTAAAATAGGAGATCATTGCTATCATGGTTTATGTGATGTTGGTGCTAGTGCGAGTGTAATACCTATATTCTTATATGATGAAATTATGCACGATATTGCACCCGTTGAGCTAGAAGGTATAGATGTTACTATTAAACTTGCTAATAGAGACACTATCTCGCCAATTGGGATTGTTAGAGATGTTGAAGTCTTGTGTGGGAAAGTTAAATACCCTGCTGATTTTCTTGTTCTTGGTTCCCCACAAGATGATTTTTGTCCCATTATATTTGGTAGACCCTTCTTGAATACTGTTAATGCTAAGATAGACTGCGTGAAAGATATTGTTACTGTTGGTTTAGGGGATATGTCTCATGATTTTAACTTTGCTAAATTTTGTGGACAACCCCTTGATAAAGAATTACCTAGTAAGGATGAAATTATTGGTCTTGCTTCTATTGCTATGCCTCCTAATGATCCTTTAGAACAATATTTGCTAGATCATGAAATTGATATGCATATGAATGAGAGAAGGGAAATAGATGAAATATTCTTTAATCAGGGACCCGTATTGAAAAATAACTTGCCTGTTGAAATCCTAGGGGATCCTCCTCCACCCAAGGGTGATCCCGTGTTTGAACTTAAACCTTTACCTGGTAATCTTAAGTATGTTTATCTTGATGAAAAGAAGATATATCCTGTTATTATTAGTGCTAACCTTTCAGAGCAGGAAGAGGAAACATTATTGAAAACTCTGAAGAAGCACCGTGCTGCTATTGGATATACTTTGGATGATCTTAAGGGCATCAGTCCCACTTTATGCCAACACAAGATAAAATTGGAAGAAAATGCTAAACCGGTTATTGATCATCAACGACGGTTAAATCCTAAGATGAAAGAAGTGGTAAGGAAGGAAATATTGAAGCTTCTAGAGGCAGGTATTATCTATCCAGTTGCTGATAGCCAGTGGGTAAGTCATGTCCATTGTGTCCCTAAGAAGGGAGGTATGACTTTTGTTCCAAATGATAAAGATGAATTGATCCCACAAAGAATTGTTACAGGTTATAGGATGGTAATTGATTTCCGCAAATTAAATAAAGCTACTAAGAAAGATCATTACACCTTGCCTTTTATTGATCAAATGCTAGAAAGGTTATCCAAACATACTCACTTTTGCTTTCTAGATGGTTATTCTGGCTTCTCTCAAATACCTGTGTCAAAAGGGGATCAAGAAAAGACCGCTTTTACTTGTCCTTTCAGTACCTTTGCTTATAGACGTATGCCTTTTGGTTTATGTAATGCACCTGCTACCTTTCAAAGATGCATGATGGCTATATTCTCTAATTTTTTGAAAAGATTGTTGAGGTTTTCATGGATGACTTCTCCGTTTACAAAACTTCTTTTGATGATTGCTTAAGCAACCTTGATCGAGTTTTGCAGAGATGTGAAGACAATAATCTTGTCTTGAATTGGGAGAAGTGCCACTTTATGGTTAATGAAGGCATTGTCTTGGGACATAAAATTTCTGAAAGAGGTATTGAAGTTCACAAGGCTAAAGTTAATGCTACTGAAAAGATGTCGTGCCCCAAGGACATCAAAGGTTACGAAGTTTTCTTGGTCATGCCGGGTTTTATAGGAGGTTCATAAAGGACTTCTCCAAAATCTCCAGGCCTCTGACTAATCTCCTACAAACAGATATTCCTTTTGTCTTTGACGATGATTGTCTAGAAACATTTGAAATACTTAAGAAAGCATTGATCTCTGCACCTATTGTCCAGCCTCCTGACTGGAATTTACCATTTGAGATTATGTGCGATGCTAGTGATTATGATGTAGGTGCTATTTTAGGGCAAAGAGTTGATAAGAAATTAAATGTTATCCAATATGCTAGTAAAACCCTAGACAGTGCCCAGAGAAATTATGCTACTACTGACAAAGAATCTTTAGCAGTTGTATTACTTGTGATAAGTTTAGACCTTATATTGTTGATTCTAAAGTAACTATTCACACTTATCATGCTGCTATCAAATACCTTATGGAAAAGAAAGATGCTAAACCTAGACTTATTAGATGGTTTCTCTTGCTGCAAGAGTTTGATTTGCATATTATTGATAGAAAGGGATCTGAGAACCCCGTTGTAGATAACTTGTCTAGGCTAGAGAATATACTTGATGACCCACAACCTATTGATGATAGCTTTCTTGATGAACAATTAGCTGTCATAAATACTTCTCGTACTGCTCCATGGTATGCTAATTATGCTAATTATATTGTTGCTAAGTTTATACCTCCTAGCTTCACATACCAGCAAAAGAAAAAGTTCTTCTTAGACATTACTTCTGGGATGACCCGCATCTTTATAAAGAAGGAGTAGATGGTATTATTAAACGTTGTGTACCTGAGCATGAATAGGAACAGATCCTACGCAAGTGCCACTCCGAAGCTTATGGAGGACACCATGTTGGAGATAGAACTGCACATAAGGTATTGCAATCTAGTTTTTATTGGCCTACTCTCTTCAAGGATGCCCATAAGTTTGTCTTATCTTGTGATGAATGTCAAAGGATTGGTAATATTAGTAGACGTCAAGAAATGCCTATGAATTATTCACTTATTATTGAACCATTTGATGTTTGGGGCTTTGATTATATGGGACCGTTTCCTTCCTCTAATGGGTACACGCATATTCTAGTTGCTGTTGATTACGTTACTAAGTGGGTAGAAGCTATTCCAACTAGTAGTGCTGATCATAACACCACTATTAAGATCTTTAAAGAAGTTATTTTTCGGAGGTTCGGAGTCCCTATATACCTAATGATTGATGGTGGTTCACACTTTATTCATGGTGCTTTCTGTAAAATGCTTTCTAAGTATGATGTAAATCATAGAATTGCATCCCCTTATCACCCACAAAATAGTGGCCAAGTAGAACTAAGTAATAGAGAGTTGAAATTAATTTTGCAAAAGACAGTTAACAGGTCTAGAAAGAATTGGTCCAAGAAACTTGATGATGCATTATGGGCCTATAGAACTGCATACAAAAATCCTATGGGTATGTCTCCATATAAGATGGTTTATGGAAAAGCATGTCACTTACCTCTTGAGCTAGAACATAAGGCATATTGGGCTATCAAAGAGCTTAATTATGATTTCAAACTTGCAGGTGAGAAGAGTTTATTTGACATTAGCTCTCTGGATGAATGGAGAACCCAGGCCTATGAGAATGCCAAGCTGTTTAAAGAAAAAGTTAAAAGATGGCATGACAAAAGGATACAAAAGCATGAGTTTAACGTAGGTGATTCTGTATTGCTATACAACTCTAGTTTAAGATTTTTTGCAGGAAAACTTCTCTCTAAGTGGGAAGGACCTTACATTATCGAGGAGGTCTATCATTCTGACGCCATAAAAATCAACAACTTCGAAGGCACAAATCCGAAGGTGGTGAACGGTCAAAGAATCAAACATTATATCTCAGGTAACCCTATAAATGTTGAAACCAATGTTATTGAAACCGTAACCCCGGAGGAATACATAAGGGACACTTTCCAGAATGATTCAGACTCCGAAAAGGAAGGGGTATGTGGTACGGTAAGTAAACGTACTCCAAAACAGTTCTAAAGGCAAATTTTCACTGTTTTGGAATATTTAGAAAAATAAAAAAATAAGTGTCAGTCCGTAAGAGACACGGGCCGTCCACGAGGGTGGAGGGCGCGCCCCCTTCCCCTGGGCGTGCCCCCTGCCTCGTGAGCACCTCATGTGCCTCCCGGACTCTGATTTCTTGTATGTTACTCCTTTTTGGTCGGTAAAAATTCATTATATATTCTCCCAAAGGTTTTGACCTCTGTATCACGCAAAAATCCTCTGTTTTTGTTTCGAGCTATTTTCTGCTAGGGTTGACGAAGCCGGGCACCATGTCGTCTCCCTCATCCAACAATGAAGGCAACGATGCTTGGCTAATGAAGATAGATCTGAAGAGGGAAGGACCCGAGGAGATCAACAAGGAGAAGAGGATCAAGAAGGTGGTGGAAGATCAGGCTCCGGCAATGGGAGAAGAAGACATCCATCAACCTCTTCCCAACCTCTTTACTTCAACTGAGATTGAAGCTTTGAAGATGATTGAGTTAGCTCAAATTCAAAACAAGTATCTCACAAGTGAAAATATTTTGTTGAAGGAGCATATAGGTGCACTCAAAGGTATTATCCACAAGTTGGAGGATCTCCTACGCTCGATGTATGATGATCCAGCGTCACTACTTTCAACCCCATCATCACCACCCCCGACGAAGGAGGCATAATCATATGGGTATGGGCACTCCCCTTGGCAACTGCCAAGCTTGGGGGAGTGACCCTGGTATCGTATCACCATCACTCCTATCTTTACCATTTTTCTTAGTTTGATCCTTTTGGTAGTATCTTGATCTAGTAGAATAAAGTTAGCATGATCTAGTTGTGAGCTTTTGCTTTATGATCTTTACCCTTTGTAATCGAGTCCGTGAGCTATATAATAAAGATTAGTGTTGAGTCAAGGGCTTGATTTCCTCACTTTGGTCATGATAGAATAAAAGAAAATATACAAAAAAAATATCAAGAGATCATATTGATCTTATGGGAAGTAATGACTTCACATATAAAGAGTATGATGAATAAAAGTTGTTGGGAGTTGACAAACATAGTTTGGTCATCGTTGCAATTAATAGGAAGTAATAAGAAAGAGAGGCTTCACATACAAATATACTATCTTGGACATCTTTTATGATTGTGAGCACTCATTAAAATATGACATGCTAAAGAGTTGATGTTGGACAAGGAAGACAACATAATGGGTTATGTTTTCTTATATCCTTAATAAAGTACATTGTCATGGATCATCCAACATGTTGAGCTTGCCTTTCCCCCTCATGCTAGCCAAAACTCCTCGCACCAAGTAGAGATACTACTTGTGCTTCCATACATCCTTAAACCCAGTTTTGCCATGAGAGTCCACCATACCTACCTATGGATTGAGTAAGATCCTTCAAGTAAGTTGTCAGGTTGCAAACTCGCTAAGATATGTATGATTTATTAGTGTGGAGGAAATAAGCTTTATACGATCTTGTGATATGGAAGTAATAAAAGCGACGGACTGCATAATAAAGGTCCTTATCACAAGTGGCAATATAAAGTGACATTCTTTTGCGCTAAGACTTTGTGTATCCAACCATAAAAACACATGACAACCTCTCCTTCCCTCTGCGAAGGGCCTATCTACTATTCTTGCCTTATAAGAGTCAAGGTGAAATTCACCTTTCCTTTTTACATTTTATCCTTTGGCAAGCACATTGTGTTGGAAAGATCTTGACATATATACCCACTTGGATGTAAGTTTTCATGGTCTATTACTGTTGACATTACCCTTGAGGTAAAAGATTGGGAGGCAACACCATAAGCCCCTATCTTTCTCTGTGTCCGATTAAAACTCCATAACCATAAGTATTGTGTGAGTGTGAGCAATTGTGAAAGACTATATGATAGTTGAGTATGTAGGCTTGCTGAAAAGCTCTTATATTGACTCTTTCCGATGTTATGATAAATTGCAATTGCTTCAATGACCGAGATCATAGTTTGTTGGTTTTCAATGAAGTTTCTGATTCATACTCGATATTGTGAATGAAGTGTTACTTTAGCATAAGAATCATATGACAATATATATGTTGCCGTTGTGAGATTGATCATGATGCCCTCATGTCCGTATTTTATTTTTATCGACACCTCTATCTCTAAACATGTGGACATATTTTTCGATATCAGCTTTCGCTTGAGGACAAGCGAGGTCTAAGCTTGGGGGAGTTGATACGCCCGTTTTGCATCATGCTTATATGTTGATATTTATTGCATTATGGGCTATTATTACACATTATGTCACAATACTTATGCCTTTTCTCTCTTATTTTACAAAGTTTACATGAAGAGGGAGAATGCCGGCAACTGGAATTCTGGGCTGGAAAAGAAGCAAACTCTAGAAACCTATTCTCCACAACTCAAAAAGCTCCGAAACTTCTCAGGACACCGTTTCAGAAAATATAAAAAAAATCTAGCGAAAGAAGATCACCAGGGGGGCCACCACCTGTCCACGAGGGTGGGGGGCGCCCCCCCCCTCTAGGCGTGCCCCTGCCTCATGGGCCCCCCGATGGCCCCCCGATGCCCATCTTCTCCTATATGAAGTGTTTTGACCTAGAAAAAATCATAAGGAGGCTTTCGGGACCAGACACCGCCGTCTCGAGGCAGAACCTTGGCGGAAACCAATCTAGGGCTCTGGTAGAGCTGTTCTACCGGGGATCAAGATGGCAACGGGGACGAAACCCATCGGGTTTTGCCTTCCCAAACCCATCCCCACGAGAAAATCGTAAACCCGTCCCCGTCCCCATCACCATGCGCGGGGTAAGTTTTTCGCCCGTCCCCTAAGCCCATCGGGTTTCGGGGAACCCACGAGAAAATCAAAATATTTAAACAAACATAGTGGAAACAAAGAATAACATTTCATCATCAAAACAAGCACATTTTAGCAGCATAACTTGAGCAAATTTCAACAAAAAATAATAGAGGATGGTTCAACACCTATATAGAGTGTATTTCAGCAACATGATACAACATTTCAGCAAACAAAGATGATCATATTTCGGCAACAAAGATGAACACATCAAGGCTTCTAAGATTTCGGGGGTATGACGACTACGGTGGTCACTTAGAACTCTACCACTTGTCTTGAATGTGTATTTAGACGGGTTTTGTCGGGTTTCGGGTTCGGGGACTATTGAAACGGGTGTAAACCCACGAAATGTGTCGGGTTGTACAATGTGCCCGATAACAGCCCCGCGGGGATGAAAAAGTGCCCATCCCCGTCCCCTAATAGGGTAAAACCCGCGGGGACGCGGGTTTCGGGGCCCCGTTGCCATCTTGAGCCGGGGATATTTCCTTCCGGGAGGGGGAAATCATCACCGCCGTCATCACCAACAACTCCCCCATCTTGGGGAGGACTATCTTCATCAACATCTTCACTAGCACCATCTCCTCTCAAACCCTAGTTCGTCTCTTATATCCAATCTTCGTACCCAAACCTCAGATTGGTACCTGTGGGTTGCTAGTAGTGGTTATTACTCCTTGTAGTTGATGCTAGTTGGTTTATTTGGTGAAAGATCATATGTTCAGATCCATTATGCATATTAATACCCCTCTGATCATGAACAATATTATGTCTTGTGAGTAGTTACTTTTGCCCCTGAGGACATGGGAGAAGTCTTGCTATAAGTAGTCATGTGAATTTGGTATTCGTTCGATATTTTGATGAGATGTATGTTGTCTCTCCTCTAGTGGTGTCATGTGAACATCGACTACATGACACTTCACCATTATTTGGGCCTAGAGGAAGGCATTGGGAAGTAATTAGTAGATGATGGGTTGCTAGAGTGACAGAAGCTTTGATTTGGATCCACTTGTTTCATGATATGGTTAGGTTTACCTTAATACTTCTTTTGTAGTTGTGGATGCTTGCATTAGAGGTTAATAATATGTGGGAGGCTTGTCCAAGTAATGACAGCACCCAAGCACTGGTCCACCCACATACCAAATTATCAAAGTACCGAACGTGAATCAGATGATCGTGATGAAAACTAGCTTGACGATAATTCTCATGTGTCCTCGGGAGCGCTTTCCTTCATATAAGAGTTTGTTCAGGCTTGTCCTTTGCTACAAAAAGGATTGGGACATCTTGCTGCACCTTATTTACCTTTACCTTTTGTTACTTGCGACCAATTGCCTTATCACAAAACTATCTGTTACCTATAATTTCAGTGCTTGCAGAAAATACCTTACTGAAAACTGCCTATCATTTCCTTCTGCTCCTCGTTGGGTTTGACACTCTTACTTATCGAAAGAACTACGATAGATCCCCTACACTTGTGGGTCATCAGAGTACTGTACATGGAGAGGTTGACAACTAGGTCCACGGCCACAGCCCAGCTTTTTTGTGATTTGCCAAGTAAGTCACTTTGTCAGGCCTGTTGGGCTGCAAATCTTTCAAGACGAGGAGAGCTTCATTCGGCTAGCCGAGAAAATGGCCTATCAGTAATGAGAAATGGGATGTACTTTTTTAAAACACATCAAACCGGCAATTAGTTTCAAATTTCTTTTTTTCGTTTCGAGATTTTAAATCGCGTTGATTTTTATGCGTGGACAATTTGTTGGTTTTATATTGATATACATTTATTTTTAAAATCAGTTTGAATGTGACTCGAAATATCGGGATTAAAAATAGTTCGGACGGCACCGAAATATGCAAAATTTTGTATAATTTTTAACCGTGGCTACAATATGCGTTGTAATGCTAACAAAAAGAATATGAGCTCCAAAAAAAACATTAAGAATTAGCAAATGGGATGTAAATTATTAGAAATAATGGCAGATGGGATGTATACTGTTTTCCACAGATTTGAGGCTTTCTTAAAAAAAGTTGACGCACAAGCAGTGACTGTTGGATGTCCATCCAACGGCCGTCGTGCTTCTTCAATCTCTACTCTTCCTGCTCCAGCCGCTCAAACAAGCGCCGGCGGGACTGCCTGCTCCCTCCTCCCCGTGGCCGGCTGTGCTGCCGCGCAGGCCTCACCGTCCCACCGTACTCCCATCGCTGGTCTAGCCATCCCTCTACTCACCCACACCTGCCGTTATTCTCCGGCGATGGCAGGCGAACCAGTAAACCCTCGTACAGTCGTACTCCCCTCCATGTGGAAACAACTACCGAGTCTTCCTTGCCTCTCTGTCGTTCCCTTCCTAGGCCTCGCCGTCGTCCACCGCCCTGGTGCTCTCGGCGCGGCCTGGTCAACGTGGTCAATGACAGACATGCATCTGAATTGGACTGTACGTGGAGAGACTGACAGCTGGGTCCATGGCCGCACGCAAGGAAATGCCTCCTTATTACGCGCAAAGTAATGGTTCCTCCACCTGACATCTGGGACCCACCAAAAGGGTCTCTGTATTTCGTGAAAAAACGTTACCGCCGCTGACAGCTTGGACCCGCCAGATATATCTTCGCACGCAAGGAAGTGCCTCCTTATTACGCACAAAAAAATGAATACCCCCTGCTAGTCGGGACCCAATATAGTGGCAGGCTGACTTGTGGGCCTACTAAGTTGATGGGGACGAAGGGCTTTGTCAACTTAGTCAATATGCATGATTCTAGCTCTAGTGAACGTATGATGTCCATCCAAAGGCCGTAGTGCTTCTTCAACCTCTGGTATTCTTGCTCCAGCCGCCCAAACCAGCGCCGATCGTGCCTCGTGGTCCTGCCTCCCGTGGCCGGCTGCGATGTGACAGAGGCCTCACCGCCCCCTGCTACTCCAACCGCTGGCCAGGCCATCCCTCTACTCACCCACACCCACTGTTATTCTCGGCGACGGCAGCCTCACACCACACCGAACCAGTGAACCCTCATACTCCTCTACGCGTGGGCATCTACTGCCGCGTCTTCCCCGGCTCCGCGTCGCCCCCTTCCTAGGCCTTGCCGTCGTCCACCGCCCGGGTGCTCTCGGCGCGGCGTGGTCGACATGGTCAAGGAACGGCTTCCATCGGACGTGGACTATTCGTGGAGAGGCTGACAGCTGGGGCCACGGGCGCAGCAAGGAAGTGCCTCCTTATTACGCGCAAAATAATTATTCCTCCACCTGACAGCGGGGACCCACTGGATGGGCCACCATATTTCGCGAAAAAACGTTTACCCCTGACTGTTGGGACCCACCAGCTGCATCTTCGCACGAAAGGAAGTGTGTCCGGAAAAAAAACAATTATCCCCCCTGACTGCTGGGACCCACCAGCTACATCTTCGTAGGCAAGGAAGTGCCTGACAGTCGGGACACACCTGGTCGAAGCATACGTAGCGTTGTCATTCTGGTCTCGAACGTGTACGTACATACTAGTCGATGTAGAGGCACGCACGTGTCGTAGTAGAGATGCGCACGTAGCATGTACACGTACGTATAGCGGCAAGTGTGCAAAAAAGAAAATACGGTCACGTACGCCCATAGGGGCAGGGTCTCGAACGCCGACTCGCGCATACGTACGACCAGGGCTCGTGTACATGGCTGGGTCGAAACGGAGAAACCGCGTCGTTATCGTGTTCATGGGGAGCCAACCGGCTGGGTCGGAATGGAATGCGTCATCGTGTTCATCGGGAGGGCTTGGACGGAACTGCCGATGGAAACGAGGCATGACGTACCGCCGAACGGAGGAAACGGCCTTGTGTTCGACCGACCACGTTCGAAATGGGATCATGTTCATCGGAAGGGGTATGGCGTACCACAAAACGGAGGAAACGGACCTCCTACGGTCGAAAGGGGGGTCTTGTTGATCGGGAGGGGTGTGGCATACCGCAAAACGGAGAAAACGGACTTGTGTTGGAGGGCTACAGTCGAAACGGGGGTCATACACTTCACATGTTTCTAGCGATTCACATGGCATCATCAAATGATACAAGTCTTGGATAAGAATCTACAACGCACTAGAACGCCCTTGATGACGATTCTTTACTGCGGCAGCATCTAGGGTTCCTCAAATAATGCGATATCTCACACCAGGTAAATCCTTAACCCTTGCTCCTCTTACTAATACTATAGAATGTTCTTGTAAATTATGGCCAATACCAGGTATATAAGCAGTGATTTCAAATCCAGAGGTTAATCGTACTCTGGCAACTTTACGTCATGTTCATCGGGAGGGGTGTGGCATACCACAAAACGGGACTCCACGGGATATTGTTCATCTCCACTGCCGACCCCTCCAGCCTCCACGGGCTACTGTTCATCCACCATCGACCTCCTCCTGCCTCCACCTGCGACTGTTCATCCACGGGCTCCTGTTCATCCAGCCTCCACCACGCGCTACTCCACCGGCTACTGTTCAACCATCCCTCTCCACGGGCTCCTATTCAAACACCCCTCCACGGGCTACTGTTCATCCAGCCCTCCACCATCTACTATTCATCCTGCCCTCCACGGGGTGGTCCTGTTCATCCAGCCCCAACCGGCTCGATCGATCGGGGTCCTGTTCATCCAGAGGCAACACCACGGGGTCATGTTCTTCCACCCCCCACCGGGAAATGTTCATCTAAACCCCCCAACAATGCTCACTGTTCATCCAGAGGCAGCATCGATCGGCTTCAGTTAGCAGCAGTAGTGAAGGAATCGCTCGATCGGGTTCAGTTAACAGCCATCGATCGATCGCTCGGGTTCAGTAACGCGTAGCCTGCAGTGCAATCGCTCGGGTTCAGTTAGAGCCCAATGCCTCGCACCCACGCGCGTGCGTGTATGAGAGAAACGCGCATCGCTCGGCCCCGACCACCCACCGTAACCGGGAACACCCCGATATTTTCATCGCCCTCGCTTCTACCACGGTTTTTCCCGTCATGGACGACCCAAAGAATGTCATGCAGCTGCATCTCTGGCCTGCCCAGGACGAAAAGCCCATTTTATGTCATGAGTTTTTGTCATAGAAGTAGGACCCCACCCTATCTATGATTCTACCGTGTTTTGTCACAATTATTGTCATAGAAGTGTCATAAGTATGACAAAAAAAATCATTCGGCCCAAAATATCACGGATGTGTCTTTTTTTGTAGTGGTAGTGGCTGCGCCAGAGCTCGCGTTGGTACTCCACTGCCAATTCCTCAACGGATAGACTCTTTTCTACCTCGACCTCGGCCACACGCAACTCCTCCTCCCAGCGCTCCTCGATCTCCGCCGCCTCCTCCATATCCAGCTCCCGCTCGGCGATCTCATGAGGAAGCAGGTGCTCCATGGCCACCGCCGCCTTTTCGGACGTGGGTTGCATGCTAGATTCCGAGGTGGCCTGGAATATCTTGGCACGTGCATCCTCGATCTTGGGGTGGATGGCCTCGACCCGGGCCAGGGCGACATCAGCGGCACGGACGACAGCTCGAGTGCTCTCGGCCCACTGTCGCAGCAGCAGCTACAACCATCTCGGCTGCCGCAGCTGCACTATCGGCTGCCGCAGACGCCCTCTCGGCGGATGTGGCCGCGCTCAATGCGGATGTGGAGGCACTCTCGGCGTAGGTGGTCGCGCTCTCGGCGCAGGCGGCAGCGCTCAGGGAGGACATGGCCGCCGTATGGGCCTTCATGAAACGTTTCCACGGCGACATCTTTGCAAGAAGGGGTTGTGGGAATGGGGTTCGGGATTCGTGGATTTGAGGGTTGCCGGCACTGGAGCAGACGAGCCGACAAACTTAAGGAGGAAGACTTAAATAGACCCAGGAATTTTCATCGCAAACGGTTCCTACAAAAAACTGTGTGTGATGTTGTTTATACTTTTTATTAGCTGTGAAAGACAAATTTGAAGTAAAGTGGCAACGGATGGTGTTTTAAATGTATGAGAAGATTTGTAGTACTAATACAACTATCATGTCAAATTTTGGAAATTTTCAGGGGTCATTTGACCTTTCAAGACAGTTAAGTGATTTTCTAGCCATTTAATGACCGTAATTCATATTTGAACTACATGTACATACAACAGCTAACCATAACTCAAGTCATAGCCCGAGAGAGACAAGAGAGGTTACAATACCTCATCTTGGCCACAATAACGTGGGGAGGAAGAAGTGGCCAGAGCCCCCCC